>OZ024832.1:31685672-32285672 GCA_964016985.1 Anodontia alba | reverse complement strand
AAAAGCCTCAATAGGAATCATTTGTTGAGTCCCTTTCACAAACACATATTGTGGGATAAACCTTGGTTGTTTGGAATTGTTCTGCCCAACTGTAGTGTTTTTATTTGTTCCTGTCTGCATGTCAGAATTGTTTGAGGTGTTATATTTTACTATTTTCTTATTTGGGTCTGGTGATACATAAATAACTTCAGTAGTAGTAGGCTTTTGATGACTATTATCCATCTCAGAAATATCTGACAGAACTAAATCTACAACTTTTGTCTGACCTCCAGCACCGGAATGTGTAGGTAGATTAACTGGTATTTTTAGCACTGCTGGAACTTTTTTCAACTCTTTCTCTTTTCTAACAGAAAGTTCTGGTACATCAGGTTCTGGAAACTGTTCATCTGTAGACACTGATGCATCTTTATGTGCTTTACATTTTACAGGAGAGTTAAGAAGTGATTTTAAATGCTTAGTGCCAACTTTATTAGAGTCAGTCTGTGATTTTAAAAAATGATCAGTTCCATTATTATTAGACCCTGTCTCAGCTGCCAATGCAGAGACATCTTTTTGTCTTTCAGAGCTATCATCTGAGTTAGTAAGTCTGTCTAAACTACTAGACTCGGCATTATCAGATACCTCACCACAATGTACTAAGCTCTGATCAATAGGAGATGTTGGTCTAGAAGATGCTGCTGGTACAGAGGAAGGAATAGAATCTACATCAGAGCTATAATCCGGATTGATCTCAATATTCCAGTCTGACAATTCATTTCCAGCTGTATCCATACTGTTTTTTATCTCATCAGCTGACAATGTATGCCAATGTTTTCCATGTTTTTTCTTATACTCAACATTTTCTTCATCAGAGTCAGAATTATCCCTACTATCACTTTGCTGTCTGTCCTTTTCTGCATTATCTCCACCGTCTTCACTAATTTTATTACTACACACAGCAGCATTCTTATCACTGCTACTTATGACAACACTCTTGTCACTTATACTCATGATACTCTTGTCACTGTTACTTCTAGATATGTCCTTTTCTGCATTATCTCCATCATCTGCAGTCATTTCATTACTACTCACAGCAGCACTCTTATCACTGTTACTTATGACAACAATCTTGTCACTTAAACTCATAATACTCTTGTCACTGCTACTTCTAGATATGTTCTCAGAAGTATTTACTGTGTTAGCAATTGTACTTATACTTATCACAGACTCATTTGATGTTTCTGCATCATCTACATTAAAATTATTTTCACTATCAGATTCCATTTGTGTTCTTTTGTCACTGTTTACATTGCACCTAGAATCTTCGCTACCAGAGTCAACAGGGGACGTTTTTGTTAAAATCTGTGTGTCTTTTTCAGTAATAACATCAGCTTTACATTTCTGACTATCTTTTGTATCTGAGTTACCTTCTAATTTAACTTTCCTGTTTGAACTTCTAAACAGTTTATATTTTTGATTTCCAGATTTAGACTGTTGTCCTTTAGATGAGGAATCAAACTGAACATTTTCTGGCATGTGGCTGGTTTGTGGTTCCGCCTTAATTAACTGACTAGATTTTGCTGCTAAGATTTTGTTGTCATTATTCCCTTCTTGTAGTGAATCAGTATCTAATGAATCAAAGTGTGTTTTACTCTCAAATTTAGGCCTAAGCTCAGGGAAAACACCCTCTCCATTCACTACAAATTCCTCTTTTTTGAACCTATAATTGGTGGACTCACTACTGTCTGTCTTACCTGAAGTATCTGTTTTACAGGTGACTGAAGAGATTTTACTAATGTCTTTATTTTTGCAATCTTCAACATTAACATTGAGATTACTTTGTCCAAGAAGTAAAACAGATTTTACTTTTTCTTCCTTACTGTTGGTTAAATCGTGTTTATCACAATGACCATTTAATGATGTTTCAGTCAGAGAATTTAGTTTTCTAATATTTATTGTCTTAGATGGATCTGGTTCTGGTTTTCTCTGATTTTCCTCTTCTTTAATACGATATTTTTCATTTAATGTCTGTTTATCATTTGACATTTTCAAATTATATTCAATGTTCCCCTCAGAATCTGAGTGAGTGTCTGAATCACTGTCTGACTGTGTATTATTTTGTGATAATAAACAGCTTTTTCTCCCTTTCTTAACAGTTATTCTTTTGCTTTTACTGTCCTTTTTCAACTGAGATTTTTTCTCACTGGAATTTGTTTGTGAATTTTCACTCTTTATTTTCTTCTGTGGTTGTGAACTATTTACAATGTCATTGGTATCATCTTCATTTGATAGTTCTTTCACAGAACTGCTAACTGAATCATTCTGTCCAGTTTCATCACCTGACTGACTATCTGACTGTGAACTACTATCTGTTTGAAATGTAACAGTTTTACTGAGATCAACATCTTCTGCATCATTATTAGAACCAGACTGATAAATTTCATTATTTGACCGATTATCTGATTCAGACATATCTTCTGTTGCCTCCTTTTTATCAATTTTCATATCTGTCTTTACCTTGTTTTCCTTTGTATCAAAACCTTCCAGTGTTCTTTGAGAACCCGAATCACTTTCTGGTTCAGACAAACTGTCACTCTCACTTCCTTTCCTGTCTTTCTTGCCACTATTTGTCTCTGAAGAAGTTTTTTGTGACCTGATTTTTGTTTTCAGAATATCTTCACTTTGTTTATTAACATATTCACATATTTCTTTCTTATCACTTTGATCAGAAGTTGGTTCAAAATCCTTTGTATTGTTTCTGCTCTCATCATATTCTGAACTTTCTATTTCTAACTTTTCAGAGTTTTTCATAGGATTAGCTGATCCACTTGTTTCACAACATTCATCTGATTTGGCTGTTTTCTCCTCCTCATTTGCTGATGTATGTACTTTATGTATGGAATATTTCATAGAAGAGTTGATTTCCTCTAATGTCATAGGATTCTTGCTCAGCTTTTCTGTAAGTTTATCATTTAGCATTTCAATATCAACAGAGACTTCTTTAAGGCCAAATCTTTTCACGAGTTCATCTTTTGCTAGCTTCCATTTCATTCCTGTAAAGTAAATTTGAAAATCTAAAACATAGTTCAGATAAGAGGCGGTATCCACATAACATTTTTCTTACGAAAACACACTGTGGTACTCATTAGAAGCACAACAGCTAGGTGCTTCTAATGAGTACCCACACCATGTTTTCATGGAGAAATAAGAAAAATATCAGTACTTTTCAACTGAATAAAAGTGCCTTATCTGGAGTTACGTAAAATACATTCATTCCAGGGTCAGTGCTTTTTTTCTACCATACTTCCTGTTTTAACAAGAATGAACACGTTCAGATGCCAATACTCTTTTGCATCCCTTCTGAAAAGGGGTCTACTTAAAAAGAAAAGAATAAGCTGGGGCAGCAAGTTCTTTCCTTTCAGATGGAGTTGATTGTTTGGGGATTTAACAACACGTCAACCCTTGTGGGTCATTTTGTGTCATCTCCCAGAGAAAGGGAGAAGAGAAATAGAACAGATAGTACAGGAGATGAAAGAGAGGGCCAGGGGAGAAAGAGGAAAATGAATGAAAGTGAAGAAATGGAGAAAATAAAAACATTCTCACTCTACCCACTCTTACCGGCGTTTCAGATGGAAATTGGTGTGCAGGAAACAGGAAATCACAGAAGCTGTCTCCCTTATAGCTCCAGATAAGAAGGGGTACCATGTTTATGCCTTTTTTCCAGCCTTTTCCCAAGCAGTAACATAATCATGTAATATATCATTTTAAAGCTCAGATCTTATACTTTTAAATGATTTTATTTTTTATCTGAATCTAGTAAGTAAAAGGTGGCAAGCAAAATATGGCTTCACAACCCTGTCACATTACTGTTGATTCAGTATCAAAGCAAAGAGCCCCAAAGTTTTGGATAGACTGAAGAGATGTTAATGAACAAACCCGTATCACAAAATTTTGAAAAAAATGTTTAGAAGTAAAGTTACAACTAAATTGATAATCCACAGTAATTTTTGCAGTCCTTCATTTCAATAATGCTGCACAAATTCTGAATGGAAGCAGTTACAAAGAAACTGTAGCATGCTTTTTGAGACAATATATCAAACTTAGATGCGCCAAAGTTCGCTTAGTTCTGCCTAGAAATAAAATAGTTGAATCCATTTAAGTTTTCTGTGATCCTTGATTTCCAGTTTGCAGAAATAAGCCACAATTGTGAGAGAAAGGGCAAATATCTGGACTAAAGTAAGGCCAGCCTACCAAGATCCTCCCCCCTTTTCAATGACTTTTGGACAGCAAATCAGAAATGCTTCTTTTATGAAATATTTAAGCAAAAATAATCAACTTTTTGTGCTTCTTTGGTTTTGTCGGTTTCCTCTTCCTCTTGGTGTCTGGGAAGGGCTGCGGTTGGACTTTTCTCTTACCCTTTTTTTCAATGAAAGCCAATAGCTGAGAACTGCTATTTTATTATACAATGATAGACAACTATTAAAATCTTGGCACAAACCCATAAAGCTACTGACTCCAGCAGCATCAAGTCCATAAAATGTTATGGTCATTCTAGGGTAATTATGGATGAAGAGCAACTGACAAAAGAAAGCAGAAGCATTTATCACTGTGGATAATGTTATAGCCATTGCCATTTTAATGGCACTGTTGGTACAGAAAACAAAAGTAGCAACTACCATTAAAAAGGATTTTTTCCAATAACAGTTTTATTATTAAAGACCGAAATCTGTAGTTTTATATGTATTTCACATTCTAATGAGGAACACATTTCTATAGGAATGTAAAAAAAATGCTTAAAAATAATATTTTAAACCATACTGTATCCTTAAACTTTTACTTAGCATGACTAACTGATGAACACACATTTATCATCATACCTCATGAGCATTCAAAACCATATTAATCCTTAACTACCATATTTAGCCTAAGTATTGGGACAACTCAACTCCTTACCATACCTGTCCTAACATTGGTGGTGTCTGATCTGAGTCTTCACTGTTTGCTTAGGCCTGTCTGTTCAAATACTCAGGATTATGGCATTCATTATTCCTTACCATACCGATCCTAGATGCTGCATTTTGCAGTGTCCAATCAGGGTCTACACTGTTTGCCATTAATCATTCACTATTTTAGAAAGATCGACAGGTAGTAAACTAGAGTTTTTCAAATTTTAGGTGAGCAGTCTAAGGAGTTAAGGTGTCCCAATACTTACAGTTAATACGGTATATATATGTAATCCACTTGATGACTTGTTGAAATGTCCAAAATCTGTGAATAAAAGGCAAACAGTGAACATCCTGATCATACCCTGCATTATAGGACATCCGATCTGGATCTACATTGTTTGTATAAGCCTATATGTCCAAAAAGTCCGGGTAAATATAGTGCTCATATCTGATGCTCATTTGCAAATGAGCACAAAATTATCTGCACCAAAACATGACAAGAACTTTCAGAGTTATAATTAACTGCAAATATGGAGTCCCGGGCTCCTATTTTTCAAAGAAATCTGGTAAATTGCATTTTGGGACTCCTACCTTTTGGAGAAATTGGTTCTGGGACTCCTGTTTTCAGAATCCTAGTGAGAACCCTGGCTTTTACCATATAAACCTGAACCTCATTATAACACTGTTCATTTAAGTACAAATTCAGTTATAACATGGTCGTTCCTTGGACCCCATATTTTCCCCAACCAACCATTTTTACAAACAGTCAGTTCTTCCCAAACTGATAATGTCTGCGCACCTTTTAAATGCGACAATATGGCTGTCAACATGACTCTAAACAGTCATTTTCATGTATACTGGAGACATTAGATGAATAATGGTAACATACCATAACACAAATTAATTACATCATTATCCAAACATAGACTGCACCTGGTGTTTTGCAATCGCAGTGTATTCACACTTTTCACAGAAACTGTCAAACAACCATCACTGAGATTCATGTTAAATATTTGTTTACTACAAATAGGACAGTGAAGAGTTGATTTTTTCTGGTAAACAAGTGGTTAACATGAATCATCAGCGATGGTTGTCTGACAATTTTTCCGTCAGTGTGACAAGTGTGATAAAACTGCACCTGCAAAACACCAGGTGCAGTAGGCGTGTCCAAAAGATCAAAGGTTGCTTTAATGTCTTTAATCCCAAATCCCATCTGAGCGTGATAAAAGAATGCACTGCTTGAAAGCACCTGTTTTTTTTTTTGTTTTTTTTTTTTTTCAACACTGTTTGTGAGTCCCAGATTTGATGAAATAATTCCCAAACAGCATAGATCCTGATCAGATGTTGCATACAGCAGAATCTGATCTAGGTTTAAGTGTTTGCTTTTTTTTTTTTTTTTAAGGCCATTACCAGCGAGAATAATTCAAGGTAGATTTCACAGCAAAAATTAGCATTGCACCACTTCGCCTAGTCAAAGACTGATCAGTGCTTAAAAATTCCGATCTTGGAACATCAAAAACTGCAAAACCGCCCTTGACACAGCCATCTTTATCTGACTTGATTAGGTATATCACAAGTTCTTTTGTTCTGTTTCTGTTTTCCTTTTTCCCGCCATCTTGGCGCTCATATACCTAATACCGAAACCAGTTGTCTACAAATAGTAATTTAGGAAAACCTACATTATGGAGGTGAAATAAGAACAAAAACATCTTTCTTTTTACATATTTATTGATGACAACATAGTATAGAAACGTTACTGACTAACTATACAGACATTACAAGGCTGCATTAAACATAGGTATACACATTTAAGCATGAAATTGCTTCTTTCATGTAGAAACAAATTTGCTTTAAGCAGACGCCAGCTTTGATCATCCTCGTTATATCTTGGTTTGGTTAAGTAACACATAGTCCAATGCTTGGACCCGGACTCTAAACTCTAGAGAAGAGGCCTATGGGCCACGATTTGCTCACCTGATAAAAACAGCTATTGCATATCTGCAAATGCCATGCAGCTTCTTCCAGTATTGCCACAGCAACTAGGACACCAATTTGACCATACCATAAAAGGTTAAAGGTCATCCTAGTATCATCATTTCAGCAAACTGAGTAAATTTTTTGAGTTGTTGATGCTATATACGAAGATTCAGCCTCAGAGCTTTCTTAGTTCTGGAGCAGAAGATTTTTAAGTGTTTTACCATACGGGCATGGCAGCCATCTTGTTAAATGGCACAGAACCATTTGAAATTGTCAATATCCTTTCAACAGAAGGCCGTATGTGAACTATGTGAAATCTAGTGAAAAACTGTTCAAGTTGTTTCAGAGAAGAAGTCATTTGAAGATTTCACAATTTTATGTATATAGCCTAAGGGCAAGGGCAGATAGCCCCCAAAAGTTTGACAATAGCTGAACTGTTTTACTAATTTAATCATACATTGTAAGTTTCAGCCATCAGTCTTTATAATTCATTGAGAAAATGATTTTTCAACATTTTCCCCATACAACTGTACGGGGGCGCAAATTTGACATTGCTGTAAAAAGGTCAAAAGTCAACCTATGATCATCATTTGAACAAAACTAGTAGACCTTGAGTCCCCGATGTTATACACCAAGACTTAGCCTCAAAGCTTTCTTGGTTCTGGAGAAAAAGAAACTATATATGCGCATGGTGGCCATCTTGTTCAATGGTGCAGGACCATTAGAACAAGGCAGTCTGAAAGACAGCTATATCCCCCGCTGCAGAATGATAATGGAGCGGCCTCAAAATTCAAGGCTCAAATTGGTGGCCTTCAATTGTGACCTTGACCTTGGGTCTGCACTGTTGAGTTATGAGTTCTGCACATCATCTAAGGTGAACATTTGACCCAAATTTAATAAATATCGTTCCAAAGGTTCAGGAGATATGGAGTGAACATGAAATTCAAGGCTCAAACTCGTGACCTTTAACTGTGACCTTGACCTTGAGTTGGCATGCTTGAGTTATGGGTTCTGCATATTGCCTCACTAAGGCAAACATTTGACTAAAGTTTCATGAAAATCTTTCAAAGGGTTCAGGAGATATGGAGCAAACAATAAAGAGATGGATGACCTTCAATTGTGACCTTGATCTTGAGTCTGCATTGTTGAGTTATAGGTTCTACACTTCATCTCACTAATGCGAACATTTGACCCAAATTTAACAAGGCAGTCTGAATGGCAATGGAGCAGCCTCAAAATTCAAGGCTCAAACCCATGACCTTCAATTGTGACCTTGACCTTGAGTCAGCATAGCTGAGTTATGGGTTCTGCACATCATCTCACTGAGGCAAACATTTGACCAATGTTTAAAGAAAATCCTTCCAAGGGTAAAGGAGATATGGAGCCGATACCAAATTCAAGGCTCAAACTTGTGACCTTCAACTGTGAACTTGACATTAAGTCTGCAGGGCTGAGTTATGGGTTCTGCACATTGTTCCACTGAGGATAACATTTGACCAAAGTTTAGAGAAAATCCTCCCAGGGGTAAAGGAGATACAGAGCAGACACAAAATTCAAGGCTCAAACCTACGACCTTGAACTGTGACCTTGTCAGTCTGCATGGTTGAGCTATGGGTTCTGCACATCATTCCACTGAGGCAAACATTTGACCAAAATTAAAAGAAAATCCTTCCAGGGGTAAAGGAGATATCCAGTGGACACGAAATTCAGGGTTCAAACCTTGAACTGTGACCTTGTCCTTGAGTCCCCATGGCTGAGTTATGGGTTCTGCACATCATCCCACAGGTGAATATTTGACCAAAAATGAGAGAAAATCCTCCCAGGGGTAAAGGAGATACAGATCAGACACGAAATTTGAGGCTCAAACCCCCATGACCTTCCACTGTGACCTTGATCTTGAGTCGGCATGGTTAAGTTATTGATTCTGCACATCATCTCACTAAGGTGAACATTTGACCAAAGTTCAGGGAAAATGCTCCCAAGGGTAAAGGAGATACAGTGCGGACACAAAATTCAAGGCTCAAACACATGACCTTGAACTGTGACCTTGTCCTCGAGTCCCCATGACTGAGTTACGGGTTCTACACATCGTCCCACAGGTGAATATTTGACCAAAGTTTAGAGAAAATCCTCCCAGGGGTAAAGGAGATACAGAGTGGACAAGAAATTCAAGGCTCAAACCCATGACCTTGAACTGTGACCTTGACCTTGAGATGGCATGGTTGAGTTATTGATTCTGCACATCGTCTCACTAAGGTGAATATTTGACCAAAGTTTAAAGAAAATCCTTCCACTGGTATAGAGATACAGAGTGGACACAAAATTCAAGGCTCAAACATGTGACCTTAACCTTGTGTCGGCATGGTTGAGTTATGAGTTCTGCACATCATTTCACTGAGGCAAACATATGACCAAAGTTTAAAGAAAAATCCTTCCAGGTGTATAGGAGATATGGAGCGGACATGAAATTCAAGGCTCAAACCCATGACCTTGACTTGTGACCTTGAGTTGGCATGGCTGACTTATGGGTTCTGCACATCAACTCACTGAGGCAAACATTTGACCAAAGTTTAATGAAAATCTTTCAAATTATTCAGGAGATATGGAGCAGACAAGGAAGTGTTACGGAAGGACAGACAGATGGATAGATGGACAGACGAAGGCCATTTCTATAATCCCCCATCCGCTTCGTTCAGAAGGATAAGTCAACAAGAGGGCCATGATGGCCCTGTAACGCTCACCTGAGCAACATAGCACTTTGAGAGCCTTATCTAGAACTGATCAAGGCAAACATTCTGATCAAAGTTCAAAATGATTATAACAAAGTTTTCTGCTGATTTGGCCCGGTGACCTAGTTTTTGATACCAAGTGACCCAGTTTCGAACATATCCTAGAACTCATCAAGACAAACATTTTGAGCAAGATTTGGCCCGGTAACCTAGTTTTTGACCCCAAGTGACCCAGTTTCAAACATATCCTAGAACTCATCAAGACAAACATTTTGAGCAAGATTCATGATAATTGCTTCAAAAATGTGACTGCTAGAGTGTTAACAAGGTTTTCTGCTGGTTTGGCCTGGTGACCTAGTTTTTAATACCACGTGACCCAGTTTCGATCCTGACCTAGAAATCATCAAGACAAACATTTTGAGCAAGATTCATGATTATTGCTTCAAAAATGTGACCGCTAGAGTGTTAACAAGGTTTTCTGCTGGTTTGGCCCGGTGACCTAGTTTTTGACTCCAAGTGACCCAGTTTCGAACTCGACCTATAAATCATCAAGACAAACATATTGAGCAAGATTCATGATGATTGCTTTTAAAAATGTGACTGCTAGAGTGTTAACAAGGGTTTCTGCTGATCTGGCCAGGTGACCTAGTTCTTGACCCTAGGTGACCCAGTTTTGAACTTGACCTAGAATTCATCAAGACAAACATAATGAGCAAGATTCATGATGATTGCTTCAAAAATGTGACCGCTAGAGTGTTAACAAGGGTTTCTGCTGATCTGGCCAGGTGACCTAGTTTTTGACCCTAGGTGACCCAGTTTGGAACTTGACCTAGAATTCATCAAGACAAACATAATGAGCAAGATTCATGATGATTGCTTCAAAAATGTGACCGCTAGAGTGTTAACAAGGTTTTCTGCTGATCTGGCCCGGTGACCTAGTTTTTGACCCCAAGTGCCCCAGTTTCGAACTTGACCTAGAAATCACCAAGACAAACATATTGAGCAAGTTTATGATGATTGCTTCAAAAATGTGACTGCTAGAGTGTTAACAAGGTTTTCTGCTGATCTGGCCAGGTGACCTAGTTTTTGACCCCAGGTGACCCAGTTTCGAACTTGACCTAGATTTAATAGAGGCAAACATTTTGAGCTAGTTTCATCAAGATTGGGTCAAAACTATGACCTGTAGAGTGTTAACAAGTTTTTCCTTTGATTTGACCTGGTGACCTAGTTTTTGACCCCAAGTAACCCAGTATCGAACTTGACCTAGATTTGATAGAGGCAAACATTCTGACCAAGTTTCATCAAGATTGGGTCAAAACTGTGACCTCTAGAGTGTTAACAAACAAATTGTTGACGACGAACGACGGACGACGTACGACGACGGACGACGGACATAGGGTGATGACAATAGCTCATCCTGAGCTTTTGCTCAGGTGAGCTAAAAATTGGTTTTCAAGATGGCAGCTGAAGTGGCCATCTCAGATTTCTGATCCGCAAAATTTTATATACTTTCGATCTACAAGTCATTCTGTTGCTACAATGTAAGTTTCAATTCAAATCACCCAATGGTTCAGGAGCAGACATCAAAAATCAATTTTCAAGATGGTGGCTAGGGTGGTGATTTTTGATTTCCATTCAACAGTAGATATAAAAGTGGCTAAACTTTTATATCTACTGGTTGGCCTGTTGCTTCATCACAAATTTCAACTTAATTCACAGAGTGGTGTGCGAGGAGATGTCGAAAATAGATTTTCTGATCGGCACAATTTTAGCTATTTTCAATTTAGAAATCATCTTGTGGTGGCCATTTTGGATTTCCAATCAGCAAGATTTAAGCTATTTTTCATCTGCACGTCAACTTGTTGCTCCATCATTAATTTCAACTGAATTCACCTTGTGGTTGGCGAGATTTTCAAGATGGCAGCTGTGGGGACAATCTTGGATTTTTGATCCACACGGTTTTAGCTTATTTCAATTCGGAAGTGGTCCTGTTGCTACAAGCAAGTTTGGGCTCAAATTGACCGAAGGTTTGGGAAGAGATGTCAAAAATTGATTTTCAAGATGGCGGCTGTGGCGGGCTGGCGGCCATCTTGGACTTTCGATCGGCTCAGTTTTAGCTATTTTGTGTCTACTGCTCTTCATCAAGTTTCAACTCAGTTGGATCATAGTCTTTAGAGGAGATGTCCAAATATGAACTCTCAACATTTTTCCTATATAAATGTTTAGGGCCCATACAAATGCATGGGGAAGCAAATTTGACCTTGCTGTAAAAGGGTCAAATGTCAACGTAGGACAATCATTTTAGCAAATTTGGTAGACCTCGCATCCCTGATAATTGTGCAAAGATTAGGCCCCAGGGCTTATTTGATCTGGGGAAGAAATTTTCAAAAGTTTTTACCATATATGGGCATGGCGGCCATCTTGGTTAATGAACAGCGACCATTTTAGCAATCTTTCGTTCCCGTGCCCCACAGAGGTTCCACATGTAATTTGAGCAACATTGGCCCGACGTCCATCATTTTAGCAGTTTAGTGGAACTTCTGTCCCCGATGATTTGTGCAAAGATTCAGCCCCAAGGCATCCTTGGTTCTGGAGAAGAAGATTTTTTAAAAGTTTTCCCCATATATGGGCATGGCGGCCATCTTGGTCAATGGACCATGACCATTTTAGCAATCTTAAGTTCCTCTAACCTAAGAAGGCTCCATATGAAATTTGAGCAAAACTGGCTCAGCAGCTTCAAAGTAGAAGTTGTTTGTAAATGTTAACGGATGCATGGATGCTCGGACGGACGGAGGAAGGTTTGTACGGATGGACATTTGTTGGGTATTAGAGTTTAAATATTTCAGCTCAAAATACCCAACAAGACCCCAAGTACCAAGAAGTGCTTCAAATTTATTGGGTACTTTTTTTTTAGACACTTACGGAATAAAAGGCAAGTACCAAATTCATGTCTACCAAATGTATGCTCATAAGTCGGCTCGGACAGACGGACAGATAGATGACGCACAAAAAGTGATCACTATAGCTCATCCTAACATAGCTCAGGTGAGCTAATAAGAAAGGGGTATCAGGCAAACATTTTTCTTATTTCTCCTCAAAAATATGTTGTGGGTACACAATAGAAGTGCCTCACCAAGGCTCCTAAAACATGTTTTCTTGAGTACCCACTACACACACAAGTTTTAATGAAGATAAAAAACAAAAATATTAACACTTTTTGACTGAAAAACAACAACACACACACCTTATATTGAGCCCATCTCACAATGCTTCACCAAATTACTTACCAGCGTTTTTGCTGGGAAACCTGATGGGAATATTACTATATTTCATAAAACCAAACTTAAACATTCAAACAAGAGGACCATGATGGTCCTATATCGCTCTCTTGAGTAAACAGATTTGCATACTTACTACTGATGTTTCATCCCAAGTTCAGTGCTTTAAGTTTTTTGTCTAAATTTTATGTTCAAGAGTGACAGGATGGTCCTATAAATTGGAATAGCAATGCTGTATAAAGCAAGCAATGCCTCATGTTTTTTAATCTGATCTTCAAAATTTCTACTAGGGCAACCACCTTGGATTTCCAATCAGAACGATTTTAGCTAGTTTTGATCTACAAGTCACCCCGATATGTCCTATCAAGTTTTGTCAATGGGCCTTTCTGTTCAGGAGAAGTTTAAAATGGATTTTTTAAGATGGCAACTGAGGCAGCCATCACTATTTCCGATCAAAAGGATTTTAGCTATTTTCAATCTACAAGTCACCCTGATGCTTTCTAACAAGTTTTGAGTCAATTGGCCTTTCGGTTCAGGAGAAGCGAAAAAATAGATTCTCAAGATGGTGGCTATGGTAGCCATCTTGGATTTCCTATCGAAAAGATTTTAGCTATATTTGATCTATAAGTCACCCCTACCTAGTTTCAAGTCAGTTATCCTTTCAGTTCAGAAGAAGTAAAAAAATAGATTTTCAAGATGCCACCACAGTGGCTATCTCTATATCAGAACTTAATGATTTTAACTACTTTTAATCTACAAGTCATCCTGATGATCCCTACCAAGTTCCAAATCAATTGGCCTTTTGGTTCCGGAAAAGAAGCGAAAAATAGATATTCAAAATGGCGGCCATGGTGGCCATCTTGGATTTCCTATTGGAACAATTTTAGCTATTTTGGATCTACAAGTCACCCTGATGCTTCCTACCAAATTTCAAGTCTACTCCATCTTGGATTTCCCATCGGAATGATTTACCCCACTGCTTCCTACCAATTTTCAAGCCAACTTGCTGTTCGGTTCAGGAGAAGCAAAACATAGATTTTCAAGATGACCGCCTTGGCAGCCATCTTGAATTTCCGATCAAAACAATTTTAGCTATTTTTGATCTACAAGTCACCCAAATGCTTCTACCAAGTTTCGAGTCATTTGGCCTTTTGTTCCAGGAGAAGAAGCCAAAATACATTTTCAAGATGGCGGCCACCTTGGATTTCGGCTCAGAACAAATTTAGCTATTTTTGATCTACAAGTCACCCAGATGCTTGGAGTTTTGTGACCATTGGCCCAGGAGTATAGGAGTAGGTTTTTAAAGCAATTTTTGTTGATGCTGCACGACACATGATGGAAGACACATGAAGCACCACCGACACTGACTGACCATTATAGCTCACCTTGAACATTTCATGCTCAGGAGAGCTAACAAAGGGAAATGAATACAGATTCAAGGAAGGCAACTCTATCAAAACTTTTGAAAAGTGATCTGCTCTAGAAGTAAATGATTTGCTCCCCTTAAGAGCAAATTATTTCCCTTCAGAGTAGAGTCAAGGGCGGCAGCATATTCATTTTTTTTTTAGGGAAGCATATTCATTTTTTTTTAGGGCAGCATATTATTCATATTCATTGTGTGTGCATGTGTGCATGCATGTGTGTGTGTGTGGACCACTTTTCAGAAGGGAGGCAAAGGCCTGAGTTGCATCCTGAAAGCACATCCATTCACCTTACAGTATCAACAAACTCACCTCTAAATGTTTCTGTAGGTGGTTCCTCATTCTCAAGAGCCTCAATAATCTTCTCTAACTCATCACTGTCTCTAGAAAATAATATTTATAACTCCAGATATAAGATATCATCAAAAGACATTTTTGTTACATTTGCACCACAATCTAGATATTTTCTGTATTTTTTCAACTAAAAATGTATTGATACTTCTTATTTCTCCATGAAAACATCAAGGCGCTTCTTATGAGTACCAACAACATATGTTTTCATGGAGAAACATGAAGTTTTTATAGTAAAACATATTTTAACAAGTAATACTTAACCTCTAGATAATGTGCTATTCTCTTCCATACTTAAACCTCCCACAGAAAAAAGGCTGGAGTCTTAAACCAGAAGGTCCCTTGAGGCATATCTAAATGAAGTCATCTTTTCCGCTATTATGATCATGTGTTCAGTTTCTTTGTAGCATTAAACAATGTAACTGAGCAAAGCTGGGAGGAAAAAAGGCAATCTGTTATCCATAGGTTAAGTATTACTTGTTAAAATATGTTTTACTATAAAAACTTCATTTTAACTGCACAATACATTAACCTATGGATAATGTGCTAGAATTTGTAGATTAGGAGGAAGGTGCTCCCCTAAATCTAATACTAGAGGCCCAAGTGGGCCAGAAATCGCTCACCTGGATTAGGCTGATCATAATATGTTACACTGTGCCATGGTGGCCATCTTGGCTATCAGATCCAATTGCCTTTAGCAATTCAGAATCTGATGTTGTTTGAAGAGTTTCAAGATTGCCACCATGGCCGCCATCTCGGATATTGGAACTGAATGATTCATTAATTCAGAATCTCCATGTAAACCTGATGCCTTCCATCAAGGTTTGGCTCAACCTGACTAACTGTTTGAAGAATAAGGTTTGAAGAATTTCAAGATGGCAGCCATCTTGGACACTGGAACAGAAGGATTTAGAAATTCTGAATTTCTATAATACCCCAATGCCTCCAATCATGTTTAAGCTCAATCAGATGTGATTTGTAGATTTTCAAGATGGCTGCCATGGTGGCCATCTTGGATACCAGAACGGAACCATTTTAGCAATTCTAAATCTCCATGCAGACCTGATGCCTTCTACCAAGTTTCCGCTCAATCCGACTTACTGTTCGGGAGCAGATAACAACTGAAGACTTTCAAGATGGCCGGAAGATTTTTCAAGATGGCTGACATGGCGGCTATCTTGGATATCGGAATGGAATGATTTTAGCAATTCTAAATCTCCATGTGGCCCCAATGCCTCCCACCAAGTTTGGGCTCAATCTTGCTTAGGATTCGAAAGCAGATGTGGTTTCAAGATTTTCAAGATGGCCCAGGCAGCCATCTTGGATAGCCAAACGGAAAAATTTAAGCAATTCTGAATCGCTCTGTCGCTCCAATGCTTCTTAACAAGTTTTGGCTCAATCCAACTTAAGGTTTGGGAGGAGATGTCATTTTAAGAATTTCAAGATGGCCGCCATGGCAGTTTTAGCAATTCTGAATCTCTATGTTGCTCCAATGACTCCCATCAAGTCTTGGCTTAATCTGACTTATGGTTTGGGAGGAGATGTCATTTTGAAGAATTTCAAGATGGCCACTGTGGCAGCCATCTTGGATATTGGAATGCAACAATTTTAGCAATTCTGAATCTACGTGTCACTGTAATGTCTCCCATCAAGTTTTAGCTCAACCTGATTTACAGTTTAGGAGGAGATGTCCTTTGAAGAATTTCAAGATAGCCCCTGTGGATATCGGAACGGAATGATTTTAGCAATTCTGAATCTCTGTGTCACTGTGATGCCTCCCATCAAGTTTTGGCTCAATCGTACTTACCGTCTGGGAGGAGATGTCGTTTGAAGAATTTCAAGATGGCCGCCATGGCAGCATATCGGAATGGAATGTTTTTAGCAATTCTGAATCTCCATGTTGCCACAATGCCTCCCACTAAGTTTCAACTCAATCCAACTTATGGTTCTTGAGAAGATGTCGAAAAAAAGAAAAGCTAACAACTGACAGACGGACAACAGACAACAGGCCATGGCATATGCTGACCTGGAGCAAAGCTCGAGGTGAGCTAACTAGTATATATATTAGAATCCCTTAACTCCTGCTTTAAGACTCAGGAAACTCTAAGGCCTAAAAAAAATAATGTTCTGTTTCCAATTTCATCACCAATTTGGTAGGTCGGCCACTTTTTTTTTTTCTTTCCTTTTTTTTCCAAGTCAAATTATGGCTGGTGAATTTTTTAATACTGATGATAAAGAGGTGCTGTGTTAAACAGCTTTTATTTCATTTTAGGCCGAGATGTGGCTGCACGCTTTGAAATAAACTGCACTAATGTGCTTGTTTTGGCTTGTAAGGGTGCAGAAATAAATAAACGAACGATGAAGACCGACAATATCCGAAAATCGGTACGGACAAATTATGTAACAAACGTATATAAAAACTGGGATTGTCTGGGGTCGGATTTTTTTTTTTAAGCTGCAAAAAAACAAAACAAAAAAAAACAAGAGCTGTTGCATGACAGCATAGCTTGCCTATTTGCATCTTGTCTACCTACATTTTCATATTAACATGTCAAAACGTGTATTTAGTATTTTTATATGATTCTATTCCAAATACAATAAGTTTTGTGAGTGTGAATATAAATCACACATCCCTATATTAATTTTAATGCACATCTATGTATTACATGGAACACTGATCTAGATATAGTTTGAGGCTGATCATCACATCACATGGAACTATTGTTCCTGGTATGAAATTTCTCCATCAAATAGTCTTACAGTTATTAGGCAAAATCACTGAATGATGAAATATAGGTCACACTGAGTCACACTGACCTAGATATATTTTTATGTCAATCAACGGGTCACATGGAAGTTAAAATCTAGGTATGACATTTCTGTATCAAATAGTCTTCAAGATGTAGGGTAAAATCACTGGACTGTGAAATATATTTTTAGGTTACTCTTAGTGTCACATGGAACTAATATTTATGGTATGATATTTCTCAATCAAATAGTCTTCAAAATATAAGGAAAAATCACTGGACCATGAAATTTAGGTCACACTGACATGCATATAGTTTGAGGTCAGCCTTCATGTCACATGGAACTAATATCTAAGGTATGACATTTCTTTTATCAAATAGTCATCGAGATCTAAGGCATAATCACTGGACCATGAAATATGGGTCACACTGACGTACATATATATTGAGGTCACTCTTTGTGTCACATGGAACTAATATCTAAGGTATGACATTTATCTATAAATAGTCTTCGAGTTATAAGGCATAATCACTGTTGCATGAAATATAGGTCACACTGACCTCCATATATTTTGAGGTCACTCTTTGTGTCACATGAAACAAATATCCAAGGTATGACATTTCTCTATCAAATAGTCTTCGAGATATAAGGCATAACCACTGGTCCATGACATATAGGTTAAATTGACCTATTTATACTCCGTCACTCTTAGTTTCATATGAAACTAATATCCAAGGTATGACATTTCTCTATCAAATAGTCTTTGAATTATAAGGCATAATCACTAGACCATGAAATATAGGTCACACTGACCTAATTATGCTTTGAGGTCACTCTTCGTCTCACATGGAACTAATATCCAAGGTATGACAATTCTTCATCAAATAGTCATCGAGATAAAAAGCATAATCACTGGACCATGAAATATGGGTCACATTGACCTACATATATACTGAGGTCACTCTTCGTGTCACATGGAACTAATATCTAAGGTATGACATTTATCTATTAAGTAGCCTTCGAGTTATTAGGCATAATCACTGGTGCATGAAGTATAGGTCACTCTTCATGTCACATGGAACTAATATCCAAGGTATGACATTTCTCTATCAAATAGTCATCGAGATATAAGGCATAATCACTGGACCATGAAATATAGGTCAAATTGACCTACATATATTTTGAGGTCAATCTTAGTGTTACACGAAACTAATATCCGAGGTATGACATTTCTCTATCAAATAGTCTTCAAGATATGAGGCATAATCACTGGACCATGAAATATAGATCAAACTGACCTAATTATATTTTGAGGTCACTCTTTGTGTCACATGGAACTAATATCCAAGGTATGACATTTCTCCATCAAATAGAGATATAAGGGAAAATCATTGGACCATGAAATAAAGGTCATTGGATTGTGAAATGTAGGTCACCATGACCTTCACCCAATGACACTTAAAGCAATGTCACAAGGTTGACTGATGTATTACCCAGGATGTGTTTACAATGCTAGCATAACAGAAACGCATAAAGCACTTTACTTGAGCTGTTTGTCTGTGGAAGGTTTAAGTATAGAAGAGAATAGCACATTATCCACAGGTTAATGTACTATGAAGTTAAAATGAAAAATATTTATCTGGATATCCCAATTATGTGGAGATATGATTTGCAACGAAACAGTGGGAAGGGGCTAAATCTGTAGAATACGGCGGATGAGGGAGGACTTTATTTAGTCGCAGCAGCAACTTAAGAGGTAAGGGCTAGTGCATTATCTTGCAAGAGCAGAACACCTCGAGTCAACTTTCCACTTCTTTTCTTCACATACCTCTGATGCAGCCACCTTAGTTCTTCTACATAATATGCACCATTTATTGGGCAACCTTCCTCAAAATAATCCATTATGATAATACCCTGACTATCCCAAAAGACAGAGGTCATCACTTTCCCTGCTGAAGAAACTCTCTTAAATTTCTTAGGAGGGGGTGAGCCTGGGCACTTCCATTGCACACTCTGCTTTTTGGCCTCAGAATCAAAGTGATGGACCAAAGTTTCATCTTGGGTCACAACTCAAAGCATAAATTCCTCAGGGTCATCTTCATAAAGACACAGGAGAAATATCAAGCCTGCTCTTCTTCTGATCTTAGGTCAACATTCTGGGGAACCATCTAGCTGAGACCTTGGACATACCTAAGATGTCAGTCAAGATAAACTGAACTGCCCCAAAACTTATGCCTATTTGTCTAGCTATAACATGCAGGCTTCTTGTCACACATGAACAGACTGTGCACAAATTCAACGTTTTCATCTGTAGTAGCCTCTTCAGGATGCCCAGACCATTCATAATCTTCCACGCTCTCCTAAATTCAGCAGCCAATTTCTTCACCTTGCTGTAAGAAGGAGACTCAAGGGTTTTAATGAAGTCATCATGAATTTCCTTTGGGGACATGCCCTTCTTACAGAAGTACTTTATGACTGCTCTAACTTCAACTTTGTCCACTTTCTCTGTTTAACAGATCCTTCCCCTGCTTGCAGTAAATTCCTACTGAAATAAATAGCTTTGAAAGATGTTGAATAAGACAAAATTACCAACTCATTGGGGTTTCATTTCAATTTATTCATTCTAAGTGCAGTCGAACTTCAATACCTTAATCTTTGGGACCATGGAAATTTGTTCAAGATATGGGTAGTTCGAGCCATTTAGGGTTAATCATAACTTCAGGAAGTAAATGGCGATAATTTTGGGGAATTGTTATTCAATCTTCTATACAATAATGGTATGCTGAGTGTACTCAATAGAATCACCTTGATGAGGCAGATAACTCTGAAAAATATTGACCAATTTTGCACATTAGCAATCCCAAAGCAGATCTCCACTGTATCAATGCACATTCCAAGTTTGGAGAGAATCCATTGACATTTACTAAAGTATCATCCAAAAATGAAAATACTGTGTCAGGGCAGATAACTGTCAAGAATTGACGAAGTTTGCCCATCAGCAATCCCTTACCAGACCTCCACAATATCAATGTACATATCGTATGGTGAAAATCCATTGACATTTACTAAAGTTATAATCCGGAAACGAAAACATGGACGGGTCATGGGCAGACAACTGTTGAAAATTGACAAAATTTGCCCATTAGCAATCCCAAACCAGATTGGCACAATATCATTACACACACCAGGTTTGGTGAAAATCTACTGACATTTACTCAAGTTATCCTTCAGAAATGATAATACAAACAGTCAGACAGTCAGATGTATGACAGACAGAGAGACGGACACATGGACAACCAACATGATACCATAACACCTGCCACTATCGTGTGTCGGGGTATAATTAATGAACTTAGGTATGTATGAACAAATGAACAAAAAAGTGAAAATTATGTATACCTTGGCATCCAGGGCCCAGTTGTTCAAAACTAACGATGTCGTTAGTTAACGATTCATTAAAATTTTAATCGAGTGATACGCAAATATGCTGAAATTTTTTGCTGAAAAAATGTGAGTAGCTTTTGCAGTGCAAAAGCTACTCACATTTTTTCAGCAAAAAATATTAGAATATTGTATATTGAATCCGCTAAAACAGTTAATGAAATGACTCTTAACAAGCTCGTTAAGCTAACGATGCTTTGAACAACTGGGCCCAGGGGTATAGCAATCAAATCTTCCAATAGTTGTATCTTTTATGGTAATTAAAGAATAACTTACTGACAAATTAGCTCCCACTTATATTCTTCATTAATAACATCTCTCCATTCCCTATATACTCGAAGACACAGATTGGTATCCTAAAAATAAAAACAAGAGGCCCACAGGCAACAATTCGCTTACCTGATAAAAACAGCTATTGCATATCTGTAAATTCCATACAACTTCTTCCAGTATTACCACAGCAACTAGGATACAAATTTGACCAAACCATAAAAAAGGTCAAAGGTCATCCTAGTATCATCATTTTAAGAAACTTAGTAGATTTTGAGTCCCCTATGCTGTATACCAAGATTCAGCATCAGAGCTTTCTTAGTTCTAGAGAATAAGATTTTTAAATGTTTTACCATATATAGGCATGACAGCTATCTTGTTCAATGGCACAGAACCATTTGAAAAAATGGTCAATATCTTTTGACAGCCCATGTGAAACCTAGTGAAAACTGTTCAAGCTGTTTCAGAAAAGAAGAAATTTAAAGATCTAACAATCTAATACAAGTAGCCCAATGGAAAGGGCAGACAGCTCCGAAAATTTTGACGACAGTGAAATAGTTTTACTTCTTTAATCATTCGTTGTAAGGTTCAGCCATTAGTCTTTATTATCCATTGAGAAAATGATTTTTGGGGACAGTTTACTACAACCAAATTTAACATAATGTATTTCGAAAACCCCTTTTTCAAAACTACCAACCTAATAACTACCTAAACAGTAGTTCCGTACTGACGCTGATACCGCTAAATTCTGCATTCAAACATGTAAGCCTTGTACACTCTGATGCTTATAAATAGCGACCGAATATTCAAAACCAAAGAAAACTTCAAACTTTTGAAGAAATAATATTTTATGATGTTGAGCGCAATTTCAGCAGATGAATATAAACAAAATAAACAAATGGTGGGATTTCATTCAGCCTCCAGAACCTTTGGAAGCAGAGAATTTGAAATTAAGAGATGCAGAAGATCCTCCAGAAAGTTCTCCAAGGTCTCAGAAAGGGTATCAAAGAAAGGTATAAATATGCAATTTTCTTCATTTTAAAATAATCCATCAGCAGTTATTTTTGGGCTATTCACCATAAACAGTTTTGGCCGAAATCACTTCGCATGAATATTTTGCAAAAGTAAAGTACAGTACAGTGCCTCTACATGTGTATTTATCAAAATGTTTTTCCTAAACGTTTACTTTAATATGTTTTGTTATTTTTATGAGAATTATCTATGAATGTTTTGTTTTTTTTCATTTTGACAAAAAAAAAAAGGGTTTTAGATCTAATGACATTTTTTTCGCAGTATAACTATCCCATGATTTATCAGAAATGTTTCTTTGGTGACCCTCTACCAAGATTGTTCAAGCTATGATAATTCATTAAAAAACATGGCTGCCAGCAGGCGGGGCTTATTTTCCCTATATATGTAAATAGAAAGTTTCTTGTCAAAAACTACTGGAAAGATTTCAATATAATATGACAGCAATGTTCCTTTGGTGACCCTTTACCAAAATTGTTCAAGCCATCATGATTCATCAAAAAACATGGTTGCCAGGGGTGGGGAAAATTTTCCCTATATATCTATACAGAAAACTTTAAAAAATCTTTTTGTCAGACACCACTGGACTGATTTCTTTGGTGGCCCTCAACTAAGATTGTTCAAGCCAACCTGATGAGTTTTAAAACATGGCCCCCAGGTGGCAGGGCTTATTTTCCCTATAAATTTTGAAGATCAGATCATAAATGAGGCACAGCTTGCCATTTATAGCATTGCAACTCCATTTTATAGGACCATCATATCACTCTTGAACATAAAAGTTATACAAAAATGTTAAAGCAGTCAGCTTGAGTGAAACTTCAATAGTAAGTATGCAAATTTGTTTGTTCAGGTGAGCGATATAGGACCATCATGGTCCTCTTGTTATTTATTGCTAGCTATATTATAGTAAACTTGAATTCCAAAGAGATCATCCATGCAAAAATCAAAGTTGGTAGTCATGAGTTAGGGCCAGGATAACCCAAGGGTGAGGCCTGTATAGCACAGAGTATGTCTCTCGCTTGTCACTGCTGCAGCCGAAGTTCGATACCCAGGGCAGGCATAAAACAGGGTAGTGGTCGCCCATACATGGTTGATGGTTTTTCCTTGTACTCTGGTTTCCTCTATCACATGTTCATGAAAAGCCAACATCTGTATCTTATCGAACACGTGTATACAATTGCTAAGCTTTCTGTGCAAATGAAGTAAAAATAAATAATGTTTCAACTTTAAAATGAACTTATAAGTAATTATGTATCAATTAATAATATTTTGTCCAGATATATCAGTATGAGTGAGCCTTTCCACTTGTTTGAGCTAAATTAAGTGTACATTTTTAAGAGTAAGGCTGTATTTTGATTTTTATTTGCTCATATGTGTACAGAGTTTAACTCTCTAAATGAAATGAACACAACAAATCCTCAAATTGATTGTTTGCCCTGTGGAAATATACCAGAATATGTATAACACAATACAGCTGTATTTTGTCATCAGATTTTAGTGCATTTATTAAGATACACATGGTGTAACTTTTTAACCCTGGTCCTGCGTATATACCCTGCCTTTGCAAACAGTGTAGATCCAGATCAGTTGGCTTCTGAAGAAGCCAACTCAACTGATCTGGCTCTGCACTGTTTGTCATTCAGTATGTGAATTTGTATCAGCAATCTGGATCAAATCATATGATTGGCTGAAAATCAGAAGTGGGTGTGACATCCTAAGTTATTCAACATGACAAGGATTAAAGCAAACCCAGTATTTTGTTCTTATTTCTTGCCAGTTATATAAGAGTTACATTATTAAATGAATCAGGCACTAAGAATCCTCAGGTGAATGGAATACCTGATGAATATTCCCCATAGTTTAAGCTTTTCAAGAAACGGATACATTTGTCTTCTGATGTCCATTTACTACACATGCTTTTTGTGTGTGTGTGTGTGTGTGTGTGTGGTGTGGTGTGTTGTGGGGTGGTGTGTGTGTGTGTGTGTGTGTGTGTGTGTGGCGTGGTGTGGCATGGCGTGGTGTGGCGTGGCGTGGTATGGTGTGTGTGTGTGTGTGTGTGTGTTCAAATAGGCCCAGTATTTTGTTTCTATTTCTTGCCAGGCAAAAACAGTGATGAATGCAAGGAATATAGATAAATTAATTGTCTGATTGAAATTAGTCAGAAAATATTTCTGATTTAAGTAATGGTTCCATTTTTTACTGATTTATGTTACAATTTATGTTTTTAAATTAGGCCCAGTATGTCTTGCTAGACAAATAATTTGTACCTTTAATACAAAAAAAAAAATCTTAAAATGTATTTACATCAAGAGAAACGGACCAGAAATATCTACCTTTTAGAGCTCCAGATTAAAGGAGTGCCTAGGTATATATTTTCTTATTTCTCCAAGTAAACATATGGTGTGGGTAGAACTTCTAGAAGCATCTTGGTAACATGCTTTCAATGAGTTCCCAGAATGTATCTTTTGAAAGAACTGAGAAGACCTGGCACATACATGAACCACAACTCTAGGTCCCAGTTATTTAAGTAATCGGCCCTGACAGTATTTGTTAACAGAAGCCTTGTGCTCATGATGACTCCAACACCCTTTCAGATATATTGATAAAACTTAGTAGGATTGTACATGATGTTGAGAAGGTGTGTTGCTTACAGAATTTACAACTCTGGGTGCTGTGGTTTAGATTTTTCTCCCTTGACAGTATTGGAGTGATAGAAACCTTTTGATCTTTGTAACTCCAACACCTTTTCTAATATATATTGATGCTACTTGGTAGGATTGTACAGAAGGTTGAGAAATCATGTCGCACAAAAGAACCACAACTCTAGGTGCCACAGTTTTTAGTTATCTCCCCTGACTACTGTCATGGAAACCTTATGATCAGTATAACTTCAACACCCTTTCAGATATATTGTTGATTATACTTAGAATTGTACAGGAGGCGTGTCTTGTGCAAGATCCACAACTCTAGGTACTGCATTTTTAGTTATCTCCCCTGTCAGTATTTGGTAATAGAAACAGTGTAACTGCTGTGACTCCAACACTCTGTGCGATATATTGACAATATTTGGTTGGATTGTACACGAAGTGAGAAGGTTACCGTAGTCGTATACAAAAACTGTAACTTAGAATGCTGCAGTTTTTTAGTTCACTCCCCTGACAGTATTTGTTATTTGTCAATGGAAGCCATGGAAGACATGTTGATGATACTTGGTGGAATTTTACATGAGGTTAAAAAGGTGTGTTACATGTTAGGACCACAAATCGGGATGCTGTGTTTTTTATTATCTCACCTGACAGTATTTGGTAATAGAAACCATTTGATCACTATAACTCCTACACCCTTTGAGATATATATCTACACGTCAGTCTGTTGCTACATTGTAAGTTTCAACTTAATTCACCTTGTGGTTTGCAATAAGATGTCCAAAACAGATTTTCAAGATGGCCACTGTGGTGGCCCTCTTGGATTTCCTATCGACACAATTTTAGCTCATTTCGATACAGAAGTCGTCATGTTGCTACAGAGCAAGTTTAGGCTGAAATCAACCAAAGGTTTGGGAAGAGATGTCAAAAATTGATTGTCAAAATGACCCCTATGGTGGCCATTTTGGATTTTTGATCTCTTCAGTTTTAGCCATTTTATGTCTACTAGGCGCCCCAATCATGCTCCCCATCAAGTTTCAACTCAGTTGGATCATAGTCTTTTGAGGAGATGTCCAAAATATGAAGTTTTTACAAGTAAAACATATTTTAACTAGCAATACTTAACCCATAGATAATGTGCTTATATTCTGTATTTCAAACCTTCTACAGAAAAACGACAGTTTAACAGCCTTAATGAGTCTTAATCAAGTAGATCACTCTTCCCGCTCTTTTGATTACGTGTCAGTTTCTTTGAAGGATAAATTAATATAACTGAGCTACGCGGGCAAGGGAGGAGGGATTTCTTATCTATAGGTTACGTATTGCTAGTTAAAATATGTTTTACTTATAAAAACTTCATTGCACAATACATTAACCTGTAGATAATGTGCTAGAATTTGCAGATTAGGAGGGAGGAGCTCTCCTAGTTCTAACACAAATATATATATATAATCCCTATACCTCTGGATTAAGACTCAGGAAACTCTTAAGGAATAAGATACATTCAAGATATATAATCCTAAGAATGACCTAAATTCCCAACATGTATAAAATATATTAATTACCTTAATATATGTAATGTAGGCTTTTGAGGCTGTCAGTCTTCTTTAAGCATCAAAGGCTCTATTTTTCTGACCTCCCACCACTTTTTGGGCAACAACTATTGGGCCCAAAGTCTGAAGATTTGCTGCCTGTTCAGACATGTCTCTCAAGTAGAATTTTGCGAAAGTAGAAAATTGACTCCAGACTGCCGCTTTGAGTATTTCATTGAGCCGAACCTTATCAAAGAATGCCTAGGAAGAAGATATCGCCCTAAATTCATGAGCATTAATTTTTAGGAAACAGATGTCTCTACGGGTGGGTTTACTATAGGCAAGCTTAATAGTATAAGACACCCATCTCGAGACAGAAGGCTTAAGAGATGTCTTGATGCCTTTAAATGGTAGAAATAATCTAGTTCTATTCTGACAATAAGAAGTAGTCATTTTAAAGTAAAATTTTAATGCTCTTATCGGGCATAAAAGTCTATCCAATTGTTCCCTTTTACATGTTTGAGCTAAACTAGGGATAACTATAGGATCTGGGCAAATGGAGTGTACCTGATTTTTAGCCAAAACCCCAGGTTGTACTATCAATGACACTGAACCATCAGATTGATTGAACCTTAAATGATTTGCATCCATTGCCAAAGCATGGATTTCACTGCATCTTTATCAGTGGCAAGAATTAACAGAAATGCTGTCTTAATCGTAACGTGAAGTTTAGATGCCTTATGTAGAGGTTCGTATGGGGCTTTCTGTAGACAAATGAAGACCCAAGATAAATCCCATTTTGGGGTAAGAGATCGTTGTACTGGACATTGCAATACAAAAGATCTAATTAATTCTGACAAGATTGGGTTAGATCCAATTCTATTACCAGTCTTAAATTTAAGAGTATTTGAGATCAAGGATCTATAGCCCTTAATGGTACTTATTTGATATTTTTTCTCAGAAAAGAGGTAAATAAGGAAGTCGGCTATAACTGTAAGAGGGGCCAAGACCGGATTAACCTTCTTTCTATGACACCAATTTGAGTATATGACCCATTTTGAATCATAGACTTTCTGAGTAGATGTTCATCTTGATTTTGAGACAAAATCTGCAAGGTTTTGCGAAACTTTTTATCTCTAAGTGATTCCTTGACAACTCCCAAGGGTGAAGAGCATATAATGGGATTTGGATTTGGATGTTGAAACTTTCCTTTTGATTGTGTCAGTAGTTTTGGAAAGAGTGGAAGAGGAATTGGAGCTGATACTAATAGCTGTAACACCTCTGAGAACCATGGACATTGAGGCCAAAGAGGAGCAATAAGAACTATTCTGCACCGAGACTGATATATCTTTGCTAGAAAAGAGGGTATCAGAATTGTTGATGGAAATGCATATCCATTAAGAAAATTCCAGTTCATTGATAATGCGTCTATCGCTAAGGCATGATTGTCCGGAACTGGAGATACAGACAATGGGAGTTTGTGATTGAATCATGTTGCAAACAAATCCACACTGGGATAATTGAGCATTTGGAAAATGGATTGATCCAAAGCCCATTCTGTTTGAGAGGTCTGTCCAATCTCGAAAGACGGTCTGCAAATATATTGAATTTGTCTGGAATATGATGAACTATGATAACGATATCATGTTCCAGACACCGATGGAGGATCTCCCATACGTCCACGCATAGGTTGGGAGAATGTGTTCCTCCTTGTTTGTTGATATAGGAGACCACAGTTGTATTGTCGATAGAAATCATGACACAAGAGTGATGTATGTATTTTATGGCTTTCTTCAGTGTGAAATGAATGGCCATCATTTCCAGAATATTGATATTGAGCTGGGATTGGTCTTCCGACCAGCGACCATGAAAGGATAGTTTCATTGGCTCGAAATGAGCTCCCCATCCATAATGACTGGAATCTGTAAAAAGGAATGCATTGGGATCTAGAGGATGAATGGACGTTCCCTGAACGAAGGGATTCGTATAAATCCACCATTTCAAATGGAATCAAATCATACTGTTGATCGAAACTTGATGATCAAGAGGAAGAATGTGAGGTCTCCAGACAGATAAGAAACACATTTGAAACGGTCATAAGTGAAGTCTGCCTAGGAAAACGAAGTCTGCTGCTGCACTGAGTTTGCCCAAAAGAGAAAGGAAAGTTTGTGCCGAAACTTGAGTCTGAGAAAGAAATAGTTTGATAGTCAGAAGTAGAGAATCCATGTGATCTGCTGGTACACTGACTATGTTTTGTTGTGTCAGAAATTCCATCCCTATAAAGGTGAATTTCTGGGCCGGTATCAAATCTGACTTCTTTAGATTTGGAATCAAGCCTAGACTTTGCACAGTTTGAAGGCAATATATTGTGTGAGATAATAGTCTTATAAGCCAATCGTCAAATAAAGAGATGGCACACTGACGCAAGTGCACTGCTATTACGTCCATCAGTTCGGTGAAAATCCACGGACTTAGGGACATTCCAAAAGGTAGGGCCAAGAATTGGAAGACCTGATCTTCGAACATAAACTGAAGGTACTTCCTGGATTAAGGATGAATCGGAAGGTGTTGGTAATCATCTGTCAGGTCTATGGAGACAGCCCAGTTATTGACCAATATCGACTGTCGTACTGACTTGACTGTCTCCATCTTGAATGGTTGTTTCCTTATGTACTGATCTGGATCTATTACCGGACGTAACTTTCCGTTCTTTTTCGGGACAAGAAATAGCAGGGAATAAAAACCGGGAGTTCCCAGATCTTGTACCCTTTCCACTGCCCATTTCTGGAGCAGTTCCGCTATTTCTTCTCGTAATAACAGGGAGGAAGACTGACTCAGACTTATCGGAACTGACAAAAGGGAGGGAGCTGACCTGAAAGGTATCCTGGTAAACCGCCAATCTTCCTCCCACTGGAATATCTGGGCCTGGTAAGGTAGGCAGTGGAAAGGGTTGGTTTTCAGAACTTTGTGGAAGACGAGGCATGTTTAGAGGAGGGGAACTGTTTAGTGATACTGCTCCTCTTAGGAAAGTCCTTTCTAGTACCGGATGTAAAGGACTGCGTTTGAGTTTTAGACCTGTACGGCTCTGTTTAGGCCTGGAAGTCTTGCTTGGCTGTCTAGGTTTCTTAAATGCTCCTTAAGCCGAATAAGATGATTTTTATTGTTGTACATTAGATTTGGTTGAGGAAGAAGCTAGAAATCACTGTTGTTGGGCTTCGTAATTAGCTTTGGCTACTTCCTTGATTTTGTTATCAAACAAAGATTTAGCATTGATTGGAGCATTCCCCAGTTCATAACTTGAATTTTCCAACAATAATTTTGATGTGGCTAAATACTTCATCAATCGCCCTGTCAAAGGGCCAGACTTTGCCTCCGATCCGGAGCCAGTATCCTTTGATGTTTGTTGCACCACATTATCTGAATGTATGTTAGGTATCTCATCAATGGTCCTAGCAGGTTGCAGCATAGACGGTATGTCAGCAACCTGAGGAGACTGTCTTATTCTTTTATATCTACCATAATCATTCATAGAATGAATTAAAGGGGAGGAAGAAGATGATGTCGAACATCTTCTCTTATGTGAGTGTTTGGACCTCTTTGATCTCTTACTTCTTCTATGAGAAGTCAATGAGGAAGATCTAGAAGAGGAGGAAGAAGAACACGATTTATGTCTTTTCCTCTTCTTAGATTTGTGTTTTGTTTTAGGCTGATCTCTCCTACTTTGCCTAGTTTGAGATGTATGTCTATCAGTGGACTGCCAAGTATTACTAGGCTGATCGATGATAATACTTGGATCCAACATTTGACTAAAGTCTGGCTCCAGTGGTAATAATATTCTCTTTGAAGTTGTTGAGTTCTGAGGCTCATTCGAAAATGAATGCTCAGAACTCCTGTGTGTCTGATTGGCCACCTGGTATTCAGTGCCGATCAACTGATGCCTGATGACCGGTGCCTGGTAAGGTGACTGGTGCCTGGTGACCGATGACCAGTTTACCGGTGGCTGGTGCCTGGTGATTAAATACCCGGTGCCTGGTGACTGGTGCCCAGTGCCTGGTAATCACTTCTGGATGACCGATGTCTGGATGACTGCTGACTGGTGACCGGTGCCTGGTATCAGATGACCAGTGACTGGTTGACTGGTGCCTGGTAGCCTGGTTGACCAGTGATAAACTGCATGGTGACTGGTTGACCAGTGACTGGTTGACCAGTGACTGGCTGACCAGTGACTGTTTGACAGGTGCCTGGTTGACCGGTGCCTGGTTGACTGGTTGGTGACTGGTGCCTTGTGGACTTATAGTTTGGGTGTTTTCAACATCCTTATAGAGGCCACCCCAATGGTTATTACCCATGGCAGTAAAGCCCTGTGGGGTGGTGCTCCCATCTAGAAAAGAGCTGTCTTCAGATGCATCTGATTCGACATCTTGTCTTTTCTTGTTCTGTTTCTTCTTTCTCATGACCGATTTTCTTGCAGAATGAATATGCCTCTTATCTGCAAGAACCCAGATCTTCCTTGACCAGAGACTACAGGTAGAACAAGTCGACAAACTGGAACAAGAAAAACATGATAAACAACTTTGGTGATTATCCCACCACGCTTTAACATGTCCACAATCACCGCGAACAATCTTCATGAAAAGTCACGAAAAAGAATGACATGGACAAGCGATCAATAGTAACAACAAATCAAAAAAGGATTTACAGAAAGTAATAAGGTATTCGGTGGAAGGAATGATAGAGGACCATAAGAAAGACAATAATTAAGAAAATTAAACTGGAGAAAAGAAAGAAAATACAGATTTTTTTCACCCAGTAAAAAATCCTTTGTTTACGTAAAAAGGTCAGACATCCTTTTTCTTGTCCATAGAAAAGAAACTGACACATGATGAAAAGAGTGGGAAGAGGGATGTCACGCAGGTAACTGCCTAAGGGTCCTTCTGGATTAAGACTCATTAAGATTGTTAAACCGTCATTTTTTCTGTGGAAGGTGTGCAATACAGAACAGAATAGCACATCATCTATATATATTAATGTACTGTGCAGTTAAAATGAATTCTCAACATTTTTCCCATTTAAATGTATTGGGCCCATACAAATGCATGGGGAAGCAAATTTGTCCTTGCCGTAAAAAAAAAACTTCAACGTAGGACCATCATTTTGGCAATTTTAGTAGACCTCCCGTGCCTGATGATTTGTGCAAAGATGAGGCCCAAGGCTTACTTGAATCTGGAGAAGAAGATTTTTAAAGGTTTTTACCATATATGGGCATGGTGGCCATCTTGGTCTATGCACCACAACCATTTTAGCAATTATTCATTCCCCCACCCCAGGGAGGCTCCACATGTAATTTGAGGAACACTGGCCAGGCAGCTTCAGAGGACGTAGCTGGAAATTCTCAACATTTTTCCCATACAAATGTATGGGGCCCTTACAAATGCATATGAAAGCAAACTTGAACTTGCCGTAAAAAGGTCAAACATCAACATACGACCATCATTTTAGCAACTTTGGTAGGCCTCCCTTCCCAATGATTTGTGCAAAGATTCACCCCCAAGGCATCCTAGGTTCTGGAGAAGAAGATTTTTAAAAGGTTTTTACCATCTATGGGCATGGCAGCCATCTTAGTCAATGGACCTCAACCATTTTAGCAATCTTTTATTCCCCCTAACTAAGGAGGCTCCATATAAAATTTGAGCAAAACTGGCACAGCAGCCTCAGAGGAGAAATTGTTTGAAAATCTTAACGGACAGGCAGGTGCATGCATGCACGCACATACGGATATATATAGCCACAGTAGCTAGGACACAAATTCTACCATACCATAATAAAAAAAGTTAAACTATAATACCACACCATTATTGTGTTGCATTTGGTTAAAATCCCTTGACATTTACTCAAGTTATCATCAGCAAATGAAAATATGGGCATGTCTTGGGCAGATAACTCCGTCAAAATTTGACGAAATTTGCCCACAAGCAATCCCAAACCAGATCTCCACAATATCAATGCACATGCCAAATTTGGTGAAAATCCACTGATGTTTACTCGTTATCATCCGGAAATGAAATACGGACGGATGGACGTACGACTGACGGAGGACGGACGGATAGACACACGGACGTCCAACATGAAACCATAATACCCCGCCACAAGATAAAAAGGTCAAAGGTCATCCTAGTATCATCATTTCAACAAACTCAGTAGACTTTGAGTTCCTGATGCTGTATACCAAGATTCAGCCTCAGAGCTTTCTTAGTTCTGGAAAAGAAGATTTTTAAGTGTTTTACTATATATGGGCATGGCAGCCATCTTGTTCAATGGAGCAGAACTACTTGAACAAATAGTCAACATCCTTTCCATAGGAGGCCCCATGCAAAATCTAGAGAAAACTGTTCAAGCTGTTTCAGAGAAGAGAATTTAAAGATTTCACGATTTTATGCTCAAGGGCAAGGGCAGATGACCCCCTAAGTTTTGACAGTAGCTAAACAGTTTTACTGCTTTAATCATACTTTGTAAGTTTCAGCTATTAGTCTTTCTTATCCTGAGAAAATACCTATCAATACACTTTCGACAGAAGGCTCCATGAAAAATCTGATGAAAATGAAGTTTTTTAAAAGTAAAACATATTTTAACGAGTAATACTTAACCTATAGATAATGTGCTATTCTATTCTGTTTTCACACCTTCCACAGAAAAAACGACCTTTCAGTCGTTAATTAAAGTCTTAAACCAGAAGGTCCCTTAGGCAGTTACCTGTGTGACGTAACTCTTCCCGCTCAATTGACCACGTGTCAGTTTCTTTTATGTGTAAAACAATAGACACAATTAGGAGAGATAAGCGAGGGTGGGCGGAGGGAGATAATTGATTATCTATAGGTTAAGTATTACTCGTTAAAATATGTTTTACTTTTAAAAAACTTCATTTTAACTTCATAATACATTAACCTATAGATAATGTGCTAGAATTTGCAGAATAGGAGGGAGGTGCTCTCCTAATTCTAACACCAATAATATCTCACCACTTCTGGTTAAGACTCAGGAAACTCAAAGGAATCAGATACATTCTAATTCTATATTTAATAGAAAGAATGGTCTAGATTCACAAAATAGCTTTAAGGTGTTATGATCTAACAACCTTATATATATTAGTAGACTCTAGAGGAAGCCAGTTCTTAAGTCTCAGAGACCTAACATCGCCCCCCCCCCCTCTTTTTTTCTTCTTGGGAAACAACAATTGGCTTCAAAAAGAAAAGGGAGTCATTGAGACATAACATAAATATTCCATCGCAAAGTAAGCTAGGAATATAGAAATATTTTGAAAACAAAATTTGTAAAACAAAAAGCCAAGACCATACACTGTAAGTAGTCTATGTAGGATCTTGAATAAATAAGGAAAAGTCTACTCGGTGGAGTTTCCTATAGATAACTGACATATGTAGATATTTTGGATAAAATTCTAGATATGTGAAGCTATGTAATTGTAATAGTCTAAGCTATTAGAATTATAAACTAATTAAATTCTGTTAATTGGAGCGACAGGACAGTTTCCGATGAACAGACACAGACTTAAAATAACCATAATGTGTAATTATTTCCCTTGATCAAATTAAAGAAGGGGAGATAATAAAAGTAGATGGAGTTAACTTAACTATAACTAAGTTATCCATCAGAAGAAAAAAGGTATAGACAAACATAATGGTTAAAACTATTGCTAGACTAATTGTATAACGAATTTTTAGTCAAGCAATAAAATAATACAGAGTTTGCATATAACTGCTGGGAAGAAAAAACAACTTAAACCATTGATAATTAGTTTTGTCATAGACATATAAAAGCGTTTGATGTCCTGACAAAAAAATAAAGAATAAACTGTCAACATCATAACTAAAGAGTTTGACAGACAATAAAAGAGATAAGAATAAGGTTGATCGCAGCAAACTGTATGACGGTCATAGTTTGGCTAAATCTTACCGTATTGATAAGATTAAGCAATAATAAATAAGCTGGATAGAATCTTTCTATACCAGAAGATTGCCATGAAAAGTACTCCTGAGTAAATAATCATGGAAATCAAGAAATGTTAAAAATCCACTTTGATACGAATCAAAATGTTCATAAAAAGAGAAGGACTCAGAGAAAAAGTAATAGTGTGATAATCTCTGAAGAAAGATTATACAATAATACTGATTATTAATCTCAAAAAACACTTAATTTAAAAGTTAAGAGATAGTATTACTATTCTATACGCATATTTAAGAATAGTAAGAAATATATTAATACTAAATAAAAATTATACTACTGAACAAAATTCCCGCTATAAATCATAGGTTAAGCGTAACTATTATTTAAGCAAGGAATTATTAAACATATAACTCTCTATAAAATTACTGCCCAGAAATTTTAAAGATAAACATTCAATCAAATTTTTAGAATTGAATATTAATAGAATAAAATCTATGTCTGCATAATTGGTAATTCCTGAAATATCAAATTACGTACTCGCAAATGAGTTCAGGAAGAAAATACATATATATACTCTCGAGATCTATGTGTAAACCATAGAGAGTAATAATATTATTACCGCGATCCCTGACGGAAGGGTAAAAACATGTATATGAAAGAGATAATAATTAATTTAACGTCATATAGGTTTAAGATAAAATTTGTTTAATCTTTAACCAATATGCAGCAACAGTGACTCGATATTCTGTATTCGTACGTAGAAAAGGAGTACTTAGTCATTAGAATTTTGAATGATTGAAATAGAGATAATGGGATCTAAGAGGATGTATCTCCATGAACTGAATCGAAGGATAATATCCATTCTAAAAAACTAGGGCTTGTTTTAGGCTTAGTTTAACAAGCGTAGAATTGAATTATTTTCAAGTATTCATGAAGTCGTTATGCTCTGAATACTGAGAAAAAAGTTAAAATATTGTTTAGGAAATAAAAAGATGACTGTTCCACAATGTTAGCTAGATTTAAACCTGGAACGTAGCGAGAAGGTCAATCTAATTTAAAAGTAAGATGAGAAAGATAAATAATGAAGATAGATATATAAATATCGGAATAATATATTATCTCCAACAATTATCAAATAATCTGAATGTTTAAAGGCATAAATACTACTCGAAAGTTTATTTACCGAATGTATAATCGGAGAAAACTTTCAGTATGTTCAAAAACGTATCACAAAAGTAAGATCTGACCAGGAACGTAGGTGCAGCACTTACTAAGTTGTGAAGTTAATATAAACATATTTTATATTATAAATTGAAGCAGTGCATTTCAAAAACATCGACATCTTGAAATGACTTATTGTGTGGAAAAAATAAATAAATATCCAGTTTCGGAAAGATATTTATCTATATATATAGACCATTTTTGATGCGGACTGGAAATCAAGATATTAATCTTTGCATTATTCGCAAACTGAACTTGAACTCTTAGCGAGAATTACTATGATCCCTTTAACGAATGTAAACATAAAGGAGGGGTAAAGAGATAATTAAGAGTGTCTTAATTCTTTACCGGCTCGTAATTAAGGATGTTTTCCCTTTTGTCTAAGCCTAGACTATAGATTGATTAATATAATTATAATAATATCTGCTATTATGAGGTAAACTCTCGTTAATTAACCTCTAAGCATATATCAAAAATATATATCAACATAATCTAGAGCTTCGGTAAGTTTAGAGGAAGGAAATGATTGACTTTGGCAGTTTCTGAATAGTTACAAAGTCAATAAAACAAAATATCAAAAGGAAAGTATTGTATATAAAATCTAATTTAGGCAATAATAATCTGTCACGTACTGAATAATTAATGCCTTTACTAAATATGTATCCATTGTCAATACCAAAGTGCAAGAAAATTTTGATTGACATGGACTCTAGTTATAAATAAAATATTAGAGGTATAGAGCTAGTCGAAGCAAAACTATTCCTCAATAAGATAAAGTAGACCTATAATATACGAGGATTAATTGGGTCTAGAATTATAATCATAATAAAATTATTATTCCAATATGAAGAATCTTCAGCGTAATAGATTCTTACTGAGGCAAAAATATCTGGTATATTGCTATCGTAGTCTTAAATGATCCAGAAGAAAAAATAAAACAGGCAAAGTAAAGAACGTATCGAATTATATCTATGCCTAAATATAAGATTTTTTTTTTTTTTTATTTATTATTTTATAGCAGAGTTTAGACAGAGCACGACTGACCTAGACTCTTATATAATCAATCAAAAGATAGTATAAAATAGAATAATAGCTTATCGGATCAACTATTTTCCATGTAGAAAAGGCAAAAGGAAAATATGTACCTCAACTAGAATTTTAAATCGTAGTAATCTAGAGAGGTAGTGAATAAATAAATAAACTGTTAATTTATTTATCTGGTTGGTGTAAATTTCCGATACCTTAAGAATGAAAAATTAATAGAAAGTAGAAAAGATCGATTGCTACTTTCTTGTCAATTTACTCCTTAGATTACATGCTGATTACATATCGGAGCATGTAGAAGAAAAACAGGGGAGGAAAGAAGAAAAATTTTTATATTTCGTGTATATTTTTCTTCTTATAAATAACGATAGTTTTATAGTTCACCTTTGCCCTAGAGCCGAATAAGGTGAATATGTAAGAAGTTAATCTCTTTGTAGCGAACAAACGAGATATAATTATAGCTGGAAGTATCTTCTACACTTAGTGAATGAATTGCGAATTTGATCGTAACCGATAATTCTTAATTCATTTTCAATAATAAATATATATATAGAATTTAAGTCAAGTTCAAAAGTAACTGGACAGAATTCAACAATATAAATGGCTACTAGGTATTAGAACCCATCGCTGTCATTCAATAACCAATAATCCAAGACTATACATGTCTATAGTGGTTATATATGAATATATGTTGAGCCTGGAACACGCTAGTAATCCGACACAAAGTCTACGAAACTACTGCCCGGTGAAATTTCGTTAGAATGACCTGGCACTACTCTACGAAGTGCCTCCCGATGAAATTTTCGTTAGAGCCGGAATTTAAACGCTGTCTAGCGAATTAAAGAGATAAAACATCATTTGAATGACCTGGCACTAGTCTACGAACTGCTGCCCGGTAAGAATTTTGTTATAGTCGGAAGTTTAACTCTTTCTAGCGGATAAAAGAGATAAAAAATATAAGTTAATTTAAAATATTAATGGAATTACACACCTATAATAAGTCAATGGAATATTAAAAATTCTAGTCTGATTTGGGAAAGACTGTACAGAATTTTTTGTATAAAAAGTTATTATGTATTTCACTTAATAACCTATATCCATTGACTTAAACGTGAATGGAGCTCTATGAACGATAATAGATTGTTCGGGAATTAGTAATCATTATTTTGACACTAGTTACCCGACACAATGACCGGACACTAATATTCGTAACTGTTGCCCGGTAAAGTTACAAGAAATTTGACAAATTGATCGGATAGTAGTATTCGTAACTCTAGTCCGATGAAAAAGGGAGATTATATATGAAAACTGAGCGGGCACAAGTATTCGAAACTTTTTCCCGAAGATAATTAATTATAAGGCAAAAATTGACCAGACACTTTCTGTAAAAGTTTGCCTGGTGAAAAATCAGAAATAATATAATAATATGACCGGGTATAAGTATCAGAAATATTACTGATACTTTGCCCAGTGAAAAAAATTTTTTAATAATTAGACATAATGACCGGAAGTTAGTATACGTGACTATTTTGTCCGGTGAAATATGTCAGAAACTAAGTCTTTCCAGAAAATAATTAAATTATTGACTGGAGACTAGTTGACTGGTGACTGGGGACTGGGTGACTGGTGACTGGTGACTGGGTGACTGGTGACTGGGTGACTGGTGACTGGTGCCTGGTTGACTGGCACCTGGATGACTGGTGACTGGTGCCTGGTTGACTGGCACCTGATTGACTGGTGACTGGTGAAGCTGATTGACTGGAGCCTGGGTGACTGGTGACTGGTGACTGGTGACTGGGTGACTGGTGACTGGTGACTGGTGGACTTAGACTTTATAGGATACTAAGTACCCAAAGATGCCACCTTGATGGGTCTTACCCCGGCAGTATAGCCATATGGGGTGGGGCTCCCATCAGTAAAGAATTGTCTTATAACCCATCAAGGGTTGACAAGTTCTTTACAATCAGCTTCTCCACCATGAGAATCTTTAGCCAACTGAAGATCTCTGCAAACAAAAGTCCAGGAAAAAAAAACATATCGTAATTGCTGAATAACCTGGAACGAAAAGAACAAAAAAATTCTGCATATATAAACACGACTATCGAACCGATCGTGCACGAGCGTTGTGCCGAAAAGCGAGAGTCGCCAAAACGCATGTGGAAAAAGACCAGTCAAAAATACATGAAATCGAAAATTGAAAATTTTAAATAATAACACAGAAAGTGAAAGGAGTGATAAATAAACAAAAGAAACACAAGGATACATAAATTTATCCGTGAGGAAAGAAATAATCCAAATTTCTATCACAGGTAAATAATCCTTGTTGAATTTCTTTGTCCACAGAAAAGAAACTGACACGTGGTCAATTGAGCGGGAAGAGTTACGTCACACAGGTAACTGCCTAAGGGACCTTCTGGTTTAAGACTTTAATTAACGACTGAAAGGTCGTTTTTTCTGTGGAAGGTGTGAAAACAGAATAGAATAGCACATTATCTATAGGTTAATGTATTATGAAGTTAAAATTCCTCAAGCTGTTTCAGAGAAGACATTTAAAAATTACACGATTTTATACATGTATATAGCCCAAGGGCAAGGGCAGATAACCCCTAGGGGACAAATTTTGATTGAAACTAACAAGTTTTACTACTTTAAGTGAAGAGTTTGAAGTGAAGGTCAGTGTTCACCAAGGCCCGGTACTCAGCCCGCTGCTCTTCATCATTGTGCTTGAAGCCTTGTCACGGGAGTTCTGCTCTGGGGTCCCCTGGGAGAACCTCTATGCGGATGATCTTGTTATCATTGCTGAATCGCTTGAGGTATGTGTCAGAAGACTCTTGACTTGAAAAGAAGCAATGGAGGAGAAAGGACTGAGAGTAAATGTAGGAAAGACAAAAATCATGATCTGTGGTACAGGCCAGGACATCCTACACAGTTCAGATGAGTTTCTATGCGCCGTCTGTCGCTCTGAGTGGGCAGCAACAGCATCTTCTGCAATGGCTGCAAGCACTGGGTGCACAAGAAATGAAGTGGGCTCAAGCGCTTGACAAAGGACCCTGATTACAGATGTACAGGTGCCAGGGAACTGCATGACCTTTGGATGGCAGATCACAGAGGGAAGTCAAAGCTGGACCTGACAAGCTGGAGGTGGTAGCTTCCCTTTGCTACCTAGCAGACATGCTCTCAGCAGCCAGTGGCTGTGAACTTTCAACCACAATACGTGTGAAAACCGCCTGGAAGAAGTTCAAGGAGCTGTTACCAGTTCTCTCTTCCCGCCACCTTTCTTTAAAGACACATGGCCATGTGTACAGCTCTTGTGTGCAAAGCGCAATGCTCCATGCCAGTGAGACTTGGCCACTCACAAAAAGCCAAACCTCCAACGTCTGCAGCAAAATGACAGGGCAATGATCAGACAGATCTGCAATGGCATGCCGCAAGACATTGTCACCACCAGATCTAATGAGCTACTTGCGCGGCTTGGCATTGAGGATCTGAAGGAGAGAAGGCTCCGCTGGTATGGACATGTGGATCACTACAATGGTGCAGTCAAGACAGCATTTGACCTGCAGGTGATGGAAAGTCTGGGCCTGGGAGGCACAAGATGACATGGAAGCAGCTGACAGAGAGAGACCACAGAGAGTGGAAGCTCTCAGCTATCGACCCACATGATAAACATACCTGGAGATCTGGTGTGAGATCTGCCATGCATGCAGCAAGCCAGCTACCTGGAAGGGGGCCCACTGATGTGGATGTTGCTATTGTTCCTGCATGTAAATCAAAAATCTGATGATGATGATGAATACTTTAATTATACATCGTAAGTTTCAGCCATTAGTCTTTAATACATATTTAGAAAATGATTTTTCATTATTTTCCCCATACAAATGCATGGGGGCACAAATTTGACCTTGCCGTAAAAAAGTCAAGTCAACTTAAGACCATCATTTGAACAAACTTAGTAGACCATGAATCCTCCATGCTATATTCTAAGATTCAGCCTCAATGCATTTTTTGTTCTGGAGAAGAAGTTTTTAAGTTTGACCTAACTGTAAAAAGGTCTAAGGTCAATCTTCCACCATCATTTGAATAAACTTGGTAGACCTTGAGTCCCCGATGCTATATACCAATATTCAGCTTCAAAGCTTTCTTGGTTCTGGAATAGAAGACTTCTAATTGTCAATACCCTTTCGACAGAGAGCCCAATGTAAAATCTGGTGAAAATTGCTCAAAGTTTCAGAGCAGAAGACATTTAACAAGAGGACCATGATGGTCCTATATTGCTCACCTGAGCCAACAGATTTGCATACTTACTATTGATGTTGAAACTCCAAGTTCAATGCTTTAAGATTTTTGTATAATTTCATGTTCAAGAGTGACATGGTTGTCCAATAAAATGGAGTAGCAATGCCATATAAGGCAAACAGTGCCTTATTTCTTTTTTAATTTAATCTTCAAAATTTCTATAAATTAGGGAAAATAAGCCCCGCCCCATGAAGCATCATGATGGCTTGAACAATCTTGGTAGAGGGTCACCATAGAAAAAGTTCTGCTAAACTATATTGAAAACAGTCCAGTGGTTTCTGACAAGAACATTTTTAAAGTTTTCTGTACAGATATATAGGGAAAATAAGACTTGCCCCTCACGGTTATTTTTTTTTTTTTTTTTTTTTTTTTTGTTTTGACGAATCATGATGGCTTGAGCAATCTTGGTAGAGGATCACTAAAGGAACATTCCTGCCAAATTAAATTGAAACTGGTCCAATGGTTTCTGACAAGAAGATTTTTAAATTTTTTATATAGATTTATAGGTAAAATAAGCCCTGCCCTCCTGGTGGCCATGTTTTTTTATGAATCACAATGGCTTGAACAATCTTGGTAGAGGGTCACCAAAGAAACTTTTCTCCTAAATTATACTGAAATCGGTCCAGTGGTTTCTGACAAGAAGATTTTTAAAGTTCTCTATTCAGATATATAAGGAAAATAAGCCCCGCCCCCTAGCAGCCATGTTTTTTACCGAATCATGACAGCTTGAACAATCTTGGTAGAAGGTCACCAAAGAAACATTCCCGCTTAGTAATACTGAAATCGATCCAGTGGTTTCTGACAAAAAGATTTTTAAAGTTTTCTATATACATGTAGATATATAGGGAAAATAAGCCCTGTGCCCTAGCGGCCACGTTTTTTGACAAATCATGACGGCATGAAAAATCTTGGTAGAAGGTCACTAAGGGAACAATTCCGTCAAGTTATACTAAAATTGGTCCAGTGGTTTCTGACAAGTTTTTTTTTTCTTTTGGTTGCCATGACAACCAGAATCCTGCATGGATTCCAAATCTTTGAACAATTATCAGTCAGTATCACCCAAGGATTAATCCTGCGAAATTTGGTTAAAATCGGTTCAACAGTTCAGCAGGAGAAGTTGTTTAAAGAAAGAGTGGATGGATGAACAGACAGACAGACAACAGGTGAGCCTGTTAGGGTTTTTTCTTGTTTTTCCTATCTCTCTGTGAAAACACACTCCATGGCTATTCGAATGAGAGTCCAGAATAATTACATGGAGAAATTAGAAAACAAGAAGATTTTGAAAGCTTTTTCCCTACGTAAGTTCATGTAAAATAAGTGGGCCCCAGGCGGGGCCATTTTGGGCCCCAGGGCTATAATTTGAACAATCTTGATAGAGGTCCACTAGATGAAGCTATGTACCAAATATCAAAAGCCTACGCCTTCTGGTTTCAGGCAAGAAGATTTTTGAAGGTTTTCCCTATATATATGTAAAACATGTGGGCCCCTGGGCTGGGCCATTTTTGGCCCCTGAGCTATAATTTCAACAATCTTAGTAGAGGTCCACTAGATTAAGCTAAATATCAAAGACCTAGGCCTTCCAGTTTCAGACAAGAAGATTTTTAAAGGTCTTTGTTAATTTTCCCCTTTTTGTTGCCATGGTTCTGCATGGAATCAAATTCTTTGAACAACTTTGAAAGAGCTTCACACAAGGACCATTTTTGCCAAGTTTGATCTAAATTCATTCAACGGTTTGGGAGGAGATGTCTTTTAAAGAAATTGTAAATGGACGGACCAAGGACGAACGGTGACAGATCACAATAGCTCACCTTCAGCACATTGTGCTCACGTGAGCTAAAAACTAGATGGCGGCAGTGGTGGCCATCTTGGATTTACCATTGGCACAATCTAAGCTATTTTCAGTCTAGAGGTCATCCTGTAGCTACAGTGTAAGTTTCAACTCAAATAGCCCGATGGATTAGGAGGATAAGTCAAAAACTGGTTTTTAAGATGGTGGCTGTGGTGGCCATCTTGGATTTTTGATCTGCAAAATTTTATATACTTTTGATCTACAAGCCATTCTGTTGTTACAATGTAAATTTTAACTCAAACTGCCCAATGGTTCAGGAGCATCAAAAAATAATTTTCAAGATGGCGGCTGTGTTGGCCATTTTTGATTTCTAATCAACACGATTTCAACAATTTTTATATGGCAAGTTTCAACTTAATTCACAGTGGTTTGAGCGATGTTGAAAATACATTTTCCAGATGGTCGCTGTGGCGGCCACCTCAGATTTCCGAATGGCACGATTTTAGCTATTTTTGATCTAGAGGTCATCCTGTTGCTACAGTGTAAGTTTCAACTCAAACTACCCATAGTATGGCTTGGGCGGAGAAGTTGAAAATTGGCTTTCAAGATGGCGGCTATGGCCATTTTAGATTTCCAATCAGCACGATTTTTACTAATCTACACGTCAACTTGTTGCTAAATCGTAAGTTTTAACTTAATTCACCTTGTGGTTTGTGAGAAGATGTCCTAAACAGAATTTCAAGATGGCCCCTGTGACGGCCATCTTGGATTTCCGATCGACACAATTTTAGCACATTTCGATCCAGAAGTGGTCCTGTTGCTACAGTGTAAATTTTGGCTGAAATCCACCAAAAATTTGGGAAGTGATGTCGAAAATTGATTCTCAAGATGGCAACTGTGGCGGCAATCTTGCGTTTTCTATCGACTCAGTTTTAGCTATTTTGTGTCTACTAGGTGCCCTGATGCTCCTCATCAAGTTTCAAATCAATTGGATCATAGTCTTTAGAGATGTCCAAACTATGAATTCTCAACATATTCCCCATATAAATGTATAGGGCACATATAAATGTATGGGAAAGCAAAGTTGATCTTGCCGTAAAAAGGTCAAACTTCAACATAAGACCATCATTTTAGCAATTTTGGGAGACCTCCCATCTCTGATGATTTGTGCAAAGATTAGGCCCCAAGGCTTACTTGGTTCTGGAGAAGATTATCAAAGGTACTTAACATAGATGGGCATGGTGGCCATCTTGGTAAAAGGGCAGCAACTATTTTAGCAATCTCTAGTTTCCCCGCTCCAAGGAGGTTCCATATGAAATTTGAGCAACACTGGCCCAGTGGCTTCAGAGGAGAAGTCATTTGAAATTCTCAACATTTTTCCCATACAAATGTATGAGGCCCATTTAAATGCATAGGGAAGCAAACTTGATAACTTGATCTTGCCGTAAAAAGGTCAAACATTAATGTACGACCATCATTTTAGCAAGATTGGTAGACCTCTTTTCCCCGATGATTTGTGCAAAGATTCAGCCCCAAGGCGTCCTAGGTTCTGGAGAAGATTTTTAAAGGTTTTTACCATATAGGGGCCTGGCGGCCAACTTGGTCAACTGACCTTTGAGCAATGTTTCATTTCCCCAACCTAAGGAGGCTCCAAATGAAATTTGAGGAAAACTGGCTCAGCAGCTTCACAGGAGGTCGTTTGAAAGTGTTAAAGGATGGACAGATGACAGACAAAAAGTGATCACTATAGCTCATCCTGAGCATAGTTGAGCTAAAAATAGTATTCTATATAGTTTGAGAAGTAAGCATACTGTAAAAATATTGCCATTAATGAAAATTTTTTTGTCAAACTTTTCTCAAGAACTGTAAATATCAAAGTCCCAGTAATTAATAGCCACATCCTTGACAAAGAAAAATAAGAAAAATATTTCAATATGAAGCTAAACCCATTGACTAAACATTGTTCAGCCAAGCATGAATTAGCATAGAGGTCTTGGTGATTGAGAACCAGAGCTAAACTCACAAACTAAACATTGTTCAGCCAAGCATGAAAAGTAGGGAAAGGTCAGAAATGGTCAATGGCAGTTAGCAGTGAGAACTAGACCTGTCAGAGGATCTGACTATAGCCCCCCCTGCAGCGCTATCAGAGGAGAAATACCCATTATGTTGAAACATTTTTAATTCATGCTTTCCAGATACATCAGTGTAGGACATGGTAACATGGCAATGTAAAACAACTCCTGAGTTATTGGCCCTTAGCCCTGATTCTGATATACATGATACATCAACCCACTGTCCATGTGTGCACCAGGTTTCAACTTTGTTATCCTTACAGTTCTTGAGAAAAGTGTACGATAAAAATTTTTCATTAATGGAAAGTAAAATCTATCAAGGGATGTAAGACCAAGACTTTTAGGCCTTTGGCCCTGATTCTGGTATACAAGATACAACAGCCCACTGTCCATGTGTGTACTAAGTTTCAATTTTAGACTTTCCATATCTCCTGAGAAAACTGTAATGAAAAGTTTTCATTTATGGCAAATTGTAAAACCTATTAAGGGATTTAACTCCAAGAGTTATGAGCTCTTGGCCCTGGTTCTGGTATACACAATACATCCACCCACTATCCATGTCTGTACCAGGTTTCAATTTTGTAACCCTTACAGTTCTTGAGAAAAGTTTGACAAAAAATTTTCATTACTGGCAAAATTGTTTGTTTGTGTTGAGGTTTTACGGCCCAGTCAACCCAATGGGGTCATGTCGAGCGCGGTCAGTTTACCTAACCACACGTTTACTGGGCAGGCTTAGTCCTCTAAGAGGTTAACCAGTATTGTGCACAATCTTTCGCCAGAAACTGACAACTGCCCTTCTTGAATCAGCGGAAGAGAGAATGACCGTAGAAAATATTTCACGATCAATCTCCACGAAAGAATGTTGCCGACCTCAGCGGGGGTTGAACCTGCGACCTCCTGGTCTCCAGTCGGACGGCGCATCCAACTGAGCCACCGAGGCCAACAAAATTGTAAAACCTATCAAGGGATGTAACTCTACGAATTATAGGCCCTTGGCCCTGATTCTGGTATACAAGATACATCAGCCCACTGTCCATGTATGTACTAAGTTTCAACTTTACAGCTTTCATAGTTCCTGAGAAATAAAGAACAAAAATTTTTCATTGATGGTAAATTGTAAAACCTATCAATTTTTCAATTTTGCTGAAACTAACAAAGTATGATTAAAGCAGTAAAACTGTTTAGCTACTGTAGATTTAGGGGTCATCTGCCCTTGCCCTTGGGCACAAAATCGTAAAATCTGTCCATGTGTGTAACATATTTCAACTTTGTAACCCTTACAGTTCTTGAGAAAAGTGTGACGAAAATTTTTCAATAATGGCAAACTGTAAAACCTATCAAGGGATGTAACTTCAAGAGTTATTAGCTCTTAGCCCTGATTCTGGTATACAGGATACATCAGCCCTTGTCCATGTGTGTACCAAGTTTCAACTTTACAGCTTTCATAGTTTCTGAGAAATCTGTAACGGAAATTTTTCATTAATGGTCAATTGTAAAACCTATCAAAGGACGTAACTCCAAGTTCCCTTGCCCCTGATTCGGGTATACACATCAGCCCATTGTCCATATGTGTACCAAGTTTCAACTTTACAACTTTCATAGTTCCTGAGAAATCTGTAACAAAAATATTTTGTTACTGGTAAATTATACAAGAGTTGTCAGAGGACAACCCAGCTCGCTGGGAAGGGCTAATCGGATAAGCAAACAATCTTTATTAAATATTACAGATTAAATGCAGAACTTAAACTTATATGACAGAGTATGACCTGACTTTGATGTCAGAAGAATGTCAAAACTGAGGGTTTGGAAATATGCCATTGGAATATCTTCCCTTAGGTTGGTGTGGGCAAAATATGAAAGCTGTATCTTACATGCTGAATCCCTTAGGTTGGTGTGGATGAAATATGAAAGCTATATCTTACATACTTCAGCAATTATGTACTTTTCAAAACTTAAATAATTGAAAAACTATGGACACCTTTGAAAACTTAAACATTGTGCTAACGCGGATGCAGACGCCGATGCCAACAGACGCCGACGCCAATGCCTGGGTGACAACATAAACTCTCCGGGGACATAGTCCCAGCGAGCTAAAAACAAGGCATGTAACTCCTTCTTCCGGTATACATGTTACATCAACCCATTGGGTATGTGTGTACCAAGTTTTAACTTTGTAATCCTTACAGTTCTTGAGAAAAATGGTACAAAAATTTATGATAACTGGACAGAAGGAAGGAAGGAATGATGGATGGAAGGAATGACGGAAGGACAAGGCAAATCCAGTATAGCCCAATTTTTTCAAAGCAGGACTATAATCATGGTGGATGTGTGTATGAAGTTTCATAAGCAGATGCTTTGTGATTGAGAAATGGGGCTAAAGGCACTAAGTAAACATTGTTTAGCCAGTGGTGAAAAACAGGTCAAGGTCAGTAACAGGTCATGGCAGTGGGCAGGACGTGTTGTCGTGGATGTTTGAATGAAGTTTCAATAGCGTAGACGCCTCAGTGTTCCAAAAAGGGAGCTAAACGCACTGACTAAACATTGTTCAGCCAAATGTGAAGAGTACATCAAGGTCAGTAATGGTTGACAGCAGTGTGCAGGGTGCATCATGGCAGAGGTATCTATGAAGTTTCATCAGCCATGAAGACTCAGTGTTTGAGTTTGTTTGTGTTGAGGTTTTACTGCCCAGTCAACCCAATGGGGTCATGTCGAGCGCGGTCAGTTTACCTAACCACACATTTACTGGGCAGGCTTAGTCCTCTAAGCGGTTAACCAGTATTGTGCACATTCTTTCGCCAGAAACTGACAACTGCCCTTCTTGAATCAGCGGAAGGGAGAGAATGACCGTAGAAAATATTTAATGATCAATCTCCACGAAAGAATGTTGCCGACCTCGGCGGGGGTTGAACCCGCAACCTCCTGGTCTCCAGTCGGACGGCGCATCCAACTGAGCCACCGAGGCCGGCTCAGTGTTTGAGACATGGAGCTAAACACACAGGCTTAGCATTGGAGCTTAATTTTAAGCACAGGCTTAACATTGTTCATCCAAGCATGAAAAGTAGGTCAAGGTGGGTAATGACTGATGGCAGCGGGTTGGGTACATCATGGCGGATGTGTGTATGAAGTTTCATTAGCCTAGATGCCTTGGTGTTTGAGACATGAGGCTAAATGCACAGACTTAAGACTTACATTGTTGACGCCAATGCCTATGCCAATGCAGATACTGACACCAATGCCAACCGCGAAGCTGCAAAGTGATCCCTGTGTCACTCCTGTTTGCTAAAGCAGTTGAAAGAAAAACTATGAAAATATGTTTGTTTGAATATGGGGCCTCCTCATCTAGTGCTCTGATACATCATGATCAATCATGATAGACCAGTGCCAAGTCAGAGATACAATGGGAAACTTCTAGTTTGGTACAATTTCCATGAAATTCAACAAGTAACTGTCACAGCACAGAAACACAAGGTTACTATGATACTGTCAATACAAGACTCTCTGCTAGCAAAGCCACTTTGCCAGTCCAACAGTGGTAAGAAAGTTAAACCACATCTCAACCCTCAATGGGTCATTTGCATCAGAATGATGTGTTAGCATCATTTACTACATGAGTTTGATTGGTGCATTCATTAAAACCTGAACTGTGGTATATGTTTTTTAAGCATATTTTTATGGATAAATCAGAAAATACTCATATCCCATCCTGACCACTCTTTGCAACATTTTGTTTTCAACCAAAATTGTATAACATGTATATTATTTTCTTATCTTTAGACCAGTTGCACAATTTTCATGGTATATTTTAGTAAGTGTGTTTGGGTGAGTCAGTTTTCTTCCTACTAGTCTTGCAGGGCCAATGGCTTTCTGAGGGAATTTAACACCCCCGTATGCTCTTGTTATATGGAGAATCAACCTACCAAGAAATACCAATATAGTCTTCCAAACTTGTCTCTTCCAAGTGGTTCCTGTCGTAAATGAGTGAGATCTTCAGGCTCATTGACTCGTTGATTGAACTTGTCATTGTACTCGAACTGTTCGTCAAACAAGTTCTGTCAATATAATAGATAGATTAAGTAGTGTTTTGGCAATCAGTTACCATATTTACTCTTCATATTCAAACACCTTAACGGCTTAACATACTTGTCCTAAAACTTGTTCATGTTCACTTTACTGCCTCTTGATGTGGCTAAAACCTGCTGAATGAGTGGCAAACAGTGCAGACTCCGATTAGATGCCACAGTCTGTGACATCTGATCTGTGTCTATACTGTTTGCTCAGATCTGTCTGCCCAAACACTTAGGGTAAATACATTAATCTTTAATCCATTAAAGCACCATTCAAAATTGATAAACTGACATTCTATTTTTTTTTTTCAGACAAAACAAGGTTTAACATTTCCTGTGAATCAGCTGCACAGCAAACTATTCCAGGGTTCATACAGGCAAGACCAAGTCAAATTCAAGGACTTTTCAAGAACCAACCTTAAGTTTTCAAGGACTATAATACTTACACAAATTCGTAAATTCTAGCAGTCATGCATTGGTTCCACATCCAGTGAAAATTTTTGGGTTAAAAACTGATGATTTCTGCCAAATAATGTTAAAATAAACTCTCTTAAAACCAAAAGTATTAAGCTGTGGTTGCAGTTTCTGTTTTAACCTGTAAGAAATTTACAATTGTACCGTACATCACTTTTTCTTGTTTCTTATGCCCCTCTCCCTGCACCTGTGACCACAATGCACTTTCACCCATTTGTATTGATGTCCTTATTACATGGTTGACAGTGCGCCTTATGTTTACTGTTCGTTTCCTTTACCCAAGAATATCATTTTTACCACTCTCTGCTATAAACACACTTTTCCATTACGCAGAAATAAATTCAGGGTTCAAAAAAATACACTCACTATAGAACAGCAGACGCCATTTTTGTTTCTTCTTTAGTCTGGTTACTGGAATTGACCTTTTTCAGTAATAAAAGTTGTCAAAATCGCCAAGTACCAGTCTGCAAGGGAGACAATCCAAACATCAAGTACGAATCATTCGAACCTATGTGTGTTCGAACTTTGTTTTCGTGCTCAGCACATTCGACCTCTTTAATTATGGCACTCCTGCACCTCTGTCTTTGCTTGAAACTTGCCGATTTTTTTCTAGGAACTTTACTTTTGATTCTCACAGAGATTTAAAACTGTCTAGAATACAAGAAAATGTGAAATTCAAGTACTTTTCAAGGTCTATGGACAGTTTTCAAGGCCTTTTCAAGACAAATTTTGTTTTCAAGGACTTTTCAAGACTGCCCTTATTTTTCAAGTACTTTTCAAGCCTGTGCGAACCCTGTATTCACATGAAATACCAAGTCTTGTTTTCTCTGAAACACACACACACATACACACACACATCATGAAATATTTTCTACAGTCATTCTCTCCCTTCCGCTGATTCAAGAAGGGCAGTTGTCAGTTTCTGGCGAAAGAATGTGCACAATACTGGTTAACCGCTTAGAGATTAAGCCTGCCCAGTAAACATGTGGTTAGGTAAACTGACCGCGCTCGACATGACCCCATTGGGTTGACTGGACCGTAAAACCTCAATACAAACAAATACACACACACACATACACACACACATAAACTTTTCTGCAACCTCTGAAAAATGTGGCAAGGATTTTCATCCTCTAAAAGCAGGAATTTTATTACAGATCTCAGTTCTTCCAGCTTAAGAGTCCATGGTAGCACTAACACCTACCTTGTTTAAATGCTAAAAACTTTATGTATATACACTGAAACTAAACTGACCAATATATAGACAACTAGAAAAAGTGTCCATAGGACACAGATGCCCCTGCCAAAATGCCATTCAGAAAAAGGTTACATATGTAATTGTGACAGGTACAGCATGAAGTTATTATTAAGGTTGATTTGTTTGTGTTGAGGTTTTACGGCCCAGTCAACCCAATGGGGTCATGTCGAGCGCGGTCAGTTTACCTAACCACACGTTTACTGGGCAGGCTTAGTCCTCTAAGCGGTTAACCAGTATTGTGCACATTCTTTCGCCAGAAACTAACAACTGCCCTTCTTGAATCAGCGGAAGGGAGAGAATGACCGTAGAAAATATTTCATGATCAATCTCCACGAAAGAATGTTGCCGACCTCGGCGGGGGTTGAACCCGCGACCTCCTGGTCTCAAGTCGGACGGCGCATCCAACTGAGCCACCGAGGCCGGCGTTTATTAAGGTTGATATCCTTTTTATAGTACTATATTGAACTAAGTCAAGGGCAGATAATTCAAAAAACAAACAAGCAAGAGTTGTCTTCCTTTTTCATGACACATCTCCTCATGCACGTGTAAAGTTTCATAAATATATTCCATACGGTTTAGGAGTTATGGCCCACACACGGTTTACTATATGGAACTAAGTCAAGGGCAGATAATTCAAAAACCAAACATACAAGAGTTGTCTTCCTTTTTCACGACACATCATCTCAATGTCATGCATGCACCTGTATAGTTTCATAAATATATTCCATAAGGTTAAGGAGTTATGGCCCAGACACTGTTTACTATATGGAACTAAGTCAAGGGCAGATAATTCAAAAACCAAACTAGCAAGAGTTGTCTTCCTTTTTCATGACAAATCGTCTCAATGTCATGCATGCACCTGTAAAGTTTCATAAATATATTCCATACGGTTAAGGAGTTATGGCCAGGACACGGTTTCATCATATCATAATCGGATTTTGTATTAACGTGCAGGTACAGGGGCAACATCCACATCAGTGGGCCCCCTTCCAGATAGCTGGCTTGCTGCACGCATGGCAGATCTCATACCAGATCTCCAGGTACATCTATCATGAGGGTTGATAGTCGAGAGCTTCCACTCTCTGCAGTCCCTCTCTGTCAGCTGCTTCCATGTCATTTTGGGCCTCCCAGGCCCACGCTTTCCATCAACCTGTATGTCAAAGGCTGTCTTGATTGCACCACTGGAGCGTTCCACATGTCCATACCATCGAAGTCTTCTCTCCTCCAGAATGAGGTCCAGATCCTCAATGCCAAGCCGCACAAGTAGATCACTGGACCTGGTGGTGACAATGGATCATTGGACCTGGTGGTTTACTATATGGAAATAAGTCAAAGGCAGATAATTCAAAAAACAAACAAGCAAGAGTTGTCTTCCTTTTTCACGACAAATAGTCTCAACGTCGTGCATACACCTGTAAAGTTTCATAACTATATTCCATACGGTTAAGGAGTTATGGCCCGGACACGGTTTACTATATGGAAGTAAGTCAAGGGCAGATAATTCAAAAACCAAACAAGCAAGGTTGTCTTCCTTTTTCACGATATATCGTCTTAATGTCATGCATGCACCTGTAAAGTTTCATAAATATATTCCATAAGGTTAAGGAGTTATGGCCCACACACTGTTTACTATATGGAACTAAGTCAAGGGCAGATAATTCAAAAATCAAACAAGCAAGAGTTGTCTTCCTTTTTCATGACAATGTCATGCATGCACCTGTAAAATTTCATAAATATATTCCATACGGTTCAGGAGTTATGGCCCGGACACGGTTTACTACATGGAACTAAGTCAAGGGCAGATAATTAAAAAACCAAACAAGCAAGAATCGTCTTCCTTTTTCACGACACATCGTCTCAATATCATGCATGCACCTGTAAAGTTTCATAAATATATTCCATACGGTTAAGGAGTTATGGCCCACACACGGTTTACTATATGGAACTAAGTCAAGGGCAGATCATTCAAAAACCAAACAAGCAAGAGTTGTCTTCCTTTTTCATGACACATCATCTCAATGTCATGCATGCACCTGTAAAGTTTCATAAATATATTCCATACGGTTAAGGAGTTTATGGCCCGGACACGGTTTACTATATGGAAGTAAGTCAAGGTCAGATAATTCAAGAACCAAACAAGCAAGAGTTGTCTTCCTTTTTCACATCGTCTCAGTGTCATGCATGTACCTGTAAATTTTCATAAATATATTCCATACGGTTAAGGAGTTATGGCCCGGACACGGTTTACTATATGGAACTAAGTCAAGGGCAGATAATTCAAAAACCAAACAAGCAAGAGTTGTCTTCCTTTTTCAGGACACAAAATGTCATGCATGCACCTGTAAAGTTTCATAAATATATTCCATATGGTTTAGGAGTTATGGCCCGGACACAAATTGGGACGGACGTACGTACTTACGGGACTGACAGGGATAACACTTAATGCCCTTCCGCTATTCTTTTATTCTATATAGCAATTGTGAGCAATTTCTACTCTATTTGCCACTCATCCAGCATTTTTTATCAATGTTAGCAACTCATCCAGCAATTGTGATCAAAGTTTACTCTGTTTGCCACTTATCCAGCAAGTGTGATCAAGGTCAACTCTATTTGCCACTCATCCAGCCATTGTGATCAAGGTCAACTATGTTTGCCACTCATCCAGCCATTGTGATCAAGATCAATTCTGTGTGCCACTCATCCTGCAATTGTGATCAAGGTCAACTCTATTTGCTTCTCATCCAGCAATTATGATCAAGACCTACTCTGTTTCCCACTAATCAAGCAACTGTGATCAAGGTCAACTCTATTTGCCACTCATCCAGCAATTGTGACCAAGATCTACTCTGTTTCCCACTAACCAAGCAATTATGATCACGGTCTACTCTGACTGCCATTCATCCAGCAATTGTGATCTGGGTCTACTCTGTTTGCCACTCATTCAGCAATTATGATCAAGGTCAACTCTGTTACCTACTTATCTAGCATTTGTAATCATGGTCTACTCTGTTTGCCACCCATTCAGAAATTATGATCAAGTCAACTCTGTTTGCCACTCATCCAGCAATTATTACCAATGTCTACTCAGTCTGCCACTCATCCAGTAACTGTGACAGAGGTCTACTCTGTTTGCCACTCACCCAACAATTTTGAGCAAGGTCAACTCTGTTTGACATGCACCGAGTAATTGTGATCAAGGTCAACTCTGTTTGCCACTCATCCACTACTTGTGATTAAGGTCAAATCCATTTTCCACTTATCCAGTAATTGTGATCAAGGTCTACTCTGTTTGATACTCATCCAGCAATTATGATCAAGGTCAGCTCTGTTTGCCACTCATTCAGCAATTATGATCAAGTTCAACTGTTTGCCACTCATTCAGCAATTGTGATGAAGGTCTTCTCTGTTTGGCACTCATGCCAGCAATTATGATCAAGGTCAACTTTGTTTGCCTTTCATCTAGCAATTATGATCAAGGTCAACTGTTTGCCACACATCCAGCAATTATGATCAAGGTCTACTCTGTTTGCCACTTATCAAGCAACTGTAATCAAGGTCTGCTACTTATCCAGCAATTGTGATCAAGGTCAACCCTGTTTGCCACACATCCAGCAATTGTGATCAAGGTAAACTCTGTTTGCCACTCATCCAGCAATTATGATCAAGGTCAACTCTGTCTACCATTCTTCCAGCAATTATGATCATGGTCAACTCTGTTTGCTACTCATCCAGCAATTGTAATGAAGGTCTACTCTGTTTGGCACTCATCCAGCAATTAAGATCAAGGTCAACTTTGTTTGCCACTCATCCAGCAATTTTGATCAAGGTCTACTCTGTTTGAAACCCAACCAGCATTTGTGACGAATTTCACTCTGCCACATATCCAGCAATTGGGATCAAGATCTACTCATTTTGCCACTCATCCAACAATTGTGATCAAGGTTAATTCTGTTTGCCACTCATCCAGCAATAATGATTAAGGTTTACTCTGTTTGCCACTCATCCAGTAATTGTGATTAAGGACAACTCTGTTTGCCACTTATCCAGCAAATGTGATCAAGGTCAACTCCGTTTGCCACTCATCCAGCAATTATGATCAAGATCAACTATATTTGCCACTCATCCTGCATTTGTGATCAAGGTCTACAATGTTTGCCACTAATATACAAATTATGATCAAGGTCTATTGTGTTTACCACTAATCCAGCAATTGTGATCAAGATCTACTCTGTTTACCACTCATTCAGCAATTATGATCGAGGTTGACTCTGCACGCCACTAATCCAGCAATTGTGTTCAAGGTCAATTCGGTGTGCCAATCATCCTGCAATTGTGATCTAGGTCAACTCTGTTTGCCACTCACCTAGTAATTGTGAACAAGGTCAACTCTGTTTGCCACTCATGCAGTACTTGTGATTAAGGTCTAATCGGTTTGCCACTTATCCAGTAATTGTGATCAAGGTCTACTTTGTTTGATACTCATCCGGGAATTATGATCAAGGTCAGCTCTGTTTGCCACTCATCCAGCCATTGTGATCAAGGTCAATTCGGTGTGCCACTCATCCTGCAATTGTGATCAAGGTCAACTCTATTTGCCTCTCATCCAGCAATTATGACAAGATCTACCGTGTTTCCCACTAATAAAGCAATTGTGATCAAGGTCTACTCTGTTTGCCACTCATCCAGCAATTGTGATCAAGGTCTACTCTGTTTGCCACTCATCCAGCAATTGTGATCAAGGTCTACTCTGTTTGCCCATCATTCAACAATTATGATCAAGGTCAACTCTGTTAGCCATTCATTCAGCATTTGCGATCATGGTCTACCCTGTTTGCCACTCATTCAGCAACTATGATCAAGTCAACGCTGTTTCCACTCATCCAGCAATTATGATCAATGTCTACTCTGTCTGCCACTCATCCAGTAACTGTGATGAAGGTCTACTCTGTCTGCCACACATCCAGCAATTGTGTTTGCCACTCATCCAGTAATTGTAATCAAGGTCAACTCTGCTTGCCACTCACCAAGCAATTGTGATCAAGGTCGAATCGGTTTGTCACTTATCCATTAATTGTGATCAAGGTCGAATCGGTTTGTCACTTATCCAGTAATTGTGATCAAGGTCTACTCTGTCTGATACTCATCCAGCAATTATGATCAAGGTCAACATTTTTTAGCCACTCATTCAGCAATTATGATCACGGTCAACTCTGTTTGCCACTCATCCAGCAATTGTGATGAAGGTCTACTCTGTTTGGCACCCATCCAGCAACTGTAATGAAGGTCTACTCTGTTACTCATCTAGCAATTATGATCAAGCTCAACTCTGTTTGCCACTCATCCAGCAATTATGATCAAGGTCTACTCTATTTCCACTCATCCAGCAATTATGATGACGGTCTACTCTATTTCCACTCATCCAGCAATTGTGATGAAGGTCTAAACTGTTTGGCACTCATCCAGCAATTATGATCAAGGTCAACTCTGTTTGCCACTCATCCAGCAATTTTGATGAAGGTCTACTCTGTTTGGCACTCATCCAGCAATTAAGACAGAGGTCAACTTTGTTTGCCTTTCATCCAGCAATTATGATCAAGGTCAACTCTGTTTGCCACTCATCCAGCAATAATGATCAAGGTCTTCTCTGTTTGCCACTCATCCTGCAGTTGTGATCAAGGTCAGCTCTGTTTGCCCCTCATCAACCATTTGTGATCAAGCTCTACTCTTTTTGCCACTCATCCAGCAATAGAGGTCAAGGTCAACTCTTGTTTGCAAATAATCCAACAATTGTGATCAGTCAACTCTGTTTGTAACTCATCCAACAAATGTGATCAAGCATAACTCTGTTTGCCACTCATCCAGTAATTGTGATCAATGTCAACTCTGTATGCCACTCATCCAGCAATTGTGATCAAGGTCAACTCTGTTTGCCACTCACTCACTCAGAAATTGTGATCAAGGTCAATTTTATTTGCCACTTATCCAACAATTGTGATCAAGGTCAACTCTGTTTGCACTCATCCAGCAAATGTGGTCAAGATCTATTCAATTTGCCACTCATCCAACAATCATGATCATGGTCAACTCTGTTTGCCACTCATCCAGCAATTGTGATCAATGTCTTCTCTGTTTGTCACTCATCCAGCAATTGTGATCAAGAAAAAGCTGTTTCCACTCATCCAGCAATTGTGATCAAGGTCAACTCTGTTTGCCACTCATCCAGCAATAGTGATCAAGGTCAAAGCTGTTTACCACTCAGCCAGCAATTGTGATCAAGGTCAACTCTATTTGCCACTCCTCACCCAGAAATTGTGATCAAGGTCACATTTGTTTTCCACTTTTCCAACAATAATTGTGACTAAGGTCAACTCTGTTTGCCATTCATCCAGCAATTGTGATCAAGGTCTATGCTGTTTGCTGCTCATCCAGCAATTTTGATCAAGGTCTGCTCTGTTTGCCATTCATCAAGAAATTGTGATCGATGTCTACTCTGTTTGCCACTTATCCAGTAATTGTGATCAAGGTCTACTCTGTTTGATAGTCATCCAGCATTTGTGATCAAGGTCAACTCTGTTTGCCACTCATTCAGCAATTTCGTTGAAGGTCTACTCTGTTTTGCATTCATCCAGCTAATAAGATCAAGGTCAACTTTGTTTGCCTTTCATCCAGCAATTATGATCAAGGTCAACTCTGCCACTCATCCAGCAATTATACTAAAAGGTCTACTCTGTTTGCCACTTATCAAGCAACTGAGATCAAGATCAACTACATTTGCCACACATCCAGCAATTGTGAAGAAGGTCTACTCTGTTTGCCACTCATCCAGCAAATGTGATCAAGATCTACTCTGTTTCCTACTAATCAAGCAATTGTGATCAAGGTGTACTCTGTTTGCAACTCATCAAGCAATTGTGATCAAGGTCTACTCCGTTTGCCCATCATTCAACAATTATGATCAAGGTCAACTCTGTTTGCCACTAACCCAGCAATTATGATCAAGGTCAACTCTGTGCAACTCATCCAGTAATTGTTATCAAGGTCAACTCTGTTTGCCACTCATCCAGCAATTGTGATGAAGGTCTACTCTGCTTGCACTCATCCAGCAATTGTGATGAAGGTCTACTCTGTTTGCAACTCATCCTGCAATTGTGATCAAGGTAAACTCTGTTTACCTCTCATCCAGCAATTATGATCAAGGTCTTCTTTATTTGCCACTCATCCAGCAATTGTGATCAAGGTCTACTCTATTTGCCACTCATCCAGCAATTGTGATGAAGGTCTACTCTGTTTGGCACTCATCCAGCAATTATGATCAAGGTCAATTCTGTTTGCCACTCATCAAGCAATTATGATCAAGGTCTACTCTATCTGCCATTCATCCAGCAATTGTGATGAAGGTCTACTCTGTTTGGCACTCATCCAGCAATTAAGATCAAGGTCAACTTTGTTTGCCTTTCATCCAGCAATTATGATCAAGGTCACTCTGTTTGCCACTCATCCAGCAATAATGATCATGGTCTATTCTGTTTTCCACTTATCAAGCAACTGTGATCAAGGTCTACTTTGTTTGCCACACATCCAGCAATTGTGATCAAGGTCAACTCTGTTTGCCACACATCCAGCAATTGTGATCAAGGTAAACTCTGTTTGCCACTCATCAAGCAACTGTGATCAAGGTCAACTCTGTTTGCCACTCAATCAGCAATTGTGATCAAGGTCTACTCTGTTTGTCACACATCAAGCAATTGTGATCAAGGTAAACTCTGTTTATGCTACTCATCCAGCAATTGTGATCAAGATCAACTCTGTTTGCCACTCAATCAGCAATTGTGATCAAGGTCTACTCTGTTTGCTACTCATCCAACAATTGTGATCAAGGTCAACTCTGTTTGCAACTCAACCAACAATTGTGATCAAGGTCAACTCTGTTTGCCACTAATCCGGTAATTGTGATTAAGATCAACTCAGTATGCCAATCATCCAGCAATTGTGATCAAGGTCAACTCTGTTTGCCACTCACTCACCTAGGAATTGTGATCAAGGTCAACCAGGCACCTGGCAACCAGTCACCGGTCATCTTATACCAGGTACCTGACACCGGGTACCAGTCACCAGTTCCAGGCACCAGTCATTATGCCGGATTACCAGGGACTGGATACCAGTCACCAGTCACCGGGCAACCAGGCACTTGTCACCGGGCACCAATCAATTCACCGGGTAGCGATCATCAAACAACAGCGATTGGTTTGAACACTGGGTAGCCAATTAGATCAAAGGAGTTCTGTGCATTCATTATCCAATGAGCCTCAGAATCCTAGATATTTTTAATTATCATTGAATCAGAACTATCAGTTACGAATGAACCTCTGATATCAAGGAATAATAATAAAAGAGTGTAATGTTTTTGGAAGTTGCCAGAATTTAGTATTGTCATCGTACATCGGACAATACTTAAAACATTATACATCTGTTCCTCTTAAATACGTATCGAAAGAGGTCAACATTTTTAATGGATCCCCACCCCATTAGGCTTACTGCAAGGGGTGAGCTCCATACTTTTGTCCTATATAATATAAAGAAGAGAAGATATAGTTGAGCGTTTATAGTTGGGTTTATCAAGGATAAAGTCTTCAGATTGTCCATCTATGAAATAGATACCCGATCCTTCAATAGTTGGACTATGAAATCCTCTAAAATTTACCAGAGATGTGTCCAAGATTTTTTGGAAGATCATGCTCCCTATTAATTCTGTCAGGAATTGAACTACATGTATTACAGGTTGTGTTAAACTTCCTTATTAGTTCTTTCCTACTTCCAAGTATATCAAGAATTATAAGGGGTAGACTTGGTAAAACATATACACCAATAGTCAAAGTTTGACTTCTAGGATGCGTTATGCAACTAAATAGTAAAGTTATTTTAATTAAACATCCTCTCTAGATTCTGATGATTTGCATAGAAAGTCTAGTAGACGTAAATATTCTATTTCACAGAATATGGGAAACAGCTAAGACTATTAGTCCCATATTAATTTATTTTGTTGACAATTATTAATACCTGTTACAAGAGTCCATGTCAGTCATGTCTTGTTTTGTTTGTGTTGAGGTTTTACGGCCCAGTCAACCCAATGGGGTCATGTCGAGCGCGGTCAGTTTACCTAACCACACGTTACTGGGCAGGCTTAGTCCTCTAAGCGGTTAACCAGTATTGTGCACATTCTTTCGCCAGAAACTGACAACTGCCCTTCTTGAATCAGCGGAAGGGAGAGAATGACCGTAGAAAATATTTCATGATCAATCTCCACGAAAGAATGTTGCCGACCTCGGCGGGGGTTGAACCCGCGACCTCCTGGTCTCCAGTCGGACGGCGCATCCAACTGAGCCACCGAGGCCGGCTCGGTCATGTCTTGTCCAGACTCTTGGAAAAGGTAGTTTATTAATAAGAGATACAGATATTCATATTAAGGCATTAATAAAATTGATACATTTTTATTAATTGCCCTACCTAATTCAATCTGGATCATTTTAGTCTGGAGGAGAAATGTTCCAATTAATTCTATTCTCAGATCAAGAAGTTACAAATGTAATTGCGAAGTATAATACAGATTTTGGCTTCTCCTGAGAATAATAAATTAACATATCTGGCTATGGGAACGTTTAGAAACCCATACAGCCGATAAATTTCTAGACCTAAGCAAGCGTATTGTATAGGTCTACAATTAATCATAATCCTTAAGTCTGATACAAAAGGAATTTTCAATAAGGAGTATTAACACAAGGAATAGTTCTACTTCCTCTAAACATGAATGATATTTACATGTTATAAACCAATTCTTCCACTATCTTTACACATCAATGGATTCCAATGGAAGAAAGATTGGTATATTTATGAAACATTGAGGAAATAAAAGTCCTTATATTATTCAAAAATATTTCAGGACTAAATTCAGTTCTCTTCTCATCTACCAGTCCCTCCGATAAATATGAGTCAGTTTTCCTTCTCGTTGTTAAGAGAATAACAACGTCTCCGTTAACAGGTAATGGAAAGGGTAGCAAATCTAGAAAGTTACGATCTTTACTTCCGGACATGTTTTATCATTAAGATAACGGAAATAATATCCAACCATGGATATTTCCATTTAATATATAAGAAGACAACCAAGTCAGTAAACATGGACGTCATCGCTACGCGTTTTCGTTAATGGGCCATCTAAAAATTATTAGACAATAATTAGACATATTATATGCGGTATATAATGTCTATCATCATATTGTCATCATCATGTCAAGTTCAGAATTGATTCCAGAAAACTAAATAAATTAGATTCTTAACTATAGGTTAAAAAGCTAGTATTTTAATATATATAAGTTAGATTTTAACCTATTCACGATTCATTTTATAGGTTTAAAAAACATCTAGTATATATATATATCCAATGAAGTACTTTAAGAGTATTGATATATACTTCAACATTATTAATAAACAAGGCTTCAGTTTCGAGTCGATTGATTATGTCTAATTGTTCACTGGAAAATATCTCATAAGTTATTGGGATTGTCAAGTTTCAATAGTGACAATCTTCCAATTATGTCAATGGATACACTCTATCGCTACGTCTAAGGAGAATACATCCATGAGATACTAGGATAAGGTACTCATTTTCTTTCCTCAAATGGAGGAAAAATGAGTCCATGAGATACTAATTAATGTTTTATTTCCATTGATACATTCATTCTGGATAAGGTACTCATTTTCTATCCTCGAACAAAGTAATAATGAGTCTTATCCTTTTAATGTTCTAAACGATAGATCAATTCAATATCTCCAGTTATACAAATATAGCAAACATTTTGGCAAACAAAAGCCATACAATACTTCATTTACTCTTGTGTTTGAAAATTATCGGTAACAAAACAGTGGTTTAATTATCATCTAACTATTTGATAACAATTCTCCCAATCTACGCATAAAATTATGGGAGTTCCTTTTTTTCCTGAAATGCGATACAAATCTTGAAAATCGTTATTTTTCAGAGGGTTATTATTATTAATACTTGTCTTGAAATTAATTTAATGTTCAAGATTCATCTCTGGTAAAAGTTCAGTGTAAAAAGTCTTCAGATTGTCCATCTTCATCCAGAGAAGTAAACAGCCTTTTCTGGTATCTATTGCCATGACTAAGATATGTTACCGAAGTCAACTGGCAATAGATAAAATATATAAAATTATCAATCATAAGTCTTCTATCATTGATTGATAAACTGGGTATTCGGCAAGAATTACATTGGTCCATTTATCCAAATTATTATTATTCCTGTGTAGCTCAAAAATGCAAGGAGGAATAATTTGTAAAATCTTATAGTCAATTAGAAATTATGAACTGGTTATTTGGCAAGAATTAGATCTGTCCAATTACCCAGATCCTAATTATTTCATATTAACTAAAATAGTCTGGACTATTTACTAGTTAAAATAATCATTACATCTCTAGGATTTACATTGAAATCTAGAGAGATGTAGGTTATCTATAGGAAACTCATCCGAGAAGACATTTCCTCATTAAATAATTAAACCTCACAAAGATAGACAGCTATCTTATTTCTTTTTCTTTTTTTCTTTTTTTTTAATAAGGTTTGGCTCAAATGCATTATCAAACAGTAGTCATGAAATTTGCTTTTTAAAGTGCAAATCTTGAAGATTATGTCTCAATAACTTATCAATCCTTTTTTGGGTCCAATTGTTGTTACCCAAAAAAGAATGTGGGGTTGGGGGGAGGGGGGGGTGAAGCCAGGAATTCAGGCCTCTGATGTCTGAGAAAACTGGCAACCTCCAGTCCACTATTAACATATAAGGTATTAACACCTTAAAGATATGTTATAAGTGAATCTAGATCATTCGAAGTTCCTAGACATATATTATAGACTGTATCCCATTCCTTAGAGTTTCCGAAGTCTTAATCAAGAGGTAAAGGGATTATATATATATATTTGTGTTTGAACTAGGAGAGCTCCTCCCTCCTAATCTGCAAATTCTAGCACATTATCTATAGGTTAATGTATTGTGCAGTTAAAATGAAGTTTTTATAAGTAAAACATATTTTAACTAGCAATACATGTACTTAAAAACCTATAGATAAGAAAATCCCACCTTCCTTCTCCGCGTAGCTCAGTTTTATGGAGTTAATCCTTCAAAGAAACTGACACATGATCAAAAGAGCGGGAAGATTGACGTCACACAGGTAAATGCCTAAGGGACCTTCTATATTAAGACTCTTTAAGACGACTAAACTGTTGTTTTTTCTGTGGAAGATTTGATGGTCCCGGTGTTAGTCTTACTCTTTGTTGCTTTGTGGTTTATTCTACGAGGCTATTTGTTTTAGGTCTTACCTTGTGTTATTTTGTTCTTGGGTTTTCAGTCCTTTTAGCATTGTGATTACCTCGCTTGGGGAAGAGAGCTAATCTTAGTGCTTTTCGTACGTTTGTTCGATTTGTGCTTGTTTGGTTTTGTCAGTTTCCTCTTCCTCTTGGAGTCTGGGAAGGGCTGCGGTTTGTGATTGTGGCACTCCCTGGACTTTTCTCTTACCTTTTTTTGAAATACAGAATAGAATAGCACATTATCTATAGGTTAAATATTGCTAGTTTAAATGTGTTTTACTTATAAAAACTTCATATTTATTTGTAGTTTTAGGCATTCAAAAATTCTGAGCACAACTTTAAATGCCGCGAAAGAATGTTTAATAATTTAGCAGAAAGTGAACACTCCAAAACCGTACTGTGAATGCCCAGGAATTTACAATATCAAAGTTTTTATGGCAACACTTTTTTAAGATGCTAATGTTTAGCTGAGTAAGAACATTTTTTTATACTTATGCACAGAATTTTCAATACAAGCATAAATATGACTGTTATTTTTAAATTTCAGGGATACATAATTTAGGGATTTACAGTAGCGCTGATACATGTCAACAAATAGCTTCTTTTGTAATCAAACCATCAGCAAATGATCGAATTTGATTTTACAACTAAAATAGAGCATAAAAATTATGTTGTATATGAGAAATGAAATGTCAAAAATAAGCAAGACAATTAAATTTAGACAGACTTTTAAAACATTGACTACCCTTTTTGTGTCTGAGGGGCAATGTAAGAAAAAAATTTAACCAGAAGATTTTGGAACTTTTTTTTTCAGAAATCTAGTGAAAGACTCCTAATTATCTTCATATTAAGCTGATATGCACAGATTCACCAGAAGTGAATGAGGCCAGGAACTTTTTGAATGGCCCTCGTACCTTATAAAGTAAAAATTCATAACTCGAACACCAATGTCTCATTTACCATGGTTGATTCGAACACGATTTTGAGTCCCTAGGAAATGCTTCAGATAGCTCCAGAAAACAAATATCTAAGGACATTTTAGTGACATTTTCTTATTTTATAATGAAAGTACATGTTGTGTGTACTCATTAGAAATGCCTCATTGAAGCAATTCTAATTACATACCATTATTTCATAGAAGATAAAAAAAAAAAAACATCCCTTAACTAGAGCTGTCAGAGGATCTGACTATAGCCCCACTGAAGCGCTATCAGAGCTTTCTAGCTTTCATAGTTGCTGAGAAATCTGTTACAAAAATTTTCAAGAATGGCAAAATTGAAAATCTAGAGTTATTGGCCCTTGGCCAGCAATTTTGCCACTATGCCTTCCTTACTTAGAGACCAAGTGTGGTATAAGTTTCATCGATGTACAACCACAAACATATAAGTAAATAATGCATTTCAATTTTTTGAAAACCTACCAAGGGACATAGCTCCAGAAGTTGTGGACCCTCGACCCTTATTCTGGTATACACGATACATCCAGTCATTGTCCATGTTTATACGAACTTTCAGCTTTCTAGCTTTCATAGTTCCTAATAAATCTGTTACAAAAATTTTCAAGAATAGCAAAATTTGAAAACCTATCAAGGGACATAGCTCCAGGAGTTATGGGCCCTTGGCCACCATTCTGCCACTACACCTTCCTTACCTTATAGAGCAAGTTAAATTAGGACCACAAACATAAAAGTTATTCAGCAAAATGCATTTTAAATTTTGAAAATCTACCAAGGAATATAACTCCAAGAGTTATGGTCCCTTGGCCACTATTCTGCGAATACACCTTACTTACCTTAGAGACCATGTGTAGTATAAGTTTCATTGAAGTAGGACCACAAACATAAACGTTATTAAGTAAAATGCATTTTGATTTTGCAGTCACGGAATGACGGAAGGACATGGCAAATCCAGTATAGCCCCATTTTTTATAAGCGGGGCTATGATTATCCCCATTTGCCTTCTGACCTGGTGCTATGATTAACCCTCAGGGGCTGGAACTACCCATATCTAGAACAAACTTGCATGGTCCCAAACATGTTTGAGCCATTGAAGATATATGTATATCATTGTTATCATTAATTCAATCAAATGTTTCTTTTTGTAAATCGAGGGTTGAGCGCAAGACTAGCGTAAGTCAGATGGTTGTTTTTCCCCAAACCTAATCTCCTCACCATGAAGGCATTATGAAGATTACGACATCTCTTTCTGTAAACAATGCAAATTTAGGTGCCATTGCTCGTACGAGCAATGGCACCTAAATTTGCATTGTTTACAAAGGGGTCCAAGTTGCCCCTAAACAAGGGTTTCAAAAATATGTTTGAGTTACCATAGTCTTGCGCTCAACCCTCGAAATGTCAACTCGTATTGTTTTTCAAAGCAACATATTCCACTGATAATGTGTAATCATTACTGAACACATTAACAAGTTTATGCTACGTGTACTACCATATTCCCCATAATATATAGAGAAAACAGGGGTGTGTAAGGTCTACATTATTAGGGAGATTTTCAGAATTTTTGCAGGTTTTAAAGCAGCTTTCCAATTTGTTTCTTAAATTTCTATCAACTTTTCTTACAGCAAAACTCTGTCTCTATGTGCTTAATGATCAAGATTTTCCTCATTTCCAGTCTTACATGTACGTTTACAAAGCTCTAGATGAAAAGGTTATACAGATAAATATTTTCTTATTTGTTTAAATAAAACATGTAGTGGGTTCTCATTAGAAGCACCTCTGTCATGTGCTTCCGAGTACCCAAAACACATTTACATAGATCTGGAATTTCAAATCATCTTAATAAAGAACTTGTTAAGGAGAAGTATTTGATGATAATTCAAAGATAATTTTCTCCAGTTCTCTATAACAAGAAGGCCATGATGGCCCTGTAACGCTCACCTGAGCATCATAGCACTTTGAGAACCTGATCTAGAACTGATCAAGGCAAACATTCTGATCAAAATTCAAAATGATTATATTAGCAAGTAAGACAATGTAGCATGTCTAATGGACTGTGAAATAAAGGTCAAGGTCAAATATGGATGACTGCACTCAAGAGGCCATGCTAAGATGTATGCATGTACTAAGTATCACTGGCTATAGGAGCAATAGTTACTGAGAAACTGACCTAAACACAAACACTTCACAAGTACCAAATATCACTCTGTAGTACCAATAATTACTGAGAAACTGACCTAAACGGAAAAACTTAAGAAAGTTACTTGATAGAAAAATATACATCATCTTAAAATCATCAAGACAAATATTTTGAGCAAGATTCATGATGATCACTTCAAAAATGTGACCTCTAGAGCATCAACAAGGTTTTCCTTTGATTTCGCCAGATGACCTAGTTTCTGATATCAAGTGACCCAGTTTTAAACTAGACCTAGAAATCAACAAGAGGAACATTTTCAGCAATATTTATGATGATTATTTAAAAAATGTGACCTCTGGAGTGTTAACAGTTTTCTGCTGATTTGGCCTGGTGACCAAGTTTTTGACCCCATGTGACCTAGAAATCATCAAGACAAACATTTTGAGCAAGATTCATGATGACTGCTTCAAAAATATGACCACTAGAGTGTTAACAAAATTTTCTGCTGATTTGGCCTGGTGACCTAGTTTTTGACCCCAAGTGACCCAGTTTCGAACTTGACCTAGAACTCATCAAGACAAACATTTTGAGCAAGATTCATGATTGCTTCAAAAATGTGACCACTAAAGTGTTAACAAAGTTTTCTGCTGCTTTGGCCCGGTGACCTAGTTTTTGACCCCAAGTGACCCAGTTTCAAACTTGACCTAGAACTCATCAAGACAAAACATTTTAAACAAGATTTATGATGACTGCTTTAAAAATGTGACCGCTAGAGTGTTAACAAAGTTTTCTGCTGCTTTGGCCCAGTGACACAGTTTCTGACCCCAAGTGACCCAGTTTCAAACTTGACCTAGAACTCATCAAGACAAAACATTTTAAACAAGATTCATGATGACTGCTTTAATAAAACTGCAAGCCATGCACCTTGCCCCACCACAGCGACATATTCCCTATGCACTTCTGTAGTATAAGGGCTGAAAACAATCTACGTTAAACAAGAAGAGAAGCAATAAACAGTTATTTCATAGCTCAAAAAAAAAACATAAAAAAACAAAAAAACACCATAAATGTCTAAGTTAAAAATGCAATAAAAAGTGATAAAAAATAATTTCAGGATTCTGAAAAAAACAATATGCATATCTTCAGACCATCCTAAAAGCCTGTGTAAAGTTCAAAAGGATCGGCCTGAAAATGTAGGAGGAGTTGCGCGTACAAGGTACATACTCCCTATACATTTCTGTAGTATTAGGGCTCGAAAAAAGTCTAAGTTAAAAATGCAAAAAATGTAATAAAAAATAATTTCAGGATTCTGAAAAAACAATATGCATATCTTCAGACCATCCTAAAAGCGCCTGTAAAGTTTGAAAAGGATTGGCTTAAAACTGTAGGAGGAGTTGTGGGCAGAAGGTACATACTCCCTATACATTTATGTAGTATTAGGGCTCGAAAAAATTCTAAGATAAAAATGTAAAAAAATGTGATAAAAAAATAATTTCAGGATTCTGAAAAAATAATATGCATATCTTCAGACCATCCTAAAAGCGCCTGTAAAGTTTGAAAAGGATTGGCCTAAAACTGTAGGAGGAGTTGCGGGCAGAAGGTACATACTCCCTATACATTAATGTAGTATTAGGGCTCGAAAAAAGTTTAAGTTAAAAATGCAAAAACTGTAATAAAAAATAATTTCAGGATTCTAAAAAAACAATATGCATATGTTCAGACCATCCTAAAAGCGCCTGTAAAGTTTGAAAAGGATTGTCCTAAAACTATAGGAGGAGTTGCAGGCAGAAGGTACATACTCCCTATACATTTCTGTAGTATTAGGGCTCGAAAAAAGTCTAAGTTAAAAATGCAAAACATATGATAAAAAATAATTTCAGGATTCTGAAAAAACAATATGCGTATCTTCAGACCATCCTAAAAGCGCCTGTAAAGTTTGAAAAGGACTGGCCTAAAACTGTAGGAGGAGTTGCGGGCAGAAGAATGTTTGGGGCGCTGACAGACGTACGGACGGACATGCAAAATTTCAGAGGGTATAACATAATACCCCGCCACTTTTTTGGTGGTGGGGCATAAAAATGTGACCACTAAAGTGTTAACAAGGTTTTAGTTGATTTAGCTTGCTGACCTAGTTTTTGACCCCAAATGACCCAGTTTCAAACTTGACAATAGAAATCATCAAGACAAACATGTTCAGCAAGATTCATGATAACTGCTTCAAAAATGTGACCACTAGAGTGTTAACAAGGTTCTCCGCTGATTTGGCCAGGTGACCTAGTTTTTGACCCCAGGTAACCCAGTTTCGAACTTGGCCTAGAAATCATCAAGACAAAAATTTTGAGCAAGATTCATGATGATTGCTTAAAAAATGTGACCGCTAGAGTGTTAACAAAGTTTTCTGCTGACTTAACCCGGTGACCTAGTTTTTGACCCAAAGTGACCCAGTTTCAAACTTGACCTAGAACTCATCAAGACAAAACATTTTAAGCAAGATTCATGATGACTGCTTTAAAAATGTGACTGCTAGAGTGTTAACAAGGTTTTAGCTGATTTGGCCAGGCGAGCTAGTTTTTTGACCCCAAGTGACCCAGTTTCGAACTTGACCTAAAAATCATCAAGACAAACATTTTGAGCAAGATTCATGATGATTGCTTGAAAAATTAGACTGCTAGAGTGATAACAAGGTTTTCCGCTGATTTGGCCTAATTTTTGACCCCAGGTGACCCAGTTTCAAACTTGACCGAGAAATCATCAAGACAAACATTTTGAGCAAGATTCATGATGATTGCTTAAACAAGTCACCCCATTTTCTTCCTAGCAAGTTTGGAGTCAACTGGCCTTTCGGTTCAGGAGAAGAAGCAAAAAACAGATTTTCAAGATGGCTGTCATGGCGGTCATCTTGGATTTCCGATTGAAACGATTTTAGCTGCTTTTTATCTATAAGTCACCCCAATGCTTCCTACCATGTTTGGAGTCAACTGGCTTTTGGGTTTAGTTTTTCAAGATGGCTGCCATGGCGGCCATCTTGGATTTCCGATCGGCACGATTTTAGCTATTTTTGATCTACAAGTCACCTCGATGCTTCCTAGCAAGTTTGGAGTCAACTGGCCTTTCGGTTCAGGAGAAGAAGCGAAAAATAGATTTCAAGATGGCTGTCATGGCGGCCATCTTGGATTTCCGATCGGCACGATTTTAGCTATTTTTGATCTACAAGTCACCCCAATGCTTCCTAACAAGTTTGGAGTCAATTGGCCTTTCGGTTCAGGAGAAGAAGTGAATAGATTTTCAAAATGGCGGCCATCTTGGATTTCCGATCGGCACGATTTTAGCTATTTTTAATCTACAAGTCACGATGCTTCCTACCAAGTATCGAGTCAATTGGCCCAGGGGTGTAGAAGGAGTAGGCTTTTACAGCAATTGTTGACGCTGCACGACACAAAACGGACTCAGGTGAGCTAAAAACATATGTTGTGGGTACTCATTAGAAGCACTTTTGATGAGGAGCTTCTAATGAGTACCCACAACATACATGTATGTTTTTATGGAGATATAATAAAAATTATCCCAGAATAATTACCAAATACTCCTCCTTAACACATCCTCTGCTTACCCGTAATATTCTAAGCCTTGCTGTAGGTGACAACTCCTTGTAACCATCTTTCTTGATTGCTTCATCATCACCATCTTTGAAGTCTTTGCAGTACTGAAAATATATTCGTTCATCAAAACATGTACACGTGGCTCCAGATCAGGAGCTTTTTTTTTCACCCCAAAATAATTTTCTTCTTTTTCCATGAAAATGTATGTTGCGGGTACTCGAAGAAGCAGCACTTCTAATGATTACCTACGTTTTCATGAAAATGATTATGATTTGGTGTTTTAAGTCACTTTCACAAGTCATAACCAGACAATGGTGAGGTCAAAATAAAAGGCTCTGTGCAATGAAGAGCCATACAGTCAAACCCTGGACTCCTGACTGGAAGAGCTAACCACTTGACCACCACTGACCATGAAGTAACTAGAAATGTGTCAGTATGACACAGATGCCCCCGCCCAGGGCCATCCTCAACCACATGCAGGTATTTAGCAAAAAATGAAGTTGAAAAAAGGGACAAATCAATCTTTTTTAAAAAAAAATATCGGAAGGAAAACATCTTTTGAAGGTGAAAAAGGGCCATAACTCCCATAATAATGGGTCGATTTTACCCTACTTGGAACTTGACCTCTATTTTATGATTATATACCTGTGTGTTAAATTTGAATTCAATACACTAATGTTTTCAAAAGATATCAAACTGAAACTATTTTTCAACTTTGAAAAAGGGCTGTAACTCCAAATATAACTGGTGGATTTTACCCTAAATCAAACTTCACCTATATCTTATAATTATATGCTTGTGTATAAAATATGAATCCAATTCACTAATCTTTTCAAAAGTTATGGAACTGAAACCATTTTTTCAACTATTTTTCAATATTGATAAAGGGCCATAACTCCAAAATAATTGGTGGATTTTACCCTAAATCAAACTTGACCTATATTTTATAATTATATGCTTGTGTATAAAATATGAATCCAATTCACTAATCTTTTCAAATGTTATGGAACGGAAACCATTTTTCAAAGCTGAAAAAGGGCCATAATTCCAAAAATAATTGGAGGATTTTACCCTAAATCCAACTTGACATACATTTTATGATTATATACCCGTGTATAAAATTTGAATCCAATACACTAATCTTTTCAAAAGATATCGAACTGAAACCAATTTTCAACTATTTTTCAATATTGATAAAGGGCCGTAACTCCAAAATAATTGGTGGATTTTACCCTAAATCAAACTTGACCTATATTTTATAATTATATGCTTGTGTATAAAATACGAATCCAATTCACTAATCTTTTCAAAAGTTATGGAACGGAAACCATTTCTCAAAGCTGAAAAAGGGCCATAACTCCAAAAATAATTGGTGCTTTTACCCTAAATCCAACTTGACATACATTTTATGATTATATACCTGTGTATTAAATTTGAATCCAATACACTAATCTTTTCAAAAGATATCGAACGGAAACCATTTTTCAACTATTTTACAACATTGATAAAGGAACGCAGCTCCAAAAATAATTGGTGGATGTTACCCTAAATCAAACTTGACCTATATTTTATAATTATATTCTTGTGTATAAAATATGAATCCAATTCACTAATCTTTTCAAATGTTATGGAATGAAAACCATTTTTCAAAGGTGAAAACGGGCCATAACTCCAAAAATAATTGGTGGATTTTACCCTAAATCGTACTTGACCTACATTTTATGATTAAATACTTGTGTATAAAATTTTAATCCAATATACTAATCTTTTCAAAAGATATCGAACGGAAACCATTTTTCAACTATTTTTCAACATTGATAAAGGGCCGTAACTCCAAAAATAATTGGTGGATTTTACCCTAAATCGTACTTGAAATATATTTTATAATTATATGCTTGTGTATAAAATATGAATCCAATAAACTAATCTTTTCAAAAGTTATGGAACGGAAACCATTTTTCAAAGTTGAAAAAGGGCCATAACTCCCAAAATAATAGACCGATTTTACTCTTGAACTTGACCTACATTTTATGATTATATACCTGTGTACAAAATTTCAATCCAATATACCAATCCTTTCAAAAGATATCGCACGGAAACCATTTCTCAAAGTTGAAAATTTTTCAAAGTTGAAAAGGGCCATACCTCCCAAAAAAATTGGTGGATTTTACCCTAAATCGAACTTGGCCTACATTTTATGATTATATACCTGTGTATAAAATTTCAATCCAATACATCAATCCTTCCAAAAGATATCGCACAGAAACCAAAAGTGTTACATACGGTACTGATGGGACAGATGGATGTACGTACGGACAGCGGTGATACTATATGCACCCCCCATTGAAAATGGTGGAGGCATAACAAGAAAAATATTTACCTGATGCCTCCTCTTATCGATAAGTCTGAGTTAAATCTGTAGCTCTAGAGTATCAAGGCCATTGATTTTTTATTTCTCCAAGAAATGGCATCAGAATTGCCTTGGTTAGGCAATACTAAAGGGAGGCAACTTTTGCAAATTGGAAGTTGCTTTTCTCCTAGCATGTGAAACATTTTAAAAATGGCAGTTACTCTTAACCCTTCTCATGCTGAATAAATTAAAAGAGGACCATAATGGTCCTATATTGCTCACCTGAGCAAACAGATTTGCATACTTACTGTTGAAATTTCAGCCAAATTCACTGCTCTTTTTTGTATAAAATTTTATAGCCCTGGCCCCCAACCCCCCACCTCCACCCCAGCCCCCCACCCCCCCACCCCCCACCACCCCATCTCAGCGGCCATGTTTTTTTTTTCATGTATCATGACGACTTGAACTGAATCTTGAAAGAGGGTCACCAAAGGAACATTTCTGCCAAGTTATATTGAAATTGGTCCAGTGGTTTCTGACAAAAAGATTTTTAAAGTGTTTTATATAGCTATAGAGCCTTACCCCCTAACGGCCATGTTTTTTGACGAATCATGACAGCTTGAACAAACTTGGTTGAGGGTCACCAAAGAAAACATTCCTGCCAAGTTATATTGAAATCTGTTCAGTGGTTTCTGACAAGAAGATTTTAAAAGTTTTCTATTTAGATATATAGGGAAAGTAAGCCCCACCCCCTAGCAGCCATGCTTTTTTTTAAGAATTATGACTGCTTGAAGAATCTTAGTAGAGGGTCACCAAAGCAACACTCCAGCCAAGCAATATTGAAATGGGTCAGGGGGTATTTGACAAGAAGAATTTTAAAGTTTTTCTGTACAGATATATATGGAAAATAAGCCCCGCCCCCAAGGGCCCACGTTTTTTGACTTATCATGACAGCTTGAACAATCTTGGTAGAAGGTCACCAAAGCAACATTCCTGCCAAGTTACATTGAACTGAGTCCAACTGTTTCTTAGAAGATTTTTAAATTTTTCTATATAGATATATAGAGAAAATAAGCCTCACCCCATAGGGCCCATGTTTTTTTGACGAATCATGACGGCTTGAACAATCTTAGTAGAGGGTCACCAAAGAAACATACTTGCCAAGTTATATTGAAATCGGTCCACTGGTTTCTGACAAGAAGATTTTTTAAGTTTTCTATATAGATATATAGGGAAAATATGCCCCACCCCCTGGCAGCCATGTTTATGATGAATCACGATTACTTGAATAATCCTTGGTAGAGGGTCACCAAAGAAACATTTCTGCCAAGTTATAATGAAATTGGTCCAATGGTTTCTGACAAGAAAATTTTTTTAAGTTTTCTATATAGATATATAGGGAAAATAAGCCCCACCCCCTGGCGGCCATGTTTTTGGACGAATCATGACTGCTTGAACAATCTTGATAGAGGGTTACATTAGAAACATTCCTGCAATGTTAGTTTGAAATAGGTCCGGTGGTTTCTGACAAGATCATTAAAGGTTTCTTTATTGATATATAGAGAAAATAAGATCGCTCCCCTAGCAGCCATGTTTTTTGACAAACCATGACGGCTTGAACAATCTTGGTAAAGGGTCACCAAGGAAACATTTCTGCCAAGTTATATTTAAATCGGTCCAGTGGTTTCTTACGAGAAGATTTTTTCAAGTTTTCTATATAGATATATATGGAAAATAAGCCCCGCCCCCAAGCAGCCATGTTTTTTGACGAATCATGACGGCTTGAACAATCTTGGTAGAGGGTCACCAAGGAAACATTTCTGCCAAGTTATATTGAAATCGGTCCTTTGGTTTCTGACAAGAAGATTTTTAGTTTTCTATATAGATATATAGGGAAAATAAGCCCCGCCCCCCCTGGCGGCCATGTTTTTTGACGAATCCAAATGGCTTGAAAAATCTTGGTAGAGGATCACCAAAGGAACATTTCTGCGAAATTATATTGAAATCAGTCTAGTGGTTTCTGACAAGAAGATTTTTAAAGTTTTCTATATAGATATATAGGGAAAATAAGCCCGCCCCTAGCGGCCATGTTTTTTGACGAATCCATATAGCTTGAACAATCTTGGTAGAGGATAACCGAAGCAACATTTCTGCAAAATTATATTGAAATCGGTCCAGTGCTTTCTGAAAAGAAGATTTTTAAAGTTTTCTATATAGATGTATAGGGAAAATAAGCCCGCCCCTAGCGGCCATGTTTTTTGACGAATCCATATAGCTTGAACAATCTTGGTAGAGGATAACCGAAGCAACATTTCTGCAAAATTATATTGAAATCGGTCCAGTGCTTTCTGAAAAGAAGATTTTTAAAGTTTTCTATATAGATGTATAGGGAAAATAAGCCCCGCCCCCTAGTGGCCATGTTTTTTGACGAATCCATATAGCTTGAACAATCTTGGTAGAGGATAACCGAAGCAACATTTCTGCAAAATTATATTGAAATTGGTCCGGTGCTTTCTGAAAAGAAGATTTTTAAAGTTTTCTATATAGATGTATAGGGAAAATAAGCCCCGCCCCCTAGTGGTCATGTTTTTTGACGAATCCATATGGCTTGAACAATCTTGGTAGAGGATCACCAAAGGAATAATTATGCAAAATTATATTGAAATCGGTCCAGTGGTTTCGGACAAGAAGATTTTTAAAATTTTCTATGTAGATATATAGGGAAAATAAGCCCTGCCCCCTGGTGACGATGTTTTTTGACGAATCCAAATGGCTTGAACAATCTTGGTAGAGTATCACCAAAGGAACATTTCTTCAAAATTATATTGAAATCGGTCCACTGGTTTCTGACAAGACGATTTTTAAAGTTTTCTATATAGATATATAGAGAAAATAAGCCCGCCCCTAGCGGCCATGTTTTTTGACGAATCCATATAGCTTGAACAATCTTGGTAGAGGATAACCGAAGCAACATTTCTGCAAAATTATATTGAAATCGGTCCAGTGGTTTCTTGAAAGAAGATTTTTAAAGTTTTCTATACAGATGTATAGGGAAAATAAGCCCCGCCCCCTAGTGGTCATGTTTTTTGACGAATCCATATGGCTTGAACAATCTTGGTAGAGGATCACCAAAGGAATAATTCTGCAAAATTATATTGAAATCGGTCCAGTGGTTTCTGACAAGAAGATTTTTAAAGTTTTCTATGTAGATATATAGGGAAAATAAGCCCTGCCCCCTGGTGACGATGTTTTTTGACGAATCCAAATGGCTTGAACAATCTTGGTAGAGTATCACCAAAGGAACATTTCTGCAAAATTATATTGAAATCGGTCCACTGGTTTCTGACAAGAAGATTTTTAAAGTTTTCTATATAGATATATAGGGAAAATAAGCCCCGCCCCCTGGCGGCCATGTTTTTTGACGAATCTGAATGGCTTGAACAATCTTGGCAGAGGATCACCAAAGGAACATTTCTGCAAAATTATATTGAAATCGGTCCAGTGGTTTCTGACAAGAAGATGTTTTAAGTTTTTAGTTAAAAAATCTATTTTTAGCTCCTGTGACCTAGATATGCAACGGACCGGAACCATTTGAACAACTTTGAAAGAGGACCAACCAAGGATCATTCCTGTGAAGTTTGGTCAAAATCCAATCAGTGGTTTAGGAGGAGATGTTGTTCAAAGATTGTGGACGGACGGACGGACATACGGACGACAATGCCGACAACGACGACGGACGGTGAGTGATCACAAAAGCTCACCTTGAGCCTTCAGCTCAGGTGAGCTAAAAACTAACCAGACACCCTGCTATTGGAAATGTCCAAAGAGTTGTGGTAGGAGAGTCCACTCAATGTAAAGGGGTTAAAACAACACAATTACCTTAATGAGAGCCTTCTCCCATTGATCCGCAGAACATTTCTCACCAATTCCTCGTAAAAGGCGACCATGAAGATTCACAAAATGCTCTAGCTTTGCTGAAGCAATAAAGAAAAGAATAACTTCAGAACTTGAATTTCTCCATGCAAACATATGTTGTGGATACAAATTAGAAGTGCATGTTTTTGTGGAAAAATAAGAAAAATATTATGTAGATAGCCTCCCTTATCTGGAGCTATGTAATTATTATATTTTTGTACAAAAAATAAGAAAACAAACAGTCTGCTACTGTCAGATCTGTTACGATTAGAGGGTCAATTGTGCAAAGCAGGTGCTCTGTGGACAAACATTACTTGACTTTTTAGCATATGTCTCCAGCTAGTCAACTGTCAGATTAAGTAACTTGTCTGCCAATAATCTTAGACTCCAGCAATTGAAGATATCATGCCACCTGCTGTGCATTGTCAGAGAATTAATCTGCCAGCAGATGCAATACATGACAGAAACCAAGGCAACGTTAACACAGCTTTCCTGTATGAACAAACTGAAGTTTGAAAAAAACAGCAATGTCGCCTGCAAACATCTCTGAGGAAGGACCAATAAGGCGTGATTTTGCCTCAGTTTTGTCATCTTTAACCTGCATAGAGGATGTCTCTCTCTGCTCAGGCCCTCCAGTTAACGTCCTGATCAAAAGAGATGGTGTACTGTACTAACATCCTCCCTGTCAATGATGCTAATGGAGCCTATTCGGACCCAGAAAATTTCTCACCCATTGAACCCAGGACCTATAGCACCAGTGCACTAATCACTGCACTACATGTACTATGCTCCTGTGAGCATGACACTGATCAAGGTCAATTTATTTCTGGCTGGCACCCAAACAATGAACAACTTATTTCTGGCTGGCACCCAAACAATGAACAACTTATCATCTTTATATTTAGAATAAAAGCATCAATCCAGTTATCATGGAATGATTCTGAACTTTGAGAAAATCTCTATGTTTGTAACAAAATTTATTTTTATTAATCTATATAACATAATTACTCATATTATAAGAAAAGGCAGACCACTCTGTTGACATAAATACTTATCCACTGCCTTATCAAACATGCTTTAATCCTAGCTTTATCTGACTATCTGACAGTTGATTTGGAGTTGAAAGGCCCAGTAAACTCTATTAAGGTCATGTCAAGCTGGTCAGTACACATATAAAACATTTACTCTCATTTATGTCAAGTAGCATAGTACTAGAATTTACTCAGTTTCACCATTGCTCCAGGGAGGGCGGGAGGGCGAGTGGGGTAGGGGGGCATATGGTGTGTTCTAGTTTTGCCCAGATTAACTAATGAACAAAGTGACTTGGATATGTTACTTTCAAAGTTTGACCCCTGATCACTGTAAAGAGCTGTTGGCACCCCAAAAGGGCAAATAATCTGATCCATTGCTAAGTCTCCACTGAGATTTATTTCAGAGGATAGGAAAAGAGACATTAAGAAAAATAATCAACCATGGAGGTAATGGTCCGACAATATCTATACCTATTCTTTCGAGAGGGTATGCACTGGTTATGTTTTTTAACTTGCCCTTGTTCTGTCAAACAGGGCCTCTAACCCTTTGACAGATAGCGCATTTTTTAATATAAAGTTCAATGTCATTCCACAGTTTGAACTAGTGGAATCTCACTCTTACTTTATCTACTGTTTTTGCACCACCAAGATGACCACAACAGTTATGGAGATTATGGAGACTGTAAAGCACAACTGAAATAAAACTTCACAGCAGCCATAGTTGCAAATGTTCACTTTGGTTTTCATGCTACACTCTGTACAATCAGCCATTAATGACCTTGAGTCTCTTATACTGTGACCACATTGACCAGAGTTCATGCCTCTGAATCCCTTTGTGGTCAATTTCCACTTCTGACCAGTGATACTGCCAGCATAATGTTTTTCTCTACTTTCTTGGCTTCTGTGATCTCCTTTAAGGACCAGCCATTTAACCCTTGTTCTGCTGAACCTGGTTATACCCTGCCTTTGCAAACAGTGTAGAGCCAGATCAGTTGGCTTCTGAAGAAGCCAACTGATCTGGATCTGCACTGTTTGACATTAACCCTTGTCATGCTGAATAAATTAAGATGCCACGCCCACTTCTAATTTCCAGCCAATCAGATTACTTGATTTGGGTTTTTAATAGAAATTCACATATTTAATGACAAACAGTGCAGATCCAGATCAGAAGCCAACTGATCTGGATCTACACTGTTTGCTAAGACAGGGAATGTCGTGTTCAGCATGAGAAGGGTTAAGTATGGAATTTATAGCAACAATCCGGATTAAGTAATCTGGTTGGCTGTAAATTGACGGTGGGCGTGGCATCTTAATTTATTCAGCAGGACAAGGGTTAAAGGGCCTAAGGACCCATCATGATACCATGCATCTGTCTTTACTTCAAAGACACTACTAGATGACAGCTCTGAATCTGTTGCTAACACAATATTACTGTAATCTGTAATAACTTGGGTTAATACCACTTGGGTTATTCCATGAAATGCATGATAATCCATCAGCATTAAAAAGCATTTTACCACGTCTATGCTCTATTTCAAATGGCATGAATTCTGTGTTTGTTTGTGTTAAGGTTTTACGGCCCAGTCAACCCAATGGAGTCATATCGAGCATGGTCAGTTTACCTAACCACACGTTTACTGGGCAGGCTTAGTCCTCTAAGCGGTTTACCAGTATTGTGCATATTCTTTCGCCAGAAACTGACAAATGCCCTTCTTGAATCAGCGGAAGGGAGAGAATGACCATAGAAAATATTTCATGATCAATCTCCACGAAAGAATGTTGCCAACCTCAGCGGGGGATGAACCCTCGACCTCCTGGTCTCCAGTCGGACGGCGCATCCAACTGAGCCACCGAGACGGGCTGTGTATCAGTAATAAACAGCAAATCATAACTGGGAAACACTAGTACTGTTGCAGAGCAAAGCATATTTTTGATGCGCTGAAATGCTGTTTGCGCCTCACAGTTCCACCTGAATTCTACACCTTTCATTTCTAAGTATCTAAATGAGGCTGTTACTTCTGCCTCATTGGGGATGAGATTCTAATAATAGTTAGCCTGGCACCATGCTATGAGTTTTACATTTCTAATCTAACAAAGGTAAAATATTTTTCTAAGCGTATCATTTCCCTTACTAGTCAGAAACTCATAGCCTGGTAAACTTTGTATTGGAGGGCCCAGGAATTTTGTAGAGCCTTAATTGATTGACATCTCAACCTCATAGTTCAGATATGATTACACCCAGGAGTGTAAATGACCCATGTCAGATTGCCAGCGCCAGTGTGTCAGATGTTTATAGCTCTTCCACAAAAGTATAAGGTAGTGAAGTTAGTTCAGTGTTCTCTATTTACTTATTTTTCTTCTTTCAAAGTCTTAATTTAGAATTTTAAATAAATTCAACAAGTAATTTCTGATATATATATTTTAATTTTTACAATCTGGTTCAAATACTAAATCTAACTAAAATTCAAAACTCAAAAAATCCTAACTTTTTGTTTTTGTTTTTATAAAACTTCATTATACTTCAAAATTCAAATAGAGTTTTTTTTTCCATATTGAGGTCTGAGGGAAAGGGAAGGAAATAAACTCAAGTTTCTGTCATCAATCATCCAGGACAGGATGATTTTCCCTAATAGTATTAATTTATTAGATATAATCTTACTAAAGTCACTATTAGAAAGGGTGATTAGTTCTACTTTGTTTTTGTTTTAACAGTTCTATACAGGAGCATTAAATATGAGCTCAGAAGATTCTTTTATGTACTTTTATGTCAGCAGAGGCCTTGCTAATGTATTTATCTGTGTCTAAATAATTGAGGAATCTGAACCAATATTATTTATTGTACACACTACTGTTTAGAAATAAAGTCTCCAGATTCCAGAATCCCTCAAATTTTACATATAATATAAAACATAAACCCAAAGCAAGACCTCTAGTTAAACTATTTCTATATAATATTGTCCAATATTTCCTTGACTGGCATCCAGGCTTGTAAAAATTCCTGCAACTTATTCTTTAATGCAGTTTCTCTGTGACTTAGAAAAAGTGAATGGACATTAAATTGATATTCCAAGAAATTTAAATGCTTATGTGTACTTCTGTTCATATTAATGTAGTATTTTGCAACAAGCATAAAAAACTGAATAACAATGATGTTGTTTTTGGAAAACTGCCTAAAATAAAGGTTTTCTCATCTAAGTTTAATGTTATAGATATATCCTGAAATCTTCTGACCATTTCTTGTATAAGTAATTGTGTTTTGGAGCATTCCCACAGTAAATGATCAATAGTTTCATCATCATTAACACAGAAAGAACATTTGGGGCTGTCTATCAAGTTTATTTGGAAAAGTTTATTTGTGGTTAATATTCTATGATTAATGGTTGTCTGAAACCACCTAAATTTTTGGTGCATTTTGTGATCATGAAAGGGGCTTGGAATATATATTCCCAGGACTTTTCATCAATTGTATATATTTCATTCCATTTACATTTTCCTGTTGTTTATCTTTATTTTGATTTAAAATAGTGTAAATGATTTGAGAGCCTTTCTTTTGTTTGAGGATAATATACATTACTTTTGGTATTATGGGACCATCATATTATTGTTAAAATTTGCCTGTTTTTCCCTCATAAATCTTTTAATACTTTCAATTACTCCATAAAATTATTATATTCATAGAAATTGCCTTGATCATCCAATAAATCTCTATAACAAATGCTTTTATCAAACCATGATTTATAAAAGAAATTTTTGCCCCCAACAGTTAGATTTTTATTATAAAATATAGGTGTCTGATAAATAGTATTATTATCCCAATCTGTGTTTAACAGCAACTGAAACTTTAATAAAGCTTTTAGGACATCTTTCTAGAATTCATTTTTAATGATAGTTAGTACTGACTTTATATATTCAGAACCACAGAGAACAATCTTTTCAGTATCTACATCTTTTTTTATCAAAAACTGCCATTTGCTTTCTTTCTGAAATATCTTTTGTAACCATGTAATTTTTAAAGCTTGAGCAACAGCTTTTAAATTTATCATTTTTAAGCCTCCTTCACAATATTGTTTCACCACCACTAGTTGTTTTATCTTGGACCTCCCCTTCCATAGAAAGTCAAAAAACATTCCAGTAATATTATTTAAAATATTTTTTTTCAAGGTCAGGTAAAGCCATTAAAAGATGAGTAATTTTAGGCAGTATAAGTGATTTAATTACTGTGATTTTTCCAAGTGGGGTAAGGAACCTCCTACGCCAAAGTTTTAAAGATTTCATTTGTATTATTTTGTCATTATAATTTACCTCTATAATCTTACTGAGATCAACATTAAAAGTTATTCCCAATAATCTAAATTGGGTGATACCCCATGAAAGCTTCCATCTTGTTTTGATGGAATCAGTGCTATATTTCTTTGTTCCTATCCATACTACAGTATAACCTCAATGGCTCGAACACGGATGGCTCGTTTACCGTGGATGATTCGAACTCTTTTTTTCAGTCCCTTCAAAATTCTTCCAATAGCATAAAACAAATATTTAATGATTTTTTCTTATTTTATCGTGGAATTATATGTATGTGTACTCATTAGAATCGCCTCATCGAGGCAATTCTAATGAGTACTCAACATACAATTATTGTGTAGAAAATAAAAAAAAAAAAAACCCTAAATTATCGCCATTTGCTTCCTGACTTGGCACCATAATTAACCCTCAGAGGCTCGAACCACCCATGTCTCGAACAATTTTCTACGGTCCCAAAGATGTTCAAGCCATGAAAGTTCGACTGGACTTGGGTTTTATCAAAATTGGTTTTTAAACCTGCAAAAGTCTGCAGAAGTTTCGAGCTCTTGCAGTGTCTGTTCTAGAGAAGTTCCAGAACTATCTAAAAAAGCTATAGCATCATCAGCATATTGTGAGAACTTGATCGTTAGTATATATTCAGAATCACAGAGAACAACCATTTCCAGGAGGTCTTCAACTTGCATGTGAGCACATCTGCAGGTGTAGCTGATGGGGCCACTGAGGATATCTGGAACAACATCAAGACTGGACTGCTCAAGACAACTGAGGAGGTGTGCAGCACAACTCTGCCACACCGTTGGTGTCGTGAAACCTGGTGGTGGAATGAACACGTGGAAAAGGCCATTGCTGCCAAGCAGAAAGCTTTCAAAGCCTGGAAGGCTGGTAAAGGCACTAGGGCATCATACGATGCAGCCAAACGAAATGCCAGACATGCAGTGCACCATGCTCATCAAGAAGCCGACAACAAGGTCTACGAGAATATTGACCCCCAAGTCCTCAGAAGTCTACCGCCCTGCTAATTAGTTTAGAAGAGAGAACACTGATGTTGTTGGTGACAAACCTGTGAAGAATGATGCAGGAGAGATGTCAATGAGCGAAGACTCAAAGCAGAAGGCTTGGCTAGAGCACTACCAAAGGCTTCTCAACGTTGAGTTTGACTGGGACCCAGACCACCTGTCTTATCAACCACCAGTGGAAGACCCGCCCATCCCAATCACCATTGATATGGTTAACAAGGCTATCTCACAGATGAAGGCAGGCAAAGCACCGGGCCCATCAGGCATAGTGGTGGAGATGATACGAGCAGCCAGTGACATGGGCGCCTCCATGATCCGTGACCTCGCAGCTGCAATCATTCGTGATGGCAAGGTACTCTCTGACTGGGAGCAGAAGTTCATTGTCTGCCTCTACAAGGGAAAAGGGGACGCATTGGAAAGAGGCAACTACCGTGGTCTCAAGCTGATAGAGCAGGTTATGAAAATCCTGGAGAGGATTGTGGACGGCCTCATCAGACAGTTGGTGTCAATCGACGATTCCCAGTTTGGCTTCGTCCTAGGCAGAGGCACTACAGACGCAATCTTTGTTGTCAGGCAGCTGCAAGAGAAGTATCTAGCTGCCAACAAGAGACTCTACATGGCTTTCGTAGACCTGGAGAATGCGTTTGATCGAATACCTCGGAAGGTCATCTGGTGGGCACTGAGAAAACTTGGTGTGGAGGAGTGGATTGTGCGACTGGTGCAGGGGATGTATGCAAATGCACGGAGCCGTGTCCATGTTGGTGAGGGGTACAGTGAAGAGTTCGAGGTGAAGGTTGGTGTTGACTAAGGATCAGTACTCAGCCCACTGCTCTTCATCATTGTGCTTGAAGCCTTATCACGAGAATTCCGCTCTGGGGTTCCCTGGGAAGACCTCTATGCTGATGACCTTGTTATCATCGCTGAATCGCTTGAGGAATGTGTCAGGAGGCTCTTGACATGGAAAGAAGCAATGGAGAAGAAAGGACTGAGAGTAAATGCAGGAAAGACAAAGATTATGATCCTCGGTGCGGGACTGGACCTCCTGCAGAATTCAGGCAAGTTTCCATGCGCCGTCTGTTGCACTGGAGTGGGCAGCAACAGCATCTTCTGCAATGGCTGCAAACATATGCAGCACAAGAAATGCAGTGGGCTCAAGCACTTGAAAAAAGACCCTGACTACAGATGTACACGGTGCCAGGGAACTGCACGCCCCTTGGATGGCAGACCACAGAAGGAAGTCCAGGTCGGACCTGACAGGCTTGAGGTGGTAGCTTCTTTTTGCTACTTAGGAGGCATGCTCTCAGCAGCAGGGGGCTGTGAACTTTCAACCACAAACACGTGTGAAAACTGCCTGGAAGAAGTTCAAGGATCTGCTACCAGTTCTCTCTTCACGCCACCTCTCTTTCAAAACACGTGGCTATGTGTACAGCTCTTGTGTGTGGATCGCAATGCTCCATGCCAGCGAGACTTGGCCACTGACAAAGCCAAACCTCTAGCATCTGCAGCGAAACGACAGGGCAATGATCAGACAGATCTGCAATGTCAGACCGCAAGACATTGTCACCACCAGGTCCAATGAGCTACTTGTGCGGCTTGGCATTGAGGATCTGGACCTCATTCTGAAGGAGAGAAGACTCCGATGGTATGGACATGTGGAACGCTCCAATGGTGCAGTCAAGACAGCCTTTGACATACAGGTTGATGGAAAGCGTGGGCCTGGACATGGAAACAGCTGACAGAGAGGGATTGCAGAGAGTGGAAGCTATCGGCCATCAACCCTCATAATAGACATACCTGGAGATCTGGTGTGAGATCTGCCATGCGTGCAGCAAGCTAGCTATCTGGAAGGGGGCTCACTGGTGTGGATGTTGCCCCTGTACCTGCACTTTAATCAAAATCCGATTATGATATGATGATATATGATTGAATTCCATATTATCAATTTTGATCACTTTTATATTCTTATTATTTCTTATCCTTATCGACAGAATTTCTGCACACAAAATGAACAAATATGGCGAGATGAGATCCCCTTGTCGACAACCTCTTCCCAGCTTAAAAAAATCTGATAAGCAGCCACACTGTGTGACAGCTGAACGAGAATTTTTATACAAAACAGTTATCCAATTTCGAATGGAAGGGCCTAAGTTGAACAATTTTAGGACTTTATTTATAAAGGACCAAGATAAAGAATCAAAAGCCTTTTCAAAGTCAATAAGGTGTAGTAATCCAGGGACATTTTTTTCTTCAGCATAATGCAAAATATCATACACAAGACAAGTGTTTTCTCCAATAAACCTGCCTTCAATAAACCCTGTTTTATCTGTACTTATCAATTTATTTAAGACCTGCTTTATTCTGTTTGCTATTGAACCAGATGCAGTTTTATAGATGGTATTTAATAAAGTAATAGGCCTCCAGTTTTTAAGGAATTTCTTGCATTTGTGTTCCTTTGGAATACATACTATTAAGCCTTGCTGTTGTCTAACAGAAAGTTCTCCTTGTGAGAATCCATAATTAATTGCTCTTACCACAAAATTATCTAATTGTTTCCAGAATATTTTGTAAAAGTCCACTGAAAAACCTCTTGTACCAGGAGACTTGTTATTTTTCATATTTTTCAATATCTGACCTGCTTCTTTCAGTGTCAACATACCTTCTAATTTTAAAGATTCCTCTTCCTTTAATGTGGGCATGCTAGTGTTTTGCATGTAACTGTTTAGATCTATATCATTTAAATTATTTTCTTTACTTGAGTACAAGTTTCATAATAGTTGCTTGTTTCGTTTAAAATTTCTTTCTGATTTGTAATTGTTTGTCCTCTTTTGGTTTTTATGACATGTATTATTTTGCTTGCATAATTGTGAGATTCTAAACTGCAGAGATATTGTGAAGGCTTTTCTCCATTTCCAACAATATTTGCCCTCAAGCGAACCAAAAATCCTTGCATTTTTTCTTCCCTTTTGTTGCATAAATCCTGTTTTAATTTTTCTACCTCTGGGATATTTTCTTCCACTAAATTGTCTTCTAATTTTTGAATGCTTTTTATCAGTTCTTTTTCTTCTTTATCTTTTAATTTCTTTTTATATGTAGCATAGGAGATAGATTTCCCTCTTATTTCCATCATAAGTGTCTCTAAGAATAATTGATCATTAACAATGAACTGCAATTCATTATCTGGAATTTTATCAATACTATCTAAATTATACACTGGCAAACAATACTGTTTTTTAACTTCTGATATTTTTGAATTTATTATCTGAAGATAATTCCCATCTGTCAAAAGGGAGTTGTTATGTTTCCATAAGGATCTGCCATGTTCAAAAGTATCCATTGCTAATGATAATGTCACCAATGAATGATCTGATTTGTAACCAGTTTCAATTTTAGAAGTTATAACTGAGTTAATTATATTTTCTGTTACTAGAAATAAGTCTAGCCTTGATTGTTTCAAAGGATTTTTACTCCTCCATGTATATCGCTTCGAATGTGGATGAAGTTCCCAAAATGTATCAAATAGGTTATTTTCATTAATCATATCTAAAACATATTTAAGGGCCTTTGGATTGTTTATGTGTTTATAGTTGTAGCAGTCCATAGTTGGATCAAGTGATATATTAAAGTCTCCACAGATTAAATATGTGTCATTTCCAATTTCATTGATATTTTTAATTGGACCATAAATTGTGATCAAAGACAATCTTTTGTTATAAACTGTCATATCTAGCAGTAAAAACTTACCATCTACATCAGTTTTTTGGCTGTGTATCTTATATATTATATATCTAGTTTTAGTGTAAAAAAAATTGTGACTTCTCCAGCATTTGACTGTTGAGCAGGGCTAAGGTAACAATTTCCTTCCCATCTATTTCTGATATACCTTTCCTGACTTTCTGTAAAATGCATGTCTTGCAGACAGTAAATATCAAATTCTTTATTTTTCAAATAGTGAAAAACATCCTTTTGTTTTTTTTATACCACCCAGTCCTTGTGTATTAAATGACAGTATTTTTAGTTCAGCCATTTAAAAAGATACCCAGGATAGATACCAAAGACAGACATTATTTGTAAGCTTGGACAGCCAGAAATGAAAATAAATGGTTCACGAGTTGAATTCATACTCAGTACAGACCAGAAGGGGAGCCTCGCCCATTATAAGCTTTTGTGATTAAGATACTGATTGTAAAATGTTGAAGGACTAAGCAGACAGAGAGTTTGAGAAAGCAGTGAAAATGATATAAATAAAATGTGCATGTATAAATGATATAAATACATAAAATGTGCATGTTTAAATGATATAAATACATTCTGAAATGAAAATAACCATGAATAGAAAGTATCAAAGATTTAGGTAAAATGTAGTGTTTTTGCATTTTAAATGTATGATATTGGTGTGTTTATTTTTGCTTCTGATGCTCCATTTTTTGTAAACAATGTTACACAGTTGTGATAGAAGGGCTATTTAATGAAATAATCAACATCACATTCATTAATATACAATGCTGACTTGACAAAGCTATTATTCAATTTTGTAACATCCATCACCAGATATTGTAACAGCCGTCCCTCTATGATCTATTGCTTTTTAACTGTTGCTTGATAGTATACATGAAACAAAACATGACAAATGTACTTTTCCATACTTCACATGTTTTTTTTAACTTCCTTTGCAAGCAATTATACTCACAGTAATGGCACTCACCTATGAAAAAAACAAATTGCTTCAGTTTGGTTTTTTCGAGTCTAAAAGTCAGCCGTGGTCATTATATTGGCACTTTGGGAGAAATGTGAAAAATCTGAACGGCAAATCCTTTGGGTTTCTTTTATAGTCTGTAGTCAGTATAACCATGCTTTCTAAGGCAGTTTTAGACAACAGAACATAAAACTTATCCTTTCATATTCCAATTCATGTTGCAGACATACATAGCTATATAAACAGCCCTAAATCAAAGAAAAATAAGCACTTTTATTTTTTGCCCTTGATGCTAACCAAGCTGCCCACTTTACTGTGCAACAGGCCAGGGACATTTGATTGGGAAAAAAAGGCTTATCTGGAGCTATGAAAATAAGTGCGTCCAACCCAAACCGCAAAGTGGTTTGGCATGCAGACGCACTACTACAGACTAACTATGCGACCAGTGATGTGTGTGACCAAAACTGTGATGGTCCAACAAAAGCTTGAGTGGTTCGGTGCTTATCCTGAAAAACAATAATCATTCAGTGATTTGGCAGAGGCTATTGACACGACGGCCGTGCCGATAATAGCAAAAAAAAAAAAAACTGCCAATAATGCCAAGTATTCCAACTGCAAGGGGTTGAATCATGAGACATGACGTCAGCCTACACAATTTGCGATCGCCGCCATTTTGAATTTTGTCTCCACTTCGAATTTTATTTCTATCTATTCTCCGTCTGTTTACAAACTAAGCATGATTCATTTAGTGCATAAGGTACACTTTGATGTAGATTTTTAGATAACACATAAACTCAACTCTCTTTTCACGTGATAAACTGTAAAAACTTCAACACAATAATGGGTTTGTTCAACCGGTTCGCAAATTGTTGTCATTTCTAATGTTCTTTTTTTTTTCTTTTTCTTTTTTTTTTTGCTGCCTTTCACAATAAGTAGACTCGCAAAAAAAAAAAAAAAAAAAAAAGAAACAAAATCAAAAATGCACAGTCAAAAATCTTTAGAAAAAATCATGAAGCAGTAAAATGAAGTTTTGAAAAGTAAAACATATTTTAACAAGCAATACTTAACCTATAGATAATGTGTTACATTCTATTCTGCCCATACCTTCCACAGAAAAAACAACAGAACGTCATCCCATATAGTCTTAATCCAAAAGTCCCTTTGGCAGTCACCTGTGTGATGTATTCCCGCTCTTTTGATCATGTGTCAGTTTCTTTGATGTAAAGCCCTAAAGGGTAGAGCTAAGCAGGGATTGGGAGGTGGGATTATCTTATCTATAGGTTAAGTATTGCTTATTAAAATATGTTTTACTTTTAAAAACTTCATTTTAACTGCACAATACATTCACCTATAGATAATGTGCTAGAATTCACCAATAAGGTGGGAAGGAGCTCCCAATTCTAACACAAAATATGTAAATCTCATCACTTCTGGATTAAGGCTTAGGAAACTCTATGAATAAGTTCAGTCTTGATATAATTCCAAGAGAAATCTCATTCAACATATATATAAGATATTAATTACCTTAATATATGTCCTTTCATGTTTGGAGGCTGTTAGTCTTCTTAGGCATCCAAGGCACTGCTGACTTGGCCTCCCACCACTTTTTGGGCCACAACAACTGGGCCCAAATGATGTAAGTTTTGCAACTGTTGAGACATATCCCTTAGATAGAACTTAGCAAAAGTAGAAGATTGATTCCATACTGCTGCTTTAAGAATCTCATTGAGCGGAATTTTATCGAAAAAGGCCCAAGAGGAAGATAGAGCCCTAACTTCATGGGCTTTAATTTTTAAAAAGGGAAAGTCTCTATTGGTGAGTTTCCTGTAAGCAAGCTTGATAGTATAAGAGATAGAGGATTTAGAAATATCTTGTTTGCCTTTAATAGGTAAAAATAGTCTAGTTCTATTTTGACAATAAGGTTCAGTCATCTTAAGATAGAATTTTAGAGCTCTAATCAGACATAGAAGTCTATCTGAGTGTTCCCTTTTACATGTATGGGCTAGATTAGGGATCACAATAGGATCTGGACGGAAGCTGATTCTTAGCCAGAAACCCAGTTTGAACAATGAGAGATACTGATCCTCAGATTGATTGAATCTTAAGTGATTTGAATCCATTGCCAGGACATGAATCTCGCTACATCTTTTGGCAGTGGCAAGAGCTAGAAGAAAGGCTGTTTTTAATGTTACATGAAGTCTAGCCTTATATAAGGGTTCATATGGGGCTTTTTGCAGACATACTAAGACCCAAGATAAATCCCATTTGTACAGGATGTTGTAACTCAAAAGATCTTATTAATTCTGATAAGACAGGGTTAGATCCTATTCTATTACCAGTCTTAAATTTAGAGTATTAGATATCATAGGCCTGTAACCTTTAATAGTACTAATTTGGTACTTTTTCTCAGAGAAAAGGTAAATGAGGAAGTCGGCTATAACTGTAAGAGGGGCCGAGACCGGATTAACCTTCTTTCTATGATACTAACGGGTATATGTGGTCCATTTCGCATCATAGACTTTCTGAGTTGATATTCATCTTGATTTGGAGACAAAATCTGCAACGTTTTGCAAAAATTTTTATCTCTGACTGATTGCTTGATAACTCCCAGGCGTGAAGGTTCAGAGCTGGAAGGTTTTGATGTTGAAACTTTCCTTTTGTTTGTATTAATAGATTTGGACAGAGAGGAAGATGAACTGGAGCTGATACAAGCAGTTGTAGTACCTCTGAGAACCATGCTTGTTGTGGCCAAAGAGGGGCTATAAGAACTATTCTGCACTGAGATTGACCTATCTTGTTCAGGACAGGAGGAATCAGTATTGTTGGAGGAAATGCATAAGCATGAAGATTGTTCCAGTTCATGGAGAATGCATCTATTGCGAAAGCTTGATTGTTCAGAACTGGGGAAACATTAAGTGGAAGTTTGTGATTGAAAAGTGTCGCAAACAGATCCAGACTGGGATAGTTGAACATTTGGAAGATTGAATTCGCTATCGATTGATCCAATGCCCGCTCCGTTTTGATTACTTTGTCTATTCTCGATAACCTGCCTGCCAAAACATTGAATTTGCCTGGGATATGTCGAATCCTGACTATAATTTGATGTTTTAGGCACCATTGGAGGATTTTCCATACTTCCACACATAAGTTGGGAGAATGTGTTCCTCCTTGCTTGTTGATATATGAGACCACTGTTGTGTTGTCGGTAGAAATCATGACACAAGAATGGTGAATATATTTGAAGGCTTTTATCAAGGCGAGACGAATGGCCATTATTTCCAACATGTTGATGTTGAGTTCTGATTGGTCTTCCGACCAGCGACCATGAAAGGATAGACTCATCGGTTCCAGATGAGCTCCCCAACTGTAATGACTGGCATCCGTATAAAGGAATGTTTGGGGGTCTGGGGGTGAATGGGTACTCCTTGAATGAATCGACTGGTGTTTATCCACCATTTCAAATGGAATTTGATCATACTGTTGATCGTAACTTGATGATCTAGTGGAAGAATGTGAGGTTTCCAGACCGACAACAGGCACATTTGCAGAGGACGTAAATGCAATCTGCCTAGAATAATCAAATCTGCAGCTGCACTGAGTTTGCCCAAAAGAGATAGGAAAGTTCCTGTCGAACCTCGAGTCTGAGAGAGAAATATTTTGATAGTCAGAATAAGATCCTTTACTCGGCCCGCTGGTACTCTATTTCCTGCTGAGTGAGAAATTCCATACCTATAAATGTGAACCTTTGTGCTGGTATCAAATCTGACTTGTTTAGATATGGTATGAAACCCAGATTTTGAACCATTTGAAGAGTATATTTTGTGTGAGAGATAAGTCGATTGCGAATCAGATCTCTCATTAACCAATCATCTAGGTATGAAAAAAGAGATACTGCACGTATTCTTAAGTGCGCTGCTACTACATTCATTAATTGCATGAAAATGTACGGACAGGGACATTCCGAACAGTAAGGCCGTGAACTGAAATACCTGGTGTTTGAAGACGAAACGGAGATGTTTCCTGGATATTGGATGTATCGGAACATGAAGATATGCATCCGTCAGGTCTACGGAGACAGCCCAATCGTTGGCCCTTATCGATTGCCTTACTGAATTGACTGTCTCTATTTTGAAATGATGTTTGTTTATGTACTGATTTTGCAGTGAAAGATCTATTACTGGTCGTAACTTTTCGTTCTTTTTCAGTACAAGGAATATCCGGGAGTAAAAACTGGGAGTTCCCGGATTCCGAACCCTTTCCACTGACCCCTTTTTTTAGAAGCTCTGCGATTTCTTCTCGCAATAACGGGAAGATTGACTCAATTTTATCGGAACAACCGATAAGGGAGGAACTGACTTGAAGGGGATCTTGAATCTGTTTCGGACGATATAAAGGACCCACTTGTTGTCTGTCAATTCTTTCGGACGATAGAAAGGACCCACTTGTTGTCTGTCAATTCTTCCCACTGTTCCACAAAATGGGCCAACCTTCCTCCCACTGGAATGTCTGGACATGGTAAGACTGGCAGTGGAAAGGGCTGGACATCAATATTTTGTGGAAGATAAGGCTTGCTTAGAGGAGGGGAACTGTTTCTGATTCCCACCTCTCTTAGCATATTCCTTTTTATTTGATGAATATGATGAGTTTGATTCTTAGACCTATACGACTGCGTTTGTTGAGGTCTATAAAATTTTGTCGGCTGCTTCGGTCTCTTAAAGACCGGAGGAGCCGGATAAGCCACTTTTTGTTGTTGTTGCACAGAAGAAGCAACTGAGGAAGTTGCCAAGAACCTTTGTTGCTGGGCTTCAAAACTGCACTTGGCAACTTCCCTAATTTTGTTACCAAATAGTGTTGATTCCGCAACTCATGGTTGGAATTGTCCAATAAAATCTTAGACGTGGCCAGTACCGCATCACGTCTAGCTTGGAAAATTTCTGTAGCTAAAATCGTATAGCCGTAGCATGCTTAACAGATTTAGCTACGGCTTTCAGCAGTCTTGAAAGTGCTGGAGCAGACATTGTCTGCTGCTGCATACATAAATATGCAGCAGAAGAAAATAAGTCACCATGCGAGTTTATCGCTACAAGTTTACAGGCTCTCTTTTCCCAAATTTCTAAGTTTCTCATTGGAATAGTGCATTTCCCTTTGCTGGACAAGTCCAACATGGAAGCATCCGATTCTAACGGAGGAATGTTATCTGTCTGGAAATACTGACCCTGACTCTTATAGAATTTAGTCTGTGTCAGGGCATATACTAAATTTTGAGAGCATACCCAATCTTTGCCACATTTCTCCATATCATCTTGCCTTGGAGAAATTTGGCAGTGTTCTCAACAAGTTAGATTGCGATAATACTAATAATGGAGTCGCATGCGACTCCATTAAATGTTCTATGCCAGATAAAGGCTTTGCCGGAGTATGCTCCTCGGATGGCCTTGGGCATAACTCCCGAGGCAAAAGCCTGAAAACTTCATTGACTGCCCTGTCAAAGGACCAGGTTTCGATTTCGAAATCCGAACCCGAGTCCTTTGAAGGGTGTTGCAATGTCTGTTCAGGTAATATTGTTTGGACGTTAGTTATTTCCACAGGCTGTAGAATATTTGTATTCTGTACAGCCTGTGGACTATGTCTAGTCCTTTTGTATTTGCCATAGTCATGTAATTGACTGTCAGATGAGGAAGAAGAAGAAGAAGATGTATATAATGTTTTGATCTTTTCGATTTTCTGCTCTTTTTGCGAGAGTCAGAAGATATAGATCTAGAAGAGGAGGATGTAGAAGACGATCTACGTCTCCTCCTCTTCTTACTTCTATAATTAGTTTTAGATTGATCTCTCCTGGACATATGTCCAGAGAAGGGAGTCTGAGCTTGTGTGTTGTCCGATCTCCAGTCGTTATTGGGTGGTTACGGAACAACACTAGGATAGGACATGTTACTAAAGTCTGGTTCCAGGGGAAGTAAGACTCTTTTAGCATTAGACTGATTGTTAGTGAAGTCCATGCCTATGGCATGAGTTGCACTAACTGTAGGTTGATATAAGGTCTGTTGACCGGTGGCCGTTGGTTGATTGCCCGGTGACCGGTGGCCAGTGGTCGGTGAATATAAATTTTCCCCTGTGTTGAGATTTTCTAATTACTGGAGTCTGCATGGTCGGTGACCGGTCATTGACTGACTGGAAATCTCATGTGTTATGCCCATTTGGCCGGTGGCCAGTGACCCGTGCCCAGTGATGGTCAGTGGCCGGTCCGTGATGTCTTCTTGTCCACTGGGTGATTGGCCGGTAGCTACTTGCCCGGTGGTCGGTTGTCTGGTGCCCGGTGGCTGGTGGACTTATACTCCCGAGGGGACACGAACCCTTGGAGTTGCCACCTTTATGGGTCTTCCCCCTGGCAGCCGGGCCATGTGGGGTAGTGCTCCCATGATTTTTCTCTTCAATTGAAGAGTCAGACAAGATCTCTTCTTCTTTTGGACATGGCCAACTTTCTCGAAGCATAAGTTCTTCTCCTCTCTTTTTGATCCCAGATAGAATCGGACCATAAACTACATGTGGAGCATGTTGATTCCCTGGAACAATGAGAACAACAAATACATTTAAGATGATTATCCCAATGCGATTTAATATGACCACATTCACTGCGATGAATAGTCATGAAAGTCGCGAAAACTCATTATGTCGAACAAGCGAAGGATAATTTCAAGAAATCGAAAAATGATTTTAAACAAAATTAGTATGAAAAGTGAAAGGCATGGTTAAAGGAATGAAAGAAAGAACGAAGAATAAATTTCAACCAGAGAAAAAGAAAGAAAAATAGAATTTTTTCACCCAGAGAAAAATTTCCTGTTTACTTTCTTTGTCAACAGAAAAGAAACTGACACGTGATCAAAAGAGGGGGAATATGTCACACCGGTGACTGCCTAAGGGACTTTTGGATTAAGACTGTATGGGACGACGTTCTGTCGTTTTCTCTGTGGAAGGTATGGGCAGAATAGAATGTAGCACATTATCTATAGGTTAATGTATTGTGCAGTTAAAATGGATTTCAGGTAAGCGCACGAAAGTGTATTGTCGTTGTTCCTGCCATCAGCATACACTAGTTTTCGGTATTCGGAAAGCATGGCCCCTGCCCATCGGGGCCCGCGTAATAGATGGGCTGCCTAAAGGCTCCTTGGCAGAGCTGCTAGTAACTAAGCAGGACCCGAATTTTTGTGATCGGGTCTGGTAAAAATCCCACAAATTTGGAGGCAATTTCTCTAAACTACTGAAACATTGTTGACTTGGAAGTTATATCGCAATTCATGCAATGGATTCAGAAGATTCCGGGACATCTCGGCCCCTAATAATCTGGGGCCCTAACAAACTCAGCCCCTTACAAACTCAGCCCCTTACCAACTTGGCCCCTAATGAACTTGGCCCCGACCAACTTGGTCCCTAAAAGTATTGTTTTATTTGGTGGATGGGTGGATAGTTGCACTGTATTTAAACACAAAATGTTTCGTTTGTTTTTTCATTCGACCCTCTGACATCCCCAAAACATGCCATGACCATAGTCCAAAATGTCTGTTATCAACTGTAAATTATATTAGGAAACTTCACTTTGTAGATCAACAATCTATATAGGCATAATATTTCTATAGATGTCAGTGTCCTCCAATCCGTTCATTGACCAAGACTATAGTGGGGCGGAGCTGTTTACTTTGTATTTACCATAATGGTATAAAGAGAAAAAACATGCCTTGAATAATAGATTTATTACAAAAGGATGCATCAATATAATAATCATGACTTTATTCCAACAATGCAGCACATGTAAGAAAAGAACAATAGTTAGTTGCGGTCATGGTGAGATGTGACACGAGATAATGGTACTTGTCGTCCTCTGTAAAGTCATTCTTCAAATGCACATGCTCAGCCATCTAGTGGAGTTAGATGTCTGATTCATGGTCTAAACCTTTGTCTAGTTCTATACTATATATGCCCAAAGACTCTTGTGAGTCTGCGCGGCTGCACCAGCGCGACTGAGCCTTCGCTGTTCACAAATGCGATAAGTACCATTATCACACGTGCTGGCTTAAATAATGTACATTTCATGACACTACAAGGCTTTGGAAGAACAAAAAATGCACACATTTTATGGCAATGCAGCACATACAAAAAAAAAAAAAAAGAAGAACAAAATGCACACGTTTCACGACAATGCTGCAAAAGTAAGTAAAGAACAAATAATGCACGTTTTAAGGAAATACATTCATCTGAGCCTGCAAAGACACAATTAAGCGACTGCACGTTTACAATAAAGACGTGGCTGTGAAAATGAAAAAAAAAATAATCACATTAAAATGAAATTATGCCAATCAAAGACTCAGATTAGCCTGTACTTCAGTGCAGTCTATTAAGAGTCTTTGATGACACTCAGTCATGAACATTTATAAGATCTAACTTAAAATAACATAATAACATTGAAGATAATAGATAGAGATACACGCATTAAATTCAAAATATGCAGATTCATAATATGTTCATGTTAAAACATGATTAATGATCATTAACAAATATTAGGGGCCAAGTTTGTTAGGGGCCAAGTTTGTGGGGGCCGAGTTAGTTAGGGGCTGACTGTCGGGGGCCGAGTTTGTTTGGGGCAGAATTGTCCAGTATCCATTCAGAAGTCAAGCGTGGTCTAAAATCAAATTCAGTTAGATCTGGCCAACCCAACTATGAAGCATGTGATGATAATGTGGATGCACGGATATAGGTAGCACCTATTAAACTCATATTATGCTGACATGGCCCAGGGAAATTCGTCGAATTTAACGACAATTGTATGAGAGGCCACTTATACAAAATACAGAAACCAAGTTGTCATAAGAAAATGCAGCTGAACGCGTTTCCTGCAAGATGCATCAATTCGTGGAACTCTCTAAGTGAAGAAATAGTAGGAACTCTCTAAGTGAAGAAATAGTATCCAGTGATACAGTGATTAAAAACCAGACTTGATAGATTCCTTATGCCAGATTGATTCAATCTGGCAGAGATCTATTAGAAAGGACTATCTAAATACAGGATCCGGATAACGCGAAACAGTATAGAGAAAACATTCAGAGAGAGTATTACAAGCTCCAACGAGTCCCAACGAGCTTACGCGACTCTTCAAAACAAGAAGCAAGGCCAGTAATCATAATGGATAATGAGCTGATGGTGGGAAAATGTTCAGAGGGCATTCACTTAGATTTCTGAGGCTGAAATGGATGACTACCTGTGCTGCCATCAAGAAACGACTGGACATCCAAATATGATATATCTTCCAGCCCGACATAGGCACCAAAATTATCAAGAAAAGAGATAATTGTAGCAAAATCAGGGCTGGAGCAACATGATGGGGATTTTGTTGACATTTTTCCGAGTACGAAACTATGGTAAATTTCGCGGCAAAATTTTGTAATTAGTTGGTTGATCGAAAAATAGTATCTTTGGCAAATAAATAATTCAGATTATCCATTCTATTTTATAATACCTATAACAAACTATTTAACCTATGAATATAATACGTCAATGCGGATATATAGTGGCTATCACCATGCACAACAGAAATTCCACAGTGTAGCTTCGCTACGAGCGATTATAACCTACTGCGCTTTCGACTTCTTTCAGAAAGTCGTTTTTTGCTTGGCGCTATACATAGAAGAAGTAAATTTGCAAACTTTTGTCATAATTTAATGCAAAACCATTTGTCGTAACTACCTATGCACAAAAATTTTAATTCTGGTCAATAGATCTAGTTTTCAAAAAATCAAATATTTTCACTTTTTCCCATAGTAAAAATGAATGCAAAGTATGCAGAAATCTGTAGGGTAGGTAACTTGAAGACAGATTTTCGACAAGTTCCGCTTGTTCAATTTTTCTGAAATTTTCACAATATTGTTGTGAAACATCAATAATTCAAATTCAGAAAAGAAAAGTAAAAAATATTACTCCAAAACTTCGCTTTACTATAGAAATTGCATAGGTCAGACTAATTTTTGGCCGTGAATTAAATTTTACTTTAAATATTTGAGAACACAGAAACAGAAAAGACAAATGGTTTCTGATAAGATATGGTCAATCGGAACAAAATATTTTCATTTAAAATAAAACGCCAAGCAAAAACCCAGCGGGCACATGACGTTAATACAACGTCGGCTCAACGTCGATGCAACGTCAAGACGTTGCATCGACGTTGAGCCGACGTTGTATAAACGTCACGTGCCCGCTGGGAAACGTCTTTCTGAGAGATGTCAAAAGGACAACAGGCCTAATCCGCCTCATATGTTTAATTTCGCGAAATCATTGACGAAATCAACCTAATATGAAAAAAGGCACTACCTAGATGCGTGCAAAGCAACCCCACTAAATAGGCCCTCCCAGGAGGTACCATGTTCCCTAAAAATAATCGGCCATGTTCTTTTCTTCCCTAAAAGTATAGCCTAATTTTCAAAATTTCCAGCTTCCTGTTCCCAAAAATTAGTTTCGTTCCCTTAGATATTTTTCAATGTTTCCTGAAAGGAAAGGAGCATGAGCCTTTGTTCCCCAAAACCTCTTGGAAGGCCTCACTAAAGTCATAGTAGCCTACGTAACCAGGAATTCTCGGCAGATTCAAGTCCGGTTGCCCAAAGGCAAAACAGAGAGCGCATATTCATTCATTCATTTGCGTAGCCTACATGAGAAAAGATTAGGCTTGTATGGGCTCTGTGTGTGTGCGTGTGTGCGTGTGTGTGTGTGTGTGCTGGGAGAGGGGGGACGGGTGGTGGGGTATCCCTGGAAGTCAACAGACGAATATAAGATATCCCTGTTTATATATTTTGTGCAATATCTCCATTTTAATTTTTAAATATCCATGACAGTACCAAACTGGGTTTCAAATATACCTCAGCCCAGGTAGTAAAATGTCAAATATCCCATACCCTTTGAAGTAAAAAGGCAAGTATACCACATCTATAAAACCCCTATAGGCCTACTAGCCTCAAATGTACAACAACTTAGTCAACAATTTCGATTTTTCCCATAAAATCAAAGGAAAACCTATTCAAAATATGTTTGTGAAGTTTTACCTTTAAATAAAATGTTGCATCGTGGCCAATTTATGGTACGTAAATATAGCATTGTGGATTGTATTTCTGTTTATATATAGCAATGAAGTTGTTTTTTTTGTTGTTTTTTTTTCTTCGAATGTGAGAAATGTGCTGCTATTTTACTTTCAACTTTTTTCTGCAAAAGCTATATCATTATATAGCAATTTCATTGAAACAGTAAAAACTATGTCATTTGATCTTTAAAATCCTTCTCTGAGATTCAAAACATTGAGGCAATGTTGTATTAACGCCATATGCCTTCTTGGCAGATCGAGGCATGTTACCCAGATGAATAAGTAAAACACAGAAAACTAGGTGGGCATTAATGTTACAATACTGTTTCTTCCCGACGTCTTGACAAAAGGTATATGTAAGACAGGGTAAGGCAGTTGCCTTCAACCAAAGAGCTAGGGTCCATCAAATGTCAATGGTATAACCGCGTCCAACCGTAACGCAGGAATATATATGCAAACTGGAGGTTCTGGAAAAAAAAAGTGTGTCCGCCCCAAATTTGCTACTTTTTGGTTCACCCAAATTCATCCACAGGCTCAGTACGGCATCGTTTGTGTTATTCTGACTAAAAAAATGCCACAAAGATGCCAAGGCACACGTTTATTGTGTGTGAATCTGACACTGAGGCACACTTTTTTTTGTGTGATTCCGACTTAATAATGCCACTCAGACACTGAGGGCGAGACAGGGTTTTATATTTACCCAGGATGAGGACAGTTGTAGTTAACAATGGGCCCCATATTCACTACTTTAAAACTGCTGATTCAACTGGACACAGCGATCATTTAACAAAATGTGTCCATATTAGACAAATGTGTCTGTAAATTAAAAAGAAAGATGAACACTTGCAGCAAGTGTCATTTCAAAAAGAGTGAAACGGATTTTACACGAGGTAATTATGAGGTGCCGTTTTACTATAAATCCCCTATTTGTCGAAATAGTGATATCACTAATTCTATTTAGTGATATCACTAAATAGAGATGAATTTGCGATATCACTAAATCGAATTAGTGATATCACAAAATCGATTTAGTGATATCACTAAATAGAATTAGTGATATTACTAAATCAAATCTTTTTTTTTTGATCTCATAAAATCGAATTAGTGATATCACTAAATTGATTTTGTGATATCACGAATTCGATTTTGTGATATCATTAATTTGATTTTGTGATATCACTAAATAGACATGATTGAGTGATATCACAAAATCGAATTAATGATATCAAAAATCGAATTAGTGATATCACTACGTATGAACGAATTAGTGATATCACTAAATCGAATTAGTGATATCACTAAATATATTATATTCGCAATCAATTCAATGTTTACTCCCTAATTAATTTGTTGCCGCTCAGCATACTGGGTAAAAATTTCAGCAGACGCCATTTTGCAATATTTCTGTTATTTTTCACAGAAAATAGGTTATGCAAAATTGTAGTAGACGATATTTTATTATTATTATTATTATTATTATTATTATTATTATTATTATTGTTACAAGAAAATAAAACTTGGCATTTCATGTGGACTCGTCAGACAGACGAGTCACATGAAATATCAAATTTAATTTACTCTAAAAATTAATTAAACAATATCAAATTGTCGTCTGCTGCTGTTATGATTAGACTTTAAGACATGAGACGCGTTTTCGATTTAGACGATATTAATTACGAAAATCAATGATGAAAAACGTCATGTCGCTTCCACAATATAACAGTAATTTTGAGGATTGAACAAAAAATAGTACGAAATTAACTACTTCCATTCCCTCGGCTAATTTAGCAGACAGCAAATTGATGACTTTTCTCTTATTTTTCCCAGAAAACAGGATTTGATCTTTCATGCAAATTGTCTATTTGCATGATATATCAAAACCCATTTTCTATAAAACAAAAAGAAACAAACAAATTCCATAGGGAATTTATGTCCCCCGCCTTACTTTTATTTGAGCTGTTAAAAATGGGTAAGTTAACCAGAGGACCATTGGTCCTGTATCACTTACCTAAGAATTCAAGCAGGAAACCAGTGATAAAAAATAATTTCAGGATTCTGAAAAAAACACATGCATATCTTCAGACCATCCTTAAAGCACCTGTAAAGTTTCAAAAGGATCGGCTTAAAACTGTGGTAGGAGTTATGGGGACAAAGTACCTACTCCATATACGCTTCTGTAGTATCAGAACTAAAAAAATATCTAAGTTAAAAATGCGGAAAAAGTGATAAAAAATTATTTCAGGATTCTGAAAAAAAAAAACACATGCATATCTTCAGGCCATCCTAAAAGCCCATGTAAAGTTTCAAAAGGATCGGGCAAAAACTGTGGTATGAGTTACAGGGACAAGGTACCTACTCCCTATACGCTTCTGTAGTATCAGAACTAAAAAATGTCTAAGTTAAAAATGCGGAAAAAGTGATAAAAAATTATTTCAGGATTCTGAAAAAAAAAAACACATGCATATCTTCAGGCCATCCTAAAAGCCCGTGTAAAGTTTCAAAAGGATCGGGCAAAAACTGTGGGAGGACTTAAGGGGACAAGGTACCTACTCCCTATACACTTCTGTAATATTAGAACACAAAAAATGTCTAAGTTAAAAATGCGCAAAAAGTAATAAAAAAATAATTCAGGATTCTGAAAAATCCACATGCATATCTTCAGGCCATCCTAAAAGCCCATGTAAAGTTCCAAAAGGATCGGCCAAAAACTGTGGGAGGAGTTAAGGGGACAAGGTACCTACACCCTATACACTTCTGTAATATTAGAACTCAAAAAATGTCTAAGTTCAAAATGTGTAAAAGTGATAAAAAATAATTTCAGGATTCTGAAAAAAACACATGCATATCTTCAGACCATCCTTAAAGCACCTGAAAAGTTTCAAAAGGATCGGCTTAAAACTGTGGTAGGAGTTACGGGGACAAGGTACCAACTCCCTATACGCTTCTGTAGTATTAGAACTCAAAAAATGTCTAAGTTAAAAATGCGGAAAAAGTAATAAAAAATTACTTCAGGATTCTGAAAAATCCACAGGCATATCTTCAGAACATCCTAAAAGCCCATGTAAAGTTCCAAAAGGATCGGCCAAAAACTGTGGGAGGAGTTAATTGGACTAGGTACCTACTCCCTATACACTTCTGTAATATAAGAACTAAAAAAAAATGTCTTAGTTAAAAATGCGGAAAAAATGATAAAAAATTATTTCAGGATTCTGAAAAATCCACATGCATATCTTCAGGCCATTCTAAAAGCCCATGTAAAGTTTACCTACTCCCTATAGACTTCTGTAATATTAGAACTCAAAAAATGTCTAAGTTCAAAATGTGTAATTTTAATAAAAAAATAATTTCAGGATTCTGAAAAAACCACATGCATATCTTCAGACCAACCTTAAAGCACCTGTAAAGTTCCAAAAGGATCGGACAAAAACTGTGGGAGGCGTTAAGGGGACAAGGTACCTACTAAAAATTCGGAACCAGGCACCACGCGCCACGCGCCACGCACCACGTAAAACAAAGGTAAGAGAAAAGTCCAGGGAGTGCCACAATCACAAACCACAGCCCTTCCCTGACCCAAAGAGGAAGAGGAAACCGACAAATCTAAACAAGCACAAACTGAACAAACGTACGAAAAGCACTAAGATTAGCTCTCTCTTCCCCAAGCGAGGTAATCGCAATACTAAAAGGACTGAAAAACACAAGAACAAAATGACACACGGAAAGACATACAACAAATCGCCTCGTAGAATAAACCACAAAGCAACAAAGAGTAAGACTAACACCGGGACCACCGCCTTAGAACGGTCGGTAGAGCAAACCACCGGGGGGCTCAAAGCACCCTCACAGCTAGCTAACTTCACCCTGGGCCCCGATGCTACTCTTAATACAGAAATACATAAAAATTCGGTTCGCATAAAGGCTCCCAACAGTCAATGCATCAAAGCGAAAACATAAAAATCAAATTAATCACTATAATAAAAAAAAGACGAGTACTCATGGCCAATTCTACTGTATGCCAGAGTAAATGAAAACCAATAGTTGAACCACGGCGGGCCAAGCCAAAGACATATCGTCAAGCCCCACCCCACTGGTTAAAGTTTTACGAAGAGGCCGTCATTGAGTCTGAAGCCCGAACCGCCGTCGTGCAATTAAAGAGTGAAGCATAGCCATCAACAATGATTGGGTTGACAACTAGGCATGCAGTCTGCTGCATAATATCCAGGCTATAGCCAATTCTTTTATAACGGTTAATAAGTTTTCTGAATTGCTCCGAAAAGTTAGATTTACCTACAATTTTTCTAAATCTGTACACTAAGTCACCGTAAAATTCGGGTTCCGATAGACCTTGTTGCAGAAGTGTTTTCAGACTGACTCTATATTTTTCTAACAAGGTACTGTGTCTGCGATAAAATTTCGAAAACGCCTTACGAAGTTTAAAATAACGATAGCCCTGACTAAGAAGTTTGGCAGTAAGGGCTTTATTACGGTAGTTAAAGTCATTAAGATTTGAAGAAGCTCTGGCGAATCTTATAAGTTGAGATATGTATACCCCATATGAGGTACGCCGGGGGACATCGCCATCCAGAAAAGGGAAATTGACTATATCAAAATCAAAATCGTCCCGTTTATCATAAATTTTGGTGGGAACTGTACCAATAGATATACATAGATTCAAATCCAAAAAAGGTGCCTCGGTATCGGAAAGCCGAAAACAGTGTCCCTCCGCTTGTCTTCGAAAAGGCGGGGTAAAAAAAAAAGACATTTTCTTCCGTAAGAGTATGCGCAGTGGTACCGCATGCGCAGTGATAATTTCGGGAGCCCACATTATTCCAAAAAATTCAAAGAGAAAATATGAATTTGTGATATCACAAAATCAATTTAGTGATATCACAAATTTACTCCTATTTAGTGATATCATAAAATCGAATTAGTGAAATCACAAAATAGGTTTTGTGATATCACAACATATAAATAACTTTTCGATATCACTAAATCGAATTAGTGATATCACAAAATCGATTAAGTTATATCACTAAACAGAATTAGTGATACCACTAAATAGAATTAGTGATATCACAAAATCATGACCATGTTGTGATATCACAAAATAGATTTTGTGATATCACAAATTCTGTTTTGCGATATCACTAAACCGACTTTGTGATATCACTAATTCAGTCTTACTTTGTGATATCACAAAATCGATTTAGTGATATCACAAAATCGATTTTGTGATATCACAAAATAATTAGTGATATCACGTAATAATTAGTGATATCACAAAATCGATTTTTGTGATATCATAAAACCGACTTAATGATATCAAAAAATAGGAGGTTTATACTAAATCAGCACTTCATAGGTAAAGCCGTTTGTTAATCATGTAGAGCTAAGTAGTATTTAAAATGATAGTTTCATTTCAGTTTAAGAGAATTTAGAAAAAATGATCTTTGCTCAGATAAAGGCTGCCCCGCTCACCTTTTTAACACACTTTTTCTAAATTCACTTTTTCACCATTTTTACACTTTTGTAAAAGTTTGATGAAAAAAAAAAATAAATATTTTTCAATTTCATCAAATTGTTCTGAGCCAATACCGAAACCACTCTTTTTCAAAAATGATTTTTATCATACACCAACGCTTAATAGTCTTCATAAAAATTTAGAAGGGTATGGCTCAGCCAGGAATACTTATGTGACCATAATCCAAATTTGTTATTTTATCATCAAGTATATATCTTTAATTATCAAAAGAGGAAAGATTAACTTTATCTATTTTAAATGTTTTTAGGTTATGATTATTTGAACCAATTCGATTCATTGTATGTTCTAATTGTAAATAATTAAATAGAGTAATTTTATAATCATCAAACTTAATATCGTTTTTGATAACTGATTTTTTTTCATGCCTTTTAATTTTTTTAATGTATTCATTATTATAATGATAAGCATCATTACTTCTTAAACCAACGAATTCTTTAATTGGTACACCCTTTGTTTCGTCTTTCATTTTACCAATAACTTTTTTATTACCTTTAGAAAAACGTTTATAAATATTCAGGATAATCACTAGTATCATTTTTTTTTATATCATTTTTGTTTTTATATAAATCCTTATAAACATCTTTGGTTTTAATTTCATATAGTAAACTATCGGTATCAGTAAACATTAATTTAATATTCCTTTTTATCATATTTATTTAACATATAATTATAATGAAAATCAAACATTAAATATTTAGAAAAATCAAGAACAGACATCCCAACATAAATTGGCCTATTTAATAATAATTCTTCATGAATGCGATTAATAGCAAATAAATTTTTATTAAACACTTTATAAGAAATAAAATTTGCTTTTGCAGCGTATATTTTTTTTTTAAGTACGGCTCGTATCTTCATTATTAACAAGTGTAACATTAATTCGGTTTCTTAATTTTTCTAAGGTTTTGCCATAAACAGAATTATTAAGTAATTTGAAAAAAAAATCAAATTCGGATTTTGACTCAGCCTTCTTTTAGTATTAAAAGAAATACATTGTTCTAAAAACTCCAGAGAGCTTTTAGAAAACCTAAAGACATTGTATCTCTTCATTCCGTCAACAGTATAAAATCTTTTGATTTCTCTACTCTTTACATTGTTATTCCTCATGATAAATTGAAATCTAAATTAAAGGAAATTATCAACAAGAATGGTAACCGTCGATTTCAGTATGTTGTCATTGGCTACAAAGACACATACTTCGTTCGAGATCACTCTGATGCGCCACAAAAATACTCAGATGCAGATGTCATAAAGATGCTGGAATATCTAATCGACAATATTTTTGTGGAGTTCGGCGGACGGGGGTGGAGGAGTACACTCGGCATCAGTAGACTATACGATACAAAGTCTGAAAAAAAAAAAATGCACCTCTCCCGAATACATTGGAATAAATTGGTATTGATTTTCAGGTAAATTTACTGTGTATAATGTATATTCGCTATCCTGCATATCATGTATGTTGAAATTTGTGTATGTGCTCATGGGCCATACGGCTTAATGCATGAATAAATTACTTACTTACTTACTTACTTCAGCAAACAATCGGCATACCGATGGGTAATAACTGTGCACTGTTAGTTGCCGACTTGTGTTGAGGCGGAGTTTGTACAAAGTCTCCTCCAAGCAGGCAAGAAACACCTCGCACAACAATTCAAGTTCACCTACAGATATATAGATGATGTATTGTCTCTGAAAAACACAAAATTTGCAGAGTATTTAGAATTCATCTATCCACGTGAACTTGAAATAAAGGATACAACGGAGACTGCAGCCCCCTCATACTTGGATTGTTATCTCTATATTGACAATGGAAAGCTTACTACTAGGCTTTGCGACAAACGGGATGACTTCAATTTTCCCATTGTTAACTTTCCATTCCTGAGCAGTAATATCCCTTCTGCACCAGCATACGGAGTTTACGTTTCACAGTTAATCCGTTATGCCAGAACCTGTTCAAATTATCAGGACTTCATGGAGCGTGGGAAAGTGCTCACTACAAAGTTGTTGAGCCAGGGGTATCAAAAAACAAACTGGTAGCAACACTTAAGAAGTTCTATGGGAGACATCATGATCTGGTCAATCCCTACAATGTGGCAGTTTCCAGAACTGTTTCTGATGTTTTTGCCAGTGACGCGCCATAAGTAGACTTCCCAAATCCCGGACATACGCTTCAACCGATATTTCCTTCATTCAGGCCTATGGGCATGGTAGGCGAAGCTTGCTTACCAAGTAATGCTTACTATCCGCGGACGCCTGATTACACCCTTTATTCTGGGGTCCATGTCTGTTGGTCTGAGCATTCTGATTCGTAATTCGTTTATGGATTTATGGATTACGGCTTAGGTACCATGACCGCAACTACTTCTAAACATTTAGATTCATTAAATTGTAATACACGGTGAACTTTTGTAATTTATATTCCGAGATCATAATACAATTTTAAATTTTTAATATGAATTACATATTTTTGTTTATTATTTAGAGTGGGAATTACTTTTGTTGTGGTATCACTTGTAATTTTATATATTTTTTTATGAATTTACAATAACGAGATAACCATTCATCTTGAACAACAATTTTTTCAGGAGCAAGAGGATAATCATTATGATAATCATGTAAATGTCCAGGATATTCTAAATCACATTCAATAAAATATCCAATTCCTTTTTTAACAATATTTATTTCATCCCATTTATCTTTTGGAAGCCATTTGAAACCCCAGTTGGCAATGGTTGACTCATAGCCCAACCATAAAGATTATTAGCATCTAAATAAATAAATAAGAACTTTCTTCTTTTTTTTTTTATCATAATCGTCATGATATTTATTATTTGGTTTTGAATATCGATTAGCAATGTAACTAACACCGCCGCGAATGCCTTATTCAACCATTATATACATATCAATATCAGTTATTAATTCTAAACTGACTTTAGTCATTTTTAACATTGCAGCCCAAGCGAATCCTGGGCTGCTAAAATAATGAACTGGGTCTAACCCATAATATTCTAAACTAGCTTTTCTAAAATTTTAAAAAATATCAGCAAGAAGTACAACATCAGTTTTTAAATAAAAGTCATGATAATCACCCATTGTTTTACAATTAAAAGTATTCCAGACAGTTTGTGCATGATAGTAGTCTGATTTTTTAATATATTTATCATCTAATTTAGAATAAAATTCTTTTTTTGGTGGTCATTGTGCTTCTTTAAATTTTTCAAAATCATTCATATAATCATAAGGATATATTCCTTTTTTTTTTGTTACTAAGTTAAGGATATGAGTATTTTGGGCTAATAATTTAAGTTTTGATACAATTATTTTTTTAGATATTTAAATCGAATTCCCTTTTAACATAAAATAATTGATCTTTTAGTAAAAGTTTAGCAAGATCAGACAGAGAACTACTCATAAATTGAAAAGAATCAATAAAAACTAATTCACTAATCATAATCACTAATCATAAATGCTAAATATTTTTCCATATTATTCGGAATAACATTAATATCTTTATTAAATTTCCAATTTCTTGCATAATAAGATGAGAATCATATCCTCTTAAATTATGGAATATAACAGGAATCTTTTTTGTAATTTGCTATTTGTAATTGAATATTACAATATTTATGAGCCGAACCGCGATATAAACCCGTTATACGGCAATGATCTCTTACAGGTGGAATATATATATATATATATATATATATATATGTGTGTGTGTGTGTGTGTGTGTGTGTGTGTGTGTGTGTGTGTTCTGCGCAAAGTAAGAATCGGTACAATTCTGGAATTGTCCTGCGCAAAGTAAGAAGTCTCTCTTTGCCGGGCGAAGTAGGAATTCTTACTTTGCGCGGCACGATTCCGGAATTGCTCCTGAGAAAAGTAGGAATCGGGACCAAGTGAGAATATCTACCATTGTACATGTATTTGTGATTAGTTTTTCTTATGGCAGGAGATCATATCTTTTTAAACCTCTTTCGCATTTTGAAAATATAATAAAAGGATTAGATATTTCTTTTCGACGGATTTCCATTCTCTAGCATTTTTTTTTTTTTTTTTTCGTTAAAACAGTTGCCGACCAGTCTACATTGTGAAAAGGAAGACAAATCAGTGTCATCTGCATGCTGAGTAAAAATGCAGCAGACAACATTTTGAAATTGCAGCAGACGACAGTTTGAAATTAACTTTCTTATCTTGTAAGAAAATAGGGTTTGACATGCAACTAGCGAGAAATGTCAAGACCTATTTTGAAAAAAAAATAAAATAAAATAAAATAAAATAATAAAATAATAATAAAAGTAATAATACCATAAATAAGAAAGACAATTTGAATGAATTGTCGTCTTCTGGAATGCTTTAAAATGTTGCCAACTGATTTTTTTTTCTACCCGTATGTTTCTTATTTCTCCATGAAACCATATGTTGTGTATATTCTTTAGAAATGTCTGGTTGAGGCGGTTCTGATGAGAAGCCACAACATATGTTTCAATGGATATATAAGAAAACTCTCAGTTGGATACCCCGTCTTATCTACAGCTGTGACGTCATACAATATCATTTATGGGGTTTAGTTTTTTTCATTATCATTATTATGAATATTTTTATTTTTTGTAGTTTATTAATATTTCAGAGAAATAAAAACAGAAATCAGACAAATTTCATATCTGCACAACTGACATTTATGCCTTTCGTTCCTGGGGTTCAGTATTATCATTATCATTATTGTTATTATTATTGTTATTATTATTATTTTGTAGTTTATTAATATTTTAAAGAAATAAAAATAGACATCAGACAAATTTCAGATTTGAACAACTAAATAAATAAAGCCTCCCTTTCTCCATGGTTTAAGTTATTTATCCATTTGTGCCATTTATTACAGACAATCGTTTAATTATTTAACTTTACAATAAGCCATTTTGTTGTACATGTATATTAGCAACTATTGCCGATAAAATAAATACGGCAGTTAGTCACTTATTTTTTTATTGGTTCACGTGACCTGAGGTTATCCCCACCTGACATGGAAATGCGACAAAAAACAACGCCATGCCCAGCCTTTAATTCGCTTATTGGCTCACCTGTCTTGAGCAGATTAATTAACAGCAATACTGAAACCGAAACATTTTCCATCTATCTATCTATCTTTCATTTGTTGTGTTGAATAAAGTTTGATATCTGCACTTATAGTATAAAACATGGTTTTTAAATCACTTATATTTGTCACCATTTTATTTCTGAAAAAAAAAAAATACTTTGGGCACTTTTGACATTTTTTAATTAAAACATTTTATATTGGTATGGTACAAGTTGGCATTTCTGTTCTGTAAGGACCCCGATCAGATGCTGCTAATTGCGGCGTCTGCTTTGGGTCTACATCGCTTGCCTATGTCCAAAAATTGAACTCCATGCTGATATTAATTTCGTACAGGCTGACATTTCTGCAAGCAAACTGTGGAGACCATAATCAGACGCCGCTAATTGCGGCGTCCTCTCTGGGACTACATAATTGTTTGCGTACGTCCAAAAATTGTACTCCAGGTTAATATTCGTTAGGAAACAGTTGACATTTCTGCAAGCTAACTGTGAAGACCCTGATCAGACGTCGCGAACTGCGGCGTCCGCTCTGGGTCTACATTATTTGCCTACGTCCAAAACAAACCAATACAAAAATTGGACTGGGCTTATTTTGGCTAGGTGCAAGTTGATATTTCTGCAAGCAAACTGTGGAGACCCGGATCAGACGCCGCTAACTGTGGCGTCTTATCTCGGTCTACATTATATTACGTCCAAAAATTGGACTTTAGGCTTATATGGTTAGGTACGTATTGAATTTTCTGCAAGCAAATTATGGAGAACCTGGTCAGACGCCGCCAACTGTGGTGTCCGCTCTGGGTCTACATTATCATTTGCCTACGTCCAAAAACTGGACTCTGGACTTATATTGGTTAGGTGCAAGTTGATTTTTCTGCAAGCAAACTGTGGAGACCCTGATCAGACCTCGCTGACTATGGCGTCAGCTCTTGGTCTACATTATTTGCTTATGCCCGAAACAAAAATTGGACTCTGGGCTTATACTGGTTAGATACAATTTGATTTTTCTGCAAGCAAACTGTGGAGACCCTGATCAGACGCAATTATCTGTGGCGTCCGCTCTGGGTCTACATTTTTTTATGTCCGAAAATGGAGTTTGGGCTAAATGCGGCGTCCGCTCTAGGTCTGTATTGTTTACCAACATAAAAAAAATGGACTCTAGACTTATATTGCTTAAGTAAATAGATTATTATTAATCCATGTAGTTAATTAATTTATTAATCCATGTAGTTAATTAATTAATTAATTAGCCATAACATGACTGATTTGTTTTTCTCGCGTCCTTGTTTTTTTATAGGTCAACAATTAAAGCAAAATAAAGTATTAATCAAGTCCTCTGAAGTATCCCGATCTCTGAGTTCTATCTATCTATCTACATAAGCAAGAAAGAAAGAAGAAATAAATAAAGAAAAAAGAAACAACATTCCTCACAATGGTACATTCTGTTTCTAAAATTATGGATGTTGCCTGTGAGGAAGAATTCTAAACTTGTAGGGGCGTTGTAAGTTGGTAGAAGGATGCATGTCCTTGTTTCTCCACTTGAAACTATTTCTCGTTCAGTCTTTCCCCAAAACCAACCGCCTAGTTTAATATATTCTCACTTTGTCCAAACTATTCCAACTTTGCGCAGGCATAAATACCTGATCGATCAACTACAATATCTCCTGCGCAATTCTAGAATTGTCCGGTACAATTCCGGAATTGACGGACAAAGTAAGAATTCTTACTTTGCGCAAGACAATTTCCGGAATTGTACCGATTCTTACTTTGCGCAGAACATATATATTAACACACATATACATTTACATATATAAAATACAACTACATTGTAGCACAGTAGTGCAAAATATCATGACAGTATTACATCGCAGGGTAAGTTTGACACACGCAGAGCAGAGAGCATGTGGTGTACCCAATGTACAGACATCATGCTCCCTGCTCCCGAAATATGTCCTCTAACAATGTACCACCGGCATGAACCAACGCAGTTCGTTATGATGTTATCGGCGGAGAAGGTGTGTGGTCTAAGAATTAATACATCGAAAACTAAAACGATGATCTTTGAAAAAGGTCGACATTCTCCCTATGATTTTTATCTTAATGACGTAAAATCAGAACTTGTAACTTCATTCAAATATCTAGGTATTCATTTCTTTAAGAACGGGAATTTGTTTTGTACACAAAAAAGAATCGCAGAACACGCATTATAAGCTCTACATAACTTGTTTTCACTTTTTAGTCAAGTTGAATTACCAGTCTCTGAAAAATGTAAACTATTTGATACTCTAGTAGGGTCAATCTTGAACTACAGCGCGGAAATTATTGGTGCAGTTGAAGCAAAAGATATTGAATTAGTTCATACAAAATTTTGTCGTTGGATTCTTCATGTCAGGAAATCTACAAACTTAACTGTACTGTATGGAAAACTTGGAAGAGTCCCTTTTGCAATTACCAGAAAAATAAGAATGATAAAGTATTGGGCCAAATTATTGAAATTAGATGCAAATGCCATACCCAAGAAAATTTATTTTATGTTAAGAAAAGATGCTGAAAATAATGTAACTTATAATGGGGCTAATTGGGCCTCTCAGGTCAAATCACTTTTAGATGAGCTAGGTCTAACATATATCTGGGTACAACAAGATCATATCAATATACCATGTGACTTAATACAACAACGAATCATGGACATGTACAACAAAGCTGATATGCAAATATTAATAATTCATCCAGACTTCTTATGTATGCAAGATTTAAACATGAGTTTGAAATGGAACACTATTTAGATTTTATCACTGAGAAAAAATATAAAATTGCTCTTACAAAATTTAGACTGTCCTCCCACGGCTTAGCGATCGAGCGTGGAAGATTTGAACATATTGAGAGAAATAATAGGCTATGTAGATACTGTAACCTTAACATGATAGAAAACGAGTACCATTTCCTGTTAGTCTGTCTACTGTATAGAGATTTGAGAAAAAAGTACTTTCAGAATTATTACTGTCACTGGCCAACGATGAATAAGTTCGATGATCTTATGGCCAAAACATCTAAACATGCTACCCTTAATCTATCAAAATTTGTATTTTATGCTATGAGATTGAGAGATTCTGTTCAAATCACATGATATGCAATAATACCGGTCACTGTACGTGAGCCAAGACATGGAAATGTGTCTTCGGGTTAACTGTAAACAGTGGAAGTGAAGGGCCGGATCAGAATGTGCTGATGCGGCAGGCTGACCTGGACCTTCGCTGTCGCATTGTACCCGAAGACGGTTTTGCATGGAGCCGCCCTGTCCATCTGCTGTCTTATTTATGATTTATGCCATAAACATGTATGTTGACTATCCTTAAACTAGTATGAATAAATATTCCCATTCACAATATTCACGGCTTGACACGGCAGACGATCACATCAGGTAAACGTGATTACACCTAGAGTGGTGACTGGACAAGTTCACAGGCCGTTGCCTTTGTTGTGACTGGCTGTCGGAATCTACAACAACACACTTTTCTTGCGCCAGTCTGACCCGGAATTTTGTGAATGGGTAAACCTGGCTGAGCGTGAGAGCTTAATCCTATTTCATTTTACCATTACTACTGCGAAGTATAATGCTGCTTCCGTTTTCCAACAACTGCACCAGCAAACTACTACAACGACTACGACTACTACTACTACTACTTTTACTACTACTACTACTACTACTTCTACAACTACTACTACTACAACTACTACTATTTCTACTACTACATCGACTTCTACTACTACTACTACTACTACTTCTACTGTCGTATTTTTTTTTGGTTGATTGTTCTTTAGAAACTTTGTTTCTTCTGCAATATGTTGTATGGCGATGAGCTAAACTCTGCTCATATGTAAAAATGTATTGCATACTATTATTTCGTGTTTTCATTGTTCATATTGCTGATGTAGGCTAGAAACATTCTGAAATGTTTAATGCCGAAATAAAATTATTTGTATTTGTATTATTTGTAATAGGTAGCATATCGCTCACTGTAACGTCTTGATACCCAGCGGGCACATGACGTTAATACAACGTCGCCTCAACGTCGATGCAACGTCATGACGTTGCATCGACGTTGAACCGACGTTGTATAAACGTCATGTGCCCGCTGGGTAGTATATAGAGGATATTTACCCTTTTGCTGTGAACACCATAAACACCCCCATCGAGCGCAGTGAAAGCATCTGTACCTTCACGAGAGCGAATCACGAGTGAAAATTTGAATACCCTCATTACACGAGATGAAAACCATAATGGCATTCACTGAAAAAAGAGTAAATTTTCTTTTTATTTAATTGTTTACATGCGAATGTGCGCTTCTGACGTCACAACTAACGTCACCAAACAAAACAGGAACGCCATGGCTTTGACGTTCAGTGCTTAACATTTCAAGCACTGCAGAGACAAAAACGAAACGTTTTGGCAAATTATAATATTCCTGTTACCAAATGCTCCTTACATTCTAACTGCGCAAAAAAAAAAAAAAAAAAAAAAAAAAAATGCATACCAACACTTGATAGTATTGCTCAGAAACAGAAAACTTAGAGAAGTTCAAAATACTAAAGTGGGATCGGCATTTGTTAGGGAAACAATGAAAACAACCGAAATAATCCGAAACAAGTAGTGAAAATAACATCGATTTGTTGTTTTGCACTAGTGAAAATATCATATTCTTTCAATAGTGAAACTATCATTTCCACTCATTTCGGATATACACTGATTTCATTGCTACTTATAAAATAAAATGTTATAAACGTGTAACATACGTCAGTAACAGATAAGATTTCTGTTGACGGTTACGATCTTCTACAGAGAAGAACGCCTCCGAACAAGCATAATTATAGAGTATGCTTTACGACAAACTGATGTCCAGAACCCAGCCTTAACGAAAACGAAATGAGTAGAAAGACAAGGTTCCAGACAAGCAATGAAAAAATTATAATATGAGCTATCAGATTCTTTTAGGAACAAAATGTAACTTAATTGCCATATAACAGGTCAGTGCGACATTTGAAAGCTTGATATATATATACACATATGCAGGAATTCTCGTACTACAGGTACTAATCCGCACCAATCGGTCCACTTTATGACGTCACAGCCTGTCGCTAGTTCTCAGACAGGTAATAGTGTGGAAATGTATAGAATTATATAGGAGCCCATCGTTTAACTAATAAAATCATTAATTTTCAATAACACAAGATATTATTATAACCTCGCAATAGATGGAAAAATGTATCTGCTTCAATTTGATACCAAATTTGTTGAAATAAAATAAATTTTAAAATGGCCCAGGTTGTAATGAATGCTACAAGGGTTTTTCCTTATTAAGTCTTTGTATTTTACAACAAAAATGAAAAATAGCCTTGATTCAATCGCCCAAAAGTCATATTTTTTAAAATTTCTCCGTTTGTTATAACCTCTCATTCGATATATCTATTTAATATCTATAGTTAGGTAGTAAAATATTGAATAAATTATTTTATTAAAAATGGCCCGCAGGTTGCAGAATATAGCTATATTTGAAAAATGCGGAGCGAAAATGTGTAATGATTACACAGACGCAGGTCTTGTGTACACATGATACTATAGAATGAATTGTAAAAGAGGTTGTAAGAATTGGAAAATAAAAAAGAAATTGGTATCCATTGATAGTATTATAAAGATTATTTAGCTTCAAAAAGGAAAACAAAGATATATATTTATAATAATATAAACTTATTTATTTATTTTTTGTTTATGTCGAATTATGTTTTTATTCGGCAACTTACTGAAGCTTTAATGAAAATTTGATATAATAATTTTTGATCATAAGAAAACTACAAACTGCTTAATTACTTGTTTTTTTGTTTGTTTAATAACGAAAACAAAAATGCTTTGTCGGGATACAAGAAAAATACCTAAATGCGCGGTCACTCTTGCGATGTTTTCTTAATAACAATTACTGCTAATGAGTGCCAATTATGTCCTTATCTTGACGAAAGAGAACAACGAAATCACTTTTTACATAATTGACATACATGCTTATGCGCAATTTTAATTGCACAGACAGAATCAAATCCAATATTTGATCTTTTTGCATACACTAGCACTTTAATTGACACGATTTGCTCATTTTAGATTCCTGTACATAAATAAGGACTAAAGTACATTGTGCATAATCATGTGCGTGCGTGTACAAAATAAATTTGACTATAAAAAACTGAATGAGGGTGAGGCTGTCTCTCTCAAACGTTTTTCTCTAAGTCTGTGACTAACACGAGTCTCTCCAAATAAAAGCAGCATTAAATATGACGTGCAACCATTGTAGTTCCAGATCAGCATGTGCGTACATTTTTTCTCTGATAGAATATGCAAGCTCTAATCAACATGCGGTGTTAAATATGTATATCTAATAAATAATTTATAATATTTAAAAAAATACATTAAAACAAAATGATAATTGATATTATTTTCAGAAATAATTATTGTAGTAATCTTTAGCTGTATATCATAATTCGGAAAATAAATAATCCTATGCTGGTCCTATTTTGTTTCTATCTAGGAAATTAAAACATAATGATACTAATGATATTATTATTATTATTATTATTTACTACTACTACTAACATTATTATTATGTTGTACATCACAATTCCGAAGAATAAATATTATTATGCTGGTCATATTCGAAATGTTTTATTTGTAAAATAGCCACATGGATAGTTTATACTATCGTACATGTGTATTTAGGGGTAAAATATTGCTATCGTATAAACCCTATTAGACACATTAAATTACTATCATACTGAAATTTGATCAAGTCGGTTTGGCTACCTGTTGACACAGCTTATACCTGCTATTTGTGTGGCAAACAGTGTAGACCTTGATAAGGTACTCTGTGATCACACCTTTTCAATATTAGCCTAAAGGCAATTGTTTCAAAAACAAACCTGGCATACCAGATGATTCGATTCTACTCTTTACAACACTTGCCCTATTTTTTTAACAAGGCCATTATAGAACCAACTGATTTGTCTAAACATTGCTGGGTAAGTGTAAAATAGTGTTGACACTGAACACACAATGCGTAATGTGACATCTGATCTGGATCTACACTGTTGGCACAGACCTCTCTGTCTAAAAGGTAGGGTAGTAGTAACAGTCATAATCCAAGGAAAACGACATTTTATCCATATTTGCTAACTACCCAACACAGAAATAACACGAGTCTCTCCAAATAAAAGCAGCAACCATTGTAGTTCCAGATCAGCATGTGCATACATTTTTCATTAATAGATTGTGCAAGCTGTATTCAACATGCAGTATAGACTCTGATCAATATATTTCAGCGGACACACAGACTAATCAGGGTCTACATTGATCGCATAATTCAAAAGGCCCATTTTTTTAAAAAGATTCAATCATAATTGTTTCTTATTTTACTTGAAGACACCTCAAAGTTCTTGAAACGATCAACAAAACATTTTACTTTCATTTATATTAGCATTAAAAAATTGTTCAAACATATATAAATACAAGTTAAATAACAGCACGTTGTTTATTTTCTGGTTCCATTTGTCTACTCTTATTATCATTATCCAGTGGGAACTAGAAGCCTCAGGCCACTGGACAAGATAATAATGGCTAGATCTATAACTCATGCAATAAAAACAAGGTGGTCAAAACACCAAATGAACATCAACATTTGAAAAGGACCATTATGACTATGATCTAAGAATATGGGCAAACAAAGCACCATCTTTAACTGTGTAACTAAAGAAACACTGATTACTGTAGAATATATTGATTAACCGTGAAAATCCTGATCAGAGTGTGCAGATGCGCTGACTGATCTGGATCTTTAGTGTTTGCATAATACATAATTTCCCTTTTTTCATAATCTGACACAACTGCCCTTTATCTGAGACAGGTCACGGGGTCCTGCAATTCTTGAGATGATAAGATAAAACTTGAAATAGCATATGCTACATTAATTTTTATGTAAGTTTTTGACAGTTTGTCTATTTTTTTTTCTTAAGTTTAAATGATTGTTAAACAACATTCATGCATCAAGGGAAAAGTGATGATGATATTCTTATTTTTCCCAGAAAGTAGGCTTTGACATGTCATGCGAATTGTCTCCAATAGGGACAGTTTGTATGGACTGTCAAACCTTTTTTTTTCTTTTCTTTTTTGTGGGGGTGGGGGATGGGTAAAAATTTTAACCCTTAATCTTTTCCACTCTCTGGGCTAATTCAGCAGCAATAAACTGGTGATATTTGTTGAATTTTCCCCAGAAAATAGGATTTGATATTTTATGCAAATTGTATGAAATGTCAAACCATTTCCTTTTTAGGGGTGGGGGTGATATTTGATCCCTTAATATGTATCACTTTCTGTGCTAATTCAGCATGCGATAAAGTGGTTATTGTTTGTCCAGAAAATTTGACACTTCATGCAAATAGTCTTCATTGGAGACAATATTCATGAAATGTCAAATCCTGTTTTGAAAATAAAACATACAGAGGAATTGTTCAGGATATGTATTTGATGATTGTATTTTTTCTCTCCATAAAAACATAAGTTGTGGGTACTCATTAGATGAGCCTCACCAAGGTTCTTCAAATGAGTACTCATTACATGTTTTTGCTTCACCGAGGTGCATCAAATTAATACCTACAACATATGTTTTAATGGAGAACTGGAGAAAATTATCCCAATTTTTTTTATTCATTCATTCATTTGTTTTTAAATTATTTATACTTAATTAAATTTTCCCATTTGTTTTCTCCGGGTGAAATGATCGTTTTTCTTTCAAATATTGTACCGAACCATCATCAGTAATACAACCTTAATTAATTAACTCATTTGTTTTCTTAGATTAACTATTGTTCTTCATTTTAAAATCTTACTGAATTACCATTCATTAAATATAACACATTTTTTAATTTATTAATTACTCTTGTTTTCTTAGGTTAAACTATTGAAATGCGTTTAAAAATCATATTGAATTATCTATAACTAAATACAACACTTTTTATTTAATTTGAAATAATAATAATAATAATAACAATAATAATAATTGATTTTCATCAATTAATCAATATTTTGTTATTATCATTATTAATTAATTCTTAGGTTAAACTATTGATATTCTTTTGAAAATCATACTGAATAATCTGCTGAAATTCATTCATTCATTCATTCATTCATTCATTCTAACTCGGACCTAGTCCAGTGTATATTGGGTCCAAGATTCTAAAGAGCATCCATACATGATTTAATCTGAATTGTAGTAGTACTGTAGGTGTGTGACACTGGGTTGATTACACACCAGCTACACAGGTAAGACGACGCTTACGGACCTCCGATCAAAGGGAATTAATCGAAGCCTATCTAAAATGGAATATCGATAACCTGAGTGACAGTTCCTGTAGTACGAGAATTCCTGGTAGTGATCAAATTTCGTAGCGGTTTGATATGGAACAGCCTGCCTAATAACATACGAACATCAGAGTTGTATCCCCAGTTCAAGAGGCTGATCTGTATCTGGGACGGTGTAAACTGCAGATGTACTTCATGTTCAGTCTAGTACTGTCCTAATATTGTCTTTGTTATTTTAAATTTTTCATATATTTCTCTTAAACTCATGAATACTTTATGATATGATGTATTTTTATTTCAGGTATGTAAGAAATAAAGGTTTTTTACCTGTTTTTCAAAACCAATGTATGGCTAAGGTCACTTAGGTATACGGGCTCTGAATCCGGTATGGTCTCTCAAATGAATAGAGAATGGCTGAGTTCCTTTCTAAGTTTGAGAGGCTGATCCTGGTTTGGGATGGTCCTATATGTAAATGTCCTTTTTGTTCTATCATACATGTAGTTTAGCATTTGAATGTATTTGCAGTTTCTGTTGATCCCTATTACTCCCTTTGTTAGTTTATCATTTCGTTTTCGAAGGGCTTGGTGGGCCATGGCTGACCAATCCCTTTTTTCGCTTTCTTTTTTCGCGCAAAGGTTATTTTCTGTCGAGTTCTTTTCCATTACGAAAACATGCCTATTCAAATATTAGAAAATTTCACCTCCAAAAACTGAAACTTTTTAGATAAAAAAATCTGATATTTTTTCATATTTCTGCTCAAAACATAGATTGTGGGTACTCGTTAGAACCGCCTCAGCGAGGCGGTTCTAACGAGTACCCACAATCTATGTTTTGAGTAGAAATAAGGAAAATAATGTATACCGCTGTAAACCCCAGTTTTACTATATAAAAGTGGGGTTTAAGGGGTCAAAATTATATAGGCGTGTTTTCGTGATGCGCTGCATTATAGGACATCTGAATGTAATATACATCACTTATTGTTCTTCAGGCCATACTAAGTGACACATTGTAATATATGCGCTTATATAATTATTTTGTGCCTTAGTACCTAATTAATCAATTTGATTAGTTAATTGATCAAATGATTAATTAGTTGATTAATTGACTGATTCATGTTGGATTTAATATATATAAACATTTCTTTGCTCGTATAGTTTAATGATGAATACGGATCTGATGACAATGTCTTTGTGTAGCAAACGAGCTGAACTTAGATCCCTAAGCATAAGTAAAGTATCTTTATAGAAGTTAGTCCTTAAAAAAATATTACATTATCTAAAAAAAAATTTTTTAATGTATTACTATTATAAGTTTTGTTAAATTTCTTAATGTAAATGTCTTAATGTAAATGTTTGTTTGTATACTTCTTATGCTACTTCTTCTCTGTGATAATGCCCAGATTGGATGATTGGATTCTTAATATGTATATGTGTTTAGTACTCCGTATATTCTTATGTTTGCATGCTGTGATATATTTAAAACCCATTGTTGTTTTATACTAGGTCGAAGTAAAAACCCTACTGGGCTTATGTTACATTGTTACACTATTCGACTTTAAATAAAATTTCTATGTCTGCACACACACACACACACACACACACACACACACACACACACACACACACATAAATAACGGCTCCTTCGTCGGATCCTCAACCCCGGGTCTGTACATAGGATTAGAATAGTAGAAAGATGTCTATCTATCTATCTATCTACATCGATATGTTGATCCGTCATAATTTGACTATTACTCAACGGGTTGACGTCATATTGGTGGCACTAGAAGATGATAACTAAGGGAACATAGTTAGGTAGAAGCACAAGGAGACTATGAGTTATATAAATAAGACTTATGCTAAATTAGATAAAAATCTGCACTGGTAATATAAATAAAATAAAACATACAAATAAAAAGAAAGAAGGATGAAAGTGTCCCCGGAAGCTTATGGCTCACCAAGATAAGACCTCCGTGGCGGTACCAGAGCACTTACGTCCCCGACAGCATAGCTCCCATCTTGGAAAGTTAATAGGCAACCGGGCCCTTAACAAAATTTAGAAGGATATGGGGTTAGACCCTTCTTGAAAGCTACCAAAGAAGGGTCACAGCAACATTGGCTGGAAGAGAATTCCACAGGGGTACCGTCCGGAGGGTCGGGCGGGACGGAGGGGGGAGGGGGGAGGGAGGTGAAGCTAAATTTGAAGGAATCTGTCGCTGTAGAGAACTGTCTGTATTTCTTGGAATGTGAGTCTTTAGTAACAGAAAACTAAGCGAGGAGTGAAGGCGTTGATCAGACAGTGCAGAAGTACAACTAGCAGGGTTTTCACTGCCGACTGATAATTTGATCATTTTGAGATAAATTAGCGGCCTTTTGTGTCTTGTTGGTACCCCTTTCAGGTCATTGCAGGATCACACCGGCTCCATTAGCTCCATTCCATTTAGTAAACGTATCGATTCCAGCATTGGGTTAGCTGTTTCGTATGGTGGCATATAACTGACATCTAAATATTGAGATACTAAGTCGGCTTCTTCTGCTTTTATGTCGACTTACAATATATGTCTTACATCGACTTCCGTTGATAATGGTTATCACGTCTGCAGGTCGTAATATTGCTCTAAGCTGCCTTCAAGAAAACAAAGCGTGTTAACATGGTATGACGACTTATTTTCTATTAATTTTTATTATCTCGACTTCCGGTTCTTTTACAAGTCATGATTTGCCATTTAGCGTTGTGATACGTTTTTGTAATCGTGAAAGTTTATTTTTAGACCAAAACCACACTGGCAGCGCCAGTCTTATTGCAATCGCAGAGTTGTTTACAAGAAACGATAATTATATAATATCTATATGCCACCAAACACTATATTAAGCCCTAAACTTAATACGTCACATCGTCCCGAATTTAAGTATCTCGACCGGCATAGTCACTATCTGACTACTCAACAAATCTTACTACATAACATGACCGGAAGTCGAGATAATAATTATAATGTCGACATATTGTTGTAAAGTGTTTCGTGATGCTGACGTTGTGGACTCAGAGGTTGTGGATGACACTTCTGGACAGTATAATATGGAAGCGTATATGGGCCTACAGTTGTTGAGTTGTTATTAGAATAATTACATATATGAAGTCGGATTGATGCCAACTTATCACAGAATGTCTCCTTGAAAAAGTAAATTTGATGTGTGTTTTACTCGTGTTTTCTATTTAATGGAAATGGCAATTGTACTACAATAGGACGGTCAACATAAATGGGCATAAAAAATAGCCGAAGATTGAGACGTACACTTAAGTTGTATAGGCTTTCTGTTGTTTTAGACAACATCGAGTCTTTCTTTAGCTGTTTTCGACCTTTGTTTAAAGTCGATATAATAACTATATACGTTTATTTAAATCGTTTATTCACGTAAGTAAAGCACATATCTACTTTAAATATGTCAACATTCTTATTTTCCACCACAACTATGGACTTTATGATGTCGTTTAAATGGAAAAAAAATGACTTGATTTTGTCGCCACAGCGATAACTGTAAATTGTGCGTCCGTGCATGTGTCTGTCTGGAACACTTTATAGTACTGTTCATGTCTCGGCAACTTCTCCTAAAATTTTCAAGGTAATAGTTTGAAACTTGCATTGTAGTAAGGATAGAAACTGAGCATGTGCATAAAGGTCACAGAACTCTTGATCGATATATTATTTGTAGAGTTACATGTCCTTGATTCACTTAGAAGTGCTTTCTTATTTACATGGCATAGTAGGGTTTGTTTCTCCCCAGCTCCTACAGTTTTCAAGATAATGGTTTGAAACTTTCACCATAATTCGGATATAGACTGAACATGTGTATAAAGGTCAGAGAACTCTGATCGAATTATTACTGGTAGAGTTATATACCCTTGGTTTACTGAAAAATAATGCCATAAACATGACAGTGATCATGCCTCCGCAACTCCTCCTACAGTTCTGAAGATAATGGTTTGAAAGTATCATCATAGTAAGGATATAGACTGAGCATGTGCATAAAGGTCACATAACTCTGATCGAAGTATTCTTGGTAGAGTTACATACCCTTGATTTACTTTGAAAATTTGTCTTATACAAATAGCATAGTAGGATTCGAGTCTCTGCAGCTTGTCCTTTCAAGGTGTGATTTTTGAAACATGCAACAAAGTAAAAACACAGTCTGGGTATGTGCATAAAGGTCAGAATTCTGATCAAATTTATATTGCTTGATTTACATACCCTTTGATGTACTAAGACGTATCACCTTATACACATGGCATAGGAGGGGTTATGTTTCCGCAACTCCTAGCTTTCAAGGCAATGGTTTGAAACTTGAACCATGGTAAGGCTATAGACTGAACATATGTATTAAGGTCACAGAACACATCAATTAACCATTGGTAGAGTTCGGTACCCTTGGTTTAGTTAGAAAATTTGTCTTGAACACATGGCATAGTAGGTAGGGTTCCTGTCAATTTCTACTACAGTTTTCAATATAATGATTTGAAACTTACAGCAAAGAATATATATAAGAATATAGGCTGGATATGTACATAAAGGTTATATGATGGATTTAGTTCATATTTGGTATGCTTGGATATGCCGGCCACGGTAGCTCAGTCCAGTGCGTTATGACTAGTGATCAGGAAGTCGCGGGTTCGATACCTGTCTGGTCGGCAACATTCTTTCATAGTGGTTGATCATGACATATTTTCTATGGTCATTCTCTCCCTTCTGCTGATTCAAGAAGGGCAGTTGTCAGTTTCTTGCGAACGAATGTACTATATTGGTTAACCACATATGTGTAAGCCTGCCCAGGAAAAGTGTTTTTAGGTCAACTGACTAGATCGATATGACCTTAATAGTGTTGACTGGGACTTTAAATTTCAAACCAATTCCCTTGGCCTCATGTTCAAATTGTGTTGAGGTTTTACGGCCCAGTCCATCCATTTGGGTCAGTTTACCTAACCACACATTTACTGGCGGGCTAAGTCCTCTGTGCGGTTTACCAGTATTGTGCACATTCCGTCGCCAGAAACTGATAACTGCCTTTCAGCCAGTGCAGGAGAGAATGGTCGTAGAAATCAATTCATGATCAATCTCCACGAAATAATGTTACCAACCTAGCAGGGGTTGAACTGGCAACCTCCTTATTGCCAGTCGAATACGCATCCAGCTGTGCCGCTGAGGCTTGCAGAGCTCACGGTCAGGGTCACAGTTAGCAATTCTGTGTGAAATGTTTGTGTTAAAGTATTTGATCTATATATAGTGGTCTACAGGTTAAAATTATTAACAGCTCATACTTTTCAAAGCATATGCTAGATTTGATTTATTATTGGTGTGATGACCTGTATGATTCCAAAGATTTTATTCAGCAATATTCCCATCCTTGCCCATGACTTATATTTGGTGTGATGTCATGATTCATTCCCACCCTTTCCCAAAATTTATATTTGGTGTGATGTTATAGATATGATTCCAGTAGACTTTATTCAGCAATACTCCCACTCTTGTCCAATATCTCAAGGTCAAAGATACCTTTCCAGACGTACTATACTGTATGATGACAGCTCTTGTTTTGTTTTGAATTTGACAGTGGTTAGCCGTCTGGAACCGAGGCCTAGCCTTACGGAATTACATCAATAATACATTATGCATGGCGCGAAATATTTCCTACTGAGAAATATTTCTCAGTGGAACATTATCACATCGTGCAAAAGTCGTAAATGACGTCACTTCATGGCAATAGATGACGTCATCGAAATGCATCAGAAGAGACAAAAAGTCATTTTAAAAGCTATGTAATAAATAATTTAATCGGCAGTGGTTTCGAAATACGGGAAATAATTCCCACGGGCGTTGCATGTCGTGATAAACCTCATGCTAACGCACTCGGTTTTTATTGGACTTGCAACGCCCTAGGGAATTATTTCCCGTAATTTAAAACAACTGTTGATGAACCTAAATATATTACATATCTGAAGCTATTTTGAGTAATTTCTGCGGGATATATAATGAATAATTCTCAAGAGTAAATATTTCCTTTAGAACGCTATCATCTGATTCTCAATTATTAAATCCACTAGCCAAAAATATTTTGGAACATTTTATCTCCGACTTAACACTTAGAAGTTACTGAACATCACAAGCACATGTATCTAGATATCAAATCTACTTTTTTCTGATGCATAATATGTGTGCTTTCTTAGAAATGATAAGTTTTATGAAGAAGGGTGGAATGTAACATAATCACCTTTTAAAATCTCCGTTACACGACCATCTATTAAAAACTAAAGCATACTCATACTAAATATACTCCTATACGGGTGTCATGAATTGGATAATTTGCAAAATAGAGAGATTTTCCTAGCAGTCCAGGATTATATAATAAGAACCAAACGTTTTCAGATTGTATAATGTAATAGTTAACTAAAATTTATCGCTTCGCCCATCTTTTTTTTTTTGTTTTTGTTTTTTTTTTAGGTATAATAAAGTCATGTGTGTCTTTTCGTCCTTTTCGTCCTACTGTTGAATTCAGTGTAAGCTCTCGTGTTAAAGACACTAAATTAATTTATAACAGTTCCCAAGAAAAAAAAAATATATATATATATATTTCTCAGTTCGTTAATATTGGATGTCGTACTTAGACTTGACGACTAACAATAACAGGAATTTTAAATACAAGTAGTTCGAAACGAGTTTGATGTTTTTATGTCCCCGTGGAGCCACAATTCTGATGAGATAAGCAAGTTTGGTACACATATGCATGTGAAACTATTACCTTTTGATTCCTTTGTATATTTTGTAATGCAATTATGTTTCATATGTTAACATTCAAATTCAGGTTACCTAAAACTATTTGTCGATTGTACATGAAAAACTTCGAATCACGTTACTTGGTTGACATACATGATTGCAAACTTGGGATACAGACAAATATAAGTCAATAGACTTTCTTCTGAATCCCATTTGTATATTACTATTACATTGCTGTATTGTAATTCTTCTGTTGTCATGTACATGTATGATGTATATACAAAGAAATAAAGTTTAAACCAAAACTAAAGCAAAACTGAAAAGGTTTTGGTCCTGTGTGAAAAAAAAAAAATCTGATTTTATAGTCTCAATGATTGCTCTGAACAAAACAGTGTGTAATTTCGTGCTCAAACTAATAAGATTCTCCCATTTTTATATTCAAATCTGAACTATTTTGAGTAAAAAATTATGACAGCTGTTTTGTGCAGTACAAAAAAGTTTCAAATATAGCTATACTTTTCTGGACCATATTTGAGTGAATTGGGTAACTGAAAATTAGATAACGTTATTCGCTAATGAGAAAAAAACCAACACTTTCGACATGTCAGATGGAAATCTCACTGTCAGTTGCAATACAAAGAATCCACCAGACCGGTAATGGAAATTTTAAATAATACACACAAATTCAATATTCAGAAAGGATACTAAAAATAAAGTAGTTCTGATTTATAACTGTATTTTGCATAAAAACAAACAGAAAATCTTCAAACATATTTACAAAAGCAAGTTGCCATGCCATTGTAAGTTTAAAAATGTACATTTTAGTCATAACTGCATGGTTTACCGTGCAAAAACTCAATTTTTCTTCCTCTAGTTCATAAAATGTGATGCAAAAGTCTGGTAAAGGCAGACTTACAAACGTATGCTGCAAATTGTATTCTTTTGGTTTAAATATATATGACACACAGTGCAAAGAAAGGAAATTTAGCGGTAACGGAAATTTATAAAACTATTAATATTCCGCAAGGAAGTAACATCATCCTAACACAAACCGTTTTCATATGCGAAATGTATACGCTTTTTTAAATGTTAGTCTTACTCTTTGGTGCTTTGTGGTTTATTCTACGAGGCGAATTGTTGTATGTCCAGGTGTTAGTCTTATTCTTTGTTGCTTTGTGGTTTATTCTACGAGGCGATTTGTTGTATGTCTTTCCATGTGTCATTTTGTTCTTGTGTTTTTCAGTCCTTTTAGTATTGCGATTACCTCGCTTGGGGAAGAGAGAGCTAGTCTTGGTGCTTTTCGTACGTTTGTTCGATTTGTGCTTGTTTGGATTTGTCGGTTTCCTCTTCCTCTTTGGGTCTGGGAAGGGCTGCGGTTTGTGATTGTGGCACTCCCAGGACTTTTCTCTTACCTTTTTTTAGCAATGAAAACTAGGAAAAGTCAATAAAACAACAACTATGTAATGCATAAACTAGCTAAGAAACGACTGTTCGTATTGCCATCCATGCCGAAAGTCAAACAAAACTCAGTCACCTTTATACAGTTTCTGCAATTTTTCTAGGGTTTGATTGTCTAGTTTAAACATTCTCTCTGACTTTCCTGTTGCTACAGGAGTATCTACTTTGCAGAGTACGTCTGATTTGCTTAACCAGATTGTATCTTTTTTTCTTGGCCACTGAAATAACCCCTTTTTGGACTCTATAAAATCTATCTCATATTCAGTTTCATCTTCGTCTATAATCCTACCCAAATACCACTTCCCATCATAAACTGCAGCAACGAAATTTCCTATTTCATGGTCACTGCTTGCTAACTCTTGTCCAGTTCCATTGCAATTATCAGAATCACTTACTCCGTTTACCACAGATTTACACACTTGGTGGGATGGCATATTCTTTTGTCTGGTCATGGTAAGGGTCCATGTATCGCAGGGCTTTCCTTCTAAACACATATTACAATAACAACTGACATCTCTGATAAGTATTTTTCCGTGACCCAATCCCACAACGGCATGAAGTTTCATTGTACCATTTACAGCTTTCACTGGCATTTTACTGACAGTCTGTTCTTTTTCCGAACATTTACTTCCAGAAACAAATCGAAAGCAGACATTTTTCATATTTGAGACCTGAGCCCACTTAAAGAAACTTTTGGCATCCTGAATAACGTATTTACCACATCTAATGGCCTCATCGGCTAGGCGTTTACAGCTTCCTCCTAGCCCGTCATATGGACCCTTGCCATGACCACTCTCGAAATTGTTCCATACTGCGTGAATGTCATACATTTCATGATGTTTTGCAATCAAGTTAATTATATATTTATTTCTATATTGACTTGATGGCGAATCACTCCAGTAATGTATGGTATTCAGTAATGGATCTAGTTTCTTGAGTTCGGGGATTATATCATCAATAAAAGTCATTACAGTCGATGCTTTGTGTGACATTTCATCAGACACAATAATGTAAGACTTATGTGTTAGTTCTGCAGTGTCATCTTTGTAGTAAACTACAATTGGGTGAAGGGTAACTGAAGTTTGGTTGAAGTACGCGCTCTGTACTTCCTCTAAAGAACGACAAGAATAATTTTCAGCGAAATCGAGCTGCAGGATCATGTGGTGTGTAGGCAAATTTTGCTTTAAATGTCTTATCTGTTCATATTGCTTCTTCATTCTGTCGACGTGGCTTTCGAAGTCTATCATCTGGTTTTGCACATGTTCTATGAACTGCTCTTTCACCAAAGATTTTTCTACTATGCGTGTAATATGTTTTTCTTTCCCTTCTCTTCTATTTCTTCTCTTGTCCACTGACTGACTGGAATCTCATCAGTTAAATCTGATTGTAACTTCGCTTTGTCTATCTTCTCTATTACGGCCTTTGCCGGGTTTGAATTTACTTCTATTCCTGCTTTACGAAGTGCTTTAATTGTAAGCGCAGCATTCTGGTGTTTTGTACATAAGCAAGACAGACGACTAGTAAAAGACGCTTTCAGTATATATGCTGGGCGGCATCGACAGAATGTTGCGCGTGATATCTTCAGATCAGGGTTTTCTGACAGAAACTTTTTGTGAAGATTGTCTAAGTAATCTATTAGGACATGGGACTGCACTTTCTGGCCTTTTGTGATACGTTTAGCATCGTTTTTCCCCGGCACGGTTCTGCTGTTATCTTCACGTTTGAGGAAAGTTTCAATTTTATCTCTGTTCTTTTCAACTTTGCTCTGCCTTTGCCTTGGTTTCACCTGATGCTCTTTTGAGCTTGTTTTACCCAGTACGTGACGACACAGGCCTGTTCTTGCTGAACATATGTACTTCTTTAAAATCCGACCAGAAACGACTCTATGTATAGCTATTTTATGACCTTTTCGAGTGCTCTTTCTCGTTTCTGAAATTTCAGCTGCCAAGGCATTACCAACTAGTAATGGCATCCTGATTTGATTTTTCTGTTGCTCACTTAGTTTGGCCTTTTCCATTATGTGTTCAGTTCGTTTTCTAGGTGTCAGTTCCTGCTCTTTAGATGCTAGTATCTGCTCTTTATCTTTAACCAGTTTAGCTCTTAATCTTTGATACGACCTTTGTGCTGTCTTCACTTTTGTCAATGATTTATCTCGTTCCTGCTCTAAAAGACGGATGCGGGAGTGTGCTTCAGATATGTCTCTCTTCCAACGTTTTAGTGCACCTTTTCTCTTTCCACTATTCTGAAAATTAAACCTAATGGGCAGCCTTCCCCTTTCATCTGATGTTCCTGGTTGAGGTTCGGCACTTTCATACCCACTGGTTTCTTGTTCTCTCTGTATTCGTGTTCTGAGCTCTTTCTTTCTTTGATAGAATCGCCTTAGACGTTCTTTATTTTTCCGATTTCTTCGATTACGATCAATTTCAGATAACTCGGAGGAAGGGACATAACTTCTGTTTTTTCTTTCTCTTTCACGTCTAAGGTACTCTTCTTTATTCTTCTGCTTTAATCTTTCTCGACATGCACGCTGAATTTCAGCTCTACTTTTACCCATTGTTGTGTAAACGTGACTGAAAAGAAAAGAAATTTCTGTTACTATTTTGAAATTTCCGTTACCAGACTTACTTGGGCTGAAAAGATAAGATCAGTAGTAAGACCGAACTTATTGAGATAATGCAGGCACTATGAATGATAAATAATTGAGAAGAAAAAAAAAACATGGGTGTTCTAATACAAAGTCTGATTAAAAGACGAGACAGATATGTCCAAAACAAAAGATGGGCCTTTCATACTATCTTACAAAAGGCCGCAAAAAAACGTATTTTACTTGCAGTATTAGCATATGCTTCCTTGAACCACTAAAATACCTTTGGATTACACAGAACTTCATTTAACCCCTATGTTTAGTGATTTTTAAACACAATAGACGACTTTTTGGCTTAAAATTTCCATTACCGCGCAGTAACGGAAATTTTATACTTTATGCTACTGCTTTATTCAAAACAAGCGTTCAGAACTGACTCAGAAACAGTTTTCAATCTTTATAACAATCATGTTTCAAAATTATGCTGTAGTAAAAATAGTCTTTCCAAGCTTTGAATTCGATAGAAGTAAAAGTGAAAGAAGGCGTATAAACTTACGTTTCGTACGTTTGTTCGGTTTGTGTTTGTTTAGATTTGTCGGATTCCTCTTCCTCTTGGGGTCTGGGAAGGGCTGCGGTTTGTGATTGTGGCACTCCCTGGACTTTTCTCTTACCTTTTTTACCAAAATGCACAAAGTAAAATATCCACCAAAACAATATTCAGGATATGTGAAGAATGTCATCGACCACAAGGAGATAGCGTCATATCTGACGTCATAACAGGACTGGTTGAACTTGTTTTCTTTAGACTGTCATCCATATAAACATAATTTACAGAAAATTATCACGGAAATTTTAGTAACGGAAATTTCATTCTGTACCTAATACACATTATTTGTAAATAAAAATCTGGTTCCAGGTATTCTCAAAGACAAGAAATAATTACTTGTATTCGATGTTCCTTCACAGGTTTAAATAATGTGCTGCAGCTATCTGCATGTAAGTGCAATCCACAGTAACGGATATTTTGTGCATTTACTTTTTTATGTCGTGTTTATTTCTGTAAAGCAGCAATGCAAGGAAACAAGCACAATGTCAGCTAAAGTATTGGAAGTTTGAAACACTATATCGAAATGTGAAAAATAAACCTTTTTTTTTTCAGAATAAAGAATTTAAATTTGAAATGTTTGTTTCTTTCACAAGCCTATGCATCACTTGCTCATTTGATTAATTTAGTATGTGAGACGATTAGTTTTGCTATGGAAGTTAGATGGTTGTTCACCGGGTAGTCCAGTTTTCGCCCACCTTTGATTAACGATGGGCTCGATATATGTGAAATGCCCGTGTCACTGCTCGATATATTAAAGTCAGATGACCTTGAAAGGGTCATAAACACAAATTTAAAAAAATAGTATATATAAACAAATGTGCTGCTATTCTATATAGTACATATTATAGCAGGCCAAAACTTTTCTAAATGCAAAATCTACTCGAGGAATAAAAAAAAAAAAAAAAAAAAAAAAAAAAATACATTTTGACTGTGGAATATACACAAGCCAGTGTTCGAACCTGAATAATGGGCGTTTTATATTGCAGAGTATGTATTTAAATCAACTCCGTTTATGTCTAAAAAAAGAGCCTAAAGAAATCAGTCACGCTTTTAACACAATAACGTCAGTTTCCACCGACGTTAAAGCTAACATGTTTTCAGCGTTTCTTGGCGTAATTATAGGTGTCTAATTTCAGTATCTTGTTAGGCTTATAACCTCGTTTTTTTTTTATCTGATTGCATTCTGTTCATATAACTACACTACTCCTTAGGCAAACGAATCTTTTGTGCTTTTGACAAATCCAACAATGCAAAAGTTCAAAAGAAAAATGAATATTCACTTTGGCCAGTGGAACCATTACTGAATCGAAGTTCCGTTATCCGTCCGGCTCATTCAGTTTCAATACGATGCCATGTCTTAAAGTATTATTACGGGCAGAAGTGATCTTATACGTCATAAGACCTCTGGCATGATGTGTTATGGCACGTTTCTGAAAACTGAAGTAACACAAATGGCCAGTTTTTTTTGGAAAAGACTTGATTTGTTCGGCATTATGGATAGATCACAATACTCAGACTACGTGTAGTTTGCAAATCTCATTTTATAATGTAGCGTTTTTATTTCTCTTCAGTGAATACCAACAAATACAGGGACTGTGGGGAATCGCAGCGAATTAGCTCTTGGTGCGTCTCGCAAGAGAGCGCCACTCAAAATAACGATACTATGGTTTATGGCCGCCACAAAAAGTGGCGGGATATTATGTTATACCCTCCGAAATTTTGAGTGTCTGTCCGTCCCTCAGCGCTCCATCATTCGTATCTGTTCCAGATATTTTCACAAAATTTCACACAAATGTAAAACACAATAAGACGACGCGCAGAACACATGAACCGTAACTCTGATGTGTTTACTTTTGGAGTAATTTGGCTTGCAACATTGAATAAAGCCATTTCTACCGCACTGTAGGTTGAAAACCGTTTAAGATATTTTCATGAAATTTCTCACAAATGTAAAGCATCATGAGACGACGTGCAAAACACACACACACACACACACACACACACACACACACACACACACACACACACAATGTAACTCTGGTTAATCTACTTTTGGGGTTACGGCCATTTGCACCTAGTAAATATTGACATATAGCCATTTCGTACTCGTATCCGCTCTTTAAGTTGAAAACCGTTTCGGACTTTTTTATGAATCTTTACACAAATGTAAAGCACCTTGAGACGGCGTGCAGAAGACATGAACCATAACTCTGGTTTGCTTACTTTTGGAGTTAATGCCCTTTGAACGTTGAACATAGTACCATGTACTCATGTCCGCTCTGTGTTGAAAACCGATCTTATGAAATTCTCCTTAATGTAAAGCACCATGAGACGACGTGCAGAACACAAGAAGTGTGACTTGGAGTTACGACTTTTTGAGCATAGCAAATACTGAAAATAGCCATTTCTACCATGTACTGGTGTCTGCTCTAAGTTGAAAACCTGTTCAGATATTTTGATGAAACTTTACACAAATGTAAAGCACCATAAGACAAATTGAAGAACAGAAGAAACATAACTCATGATTCGTCAAAAAAAAAAAAAAAAAAAAAAAAAAAAACGCGGCTGCTAGGGGGCGGGGCTTATTTTCCCTATATATCTATATAGAAAACTTTAAAAATCTCGTCAGAAACCACTGGATCGATTTCAATATAATTTGGCAGGAATGTTCCTTTGCTGACCCTCTACCAAGTTTGATCAAGCTGTTTTGATTCTTCAAAAACATGGCTGCTGGGGGCGGAGCTTATTTTCCCTATATATGTATATAAAAAGTTTTAAAAAATTCTCGTCAGAAACCACTGGACCGATTTCAGCTTGGCAGATATGTTCCCTTAGTGAGCCTCTATCAAGATTCAGTTCAAGCTGTCATGAGGCATTAAAGAAACATGGCCAATAGGGGCAGTGCTATAAAATGTATGCAAAAGTCTTGGAGCAGTGAACTGGGCTGAAACTTCAATAATAAGTATGTTTGCTCAGGTGAGCGATATAGGACCATCATGGTCCTCTTGTTTACATAGTTATAACACTTACTTGATGTAAGTGCAGTGGCGGCGCATGCCTGCAGCGCTTTTATTTATTAATGGGTACCTGCGTTTGATACCAAATTAAAAAAAATATTAATCTCTTTTTGAGCTCAAAATAAATTTGTGCGAATAAGTAATTTAACGGAATATTTTATTTTGCTTGAGCTACATGTTTTGAAATTTATTTCACAGCGCGTTTAAAATGGCTAGTTTCGAAAACTTATATTGCATATTAACGATAAAGGCCAAACTAATCCGTTGATATTGGACCATTTTGTCTGTATAGATTATTAAGGGGAGATTACCGACTGCGGACCCTTTTTGCTTACGGCTGATTACTTAATTTTAGCTGAAGATATCCGCAATTCGATATTACCGCCCAAAAGATCAAACGTACTTCAAAATACAGTCGAACCTCAATGGCTCGAACATCTTTGGGACCATGGAAATTCGTTCGAGACATGGGTAGTTCGAGCCACTGAGGGTTAATCATGGCACCAGTTCGGGAAGCAAATAGCGATAATTTAGGGAAATCTTTTGGATTTTCCACACAATGATTGTATGTTGAGTGTACTCATTAGAATCGCCTGGATGAGGCGATTCTAATGAGTACACACAACATACAACTCCGTGATAAAATAAGAAAAAATCCCTAAATATTTGTTTTCTTGAGCTATTGGAAGCATTTTGTAGGGACTGAAAAAAGAGTTCGAATCATCCACGGTAAACGAGCCATCCGTGTTCGAGCCATTGATGTTATACTGTATTGCGCTTATGATTTTCGTGCGCAAATAGCTGCTTTTTCCTACGTACACATGAACATATATCTCTATTTGACTAGTTCCTTGACATTTTTGCTAGTTCCGAGACAAATGTTAGTTGATAAATCAGTCGCTTGATCTACAATTGACCATCGACCAATGATCTGATACTAGCCAATCACTCCTAGAGCCGATATAGGAAAACATTATCTTCGGAGCCCAAAGGAAAGGCTTCCCATGTAGCCTACATGAAAAATATCAAGCTTTTTTTTTTATATTTCTCGGTGAGCCTCAAAATTTTGGTTTCCGTTCTTATTTGTATTGATAAGCAATCCTTTGCCAGATTTAAATATAAGTAATCCTTTGCCAGATGTGTGGTATGTGTCCTACTAGTTTGGATTTAGAACAGCTTGCCGGAGGGTTCAGAAGAGCCAACTGGCTGTAGTGGCGCCAATACGTGATTAAGGGGTGAACTACCTGACTAAATGCCACGGTAAAAATGAAATTTTACATAATGAAAATTTGATTGATAGTAATTCGAATTAAAAATTGGTGGTCACCGACTTAACTTCCGATATCGCAGCGCCACCAATATGCCAAACCTACATTTTCAAAGCAACTGAATTATTTTGCTGTTTATGCAAAATAAATTTCTCGCCATTTTTATGCCCCGCCACTAAAAAAGTGGCGGGAGTATTATGTTATACCCTCTGAAATTTTGAGTGTCCGTCCGTCCGTCAGCGCCCCCACCATTCTTCTGCCCGCAACTCCTCCTACAGTTTTAAGCCAATCCTTTTCAAACTTTACAGGCGCTTTTAGGATGGTCTAAAGATATGCTTATTGTTTTTTCAGAATCCTGAAATTATTTTTTATCACATTTTTTGCATTTTTAACTTAGACTTTTTTCGAGCCCTAATACTACAGAAATGTATAGGGAGTATGTACCTTCTGCCCGCAACTCCTCCTACAGTTTTAGGCCAATCCTTTTCAAACTTTACAGACACTTTTAGGATGGTCTGAAGATATGTATATTGTTTTTTCAGAATCCTGAAATTATTTTTATTACATTTTTTGCATTTTTAACTTAGACTTTTTTCGAGCCCTAATACTACAGAAATGTATAGGGAGTATGTACCTTCTGCCCGCAACTCCTCCTACAGTTTTAGGCCAATCCTTTTCAAACTTTACAGGCACTTTTAGGATGGTCTGAAGATATGCATATTGTTTTTTCAGAATCCTGAAATTATTTTTTATTACATTTTTTGCATTTTTAACTTAGACTTTTTTCGAGCCCTAATACTACAGAAATGTATAGATAGTATGTACCTTGTACACGCAACTCCTCCTACATTTTCAGGCCGATCCTTTTGAAACTTTACAGGCGCTTTCAGGATGGTCTGAAGATATGCATATTGTTTTTTCAGAATCCTGAAATTATTTTTTATCACTTTTTATTGCATTTTTAACTTAGACTTTTTTTTTTTTTTTTTTTTTTTGAGTTATGAAATAACTGTTTATTGCTTCTCTTCATGTTTAACTTAGATTGTTTTCAACCCTTATACTACAGAAGTGCATAGGGAATATGTCGCTGTGGCGGGGCATGGTGCATGGCTTGCATTTTTATTAAAACTAGGAAAAAGAGCAGTTTTTTTAGAAATAAAAAGAAAACGTTGGTAAACAGTTATTGATATTTTCACAGAAACAAAGTTATAAACATCTAAACTGAAATCTCGAATAAAAATACGGGGTCATTGTCTTTGTTAAGGGTTAAGGAGCTAGACTAAGAAAACTTTCATCTTTCCCGCAATTTTCCGATCAGTGCGACAACGTCGCGTTATTGTTTGCGACACATGGTTGCAGCGACGTCGAATCATTTTTGTGCCATTTACCATATGTCAACATACACCAATATTATCTGTTTCTTGATTAAGGAAAGTCCACACACAAAGAAAATATGCAAAAAGAGACTCAGACACGTAGGGAAAAAAAACTGAGTTGGTAAGTACTTAGCGTTAAAATGATAAAATTTATTTTCAGTTTGAAATGCAAAGGCAAACAACGTCGTAGTATTTCGCACGGTTTTGAACATTTAATTAAATGACGTCAAAAGAAAGTGCTAGAGTGTTTCATATGATGTCCTAATGACTTTGATCGAAAAATGAAGTGCAATCAAAATTGATCGAAAAATGAAGTGCAATCAAAATGAATACTTAATCTAAGGCGACAGCAATGAAAATCTAAATACTTCGATGTTTATACTGAAGCCTGTAGAGTTTCTCGTGAACATTAAAGTTATGTTTTTCATTACTCGAAAACAAACAAACAAAAAAAAACTCAAAAGTGTGGTTTCAATGCTTATAATATTTACATTTATTTAATGAACCTTACAAAAGTCATTCAACAGAAATGTTATAGATTTTTACATTTATTGGATACTTCTTGTCGGGGTTTTTGGAACAGCCAAATGGCAGAAGTGGCGCTTCTGGCGTCTTGACGTTACTAACGCCACAGACCAGTTCAGTGATGCCCCATTGACGCACACATTCTGAAGAAACATCACAGTAGCCATCTTGTTCAAGAGTGCAAAGCCATTTAAACAAATTTTTGTATCAATTCGACAGAAGGCCCTATGTGAACTCCGGTGAAAATTCGCACGCGGTTTCAGAGACAAAGACATTTAAAGATTTACACGGTTTTATACATGTACAAAGCCCAGGGACAAGGACAGAGATTCCCAGGGGATATAATTTTGATTGTAACTAACAAGTTTTACTGCTTTAATCATACATTGTAAGTTTCAGCTATTAGTCTTTCATACATTTTTAGAAGATGATTTTTCAAAATTTTGTATGGAGACGCAAATTTGACATTGTCATAAGAAGGTCAAATGCCATCCTAGAATCATCATCTGAACAACTTGGTCGACCTTAATTCTCCAATGCTTAGTATACCAAGAGAGAGTCTCAGTGTTTTCTTGGTTCTGCAGAAGAAGATTTTTTTATCACATATAGGCATGGCGGCCATCTTGTTTAATGGTCTGGAACCATTTTAACAAATTAAACAAAATCCCTTTCACAGACAGCTCCATGTGAAACCTGGTGAAAATTGATCAATCGGTTTCAGAAAAGACGTTTAAAGTTCACATGATTTTAAACATGTATATAGCCAACAGGCAAGGGTGTATAACTCATAGGGGACAAAATTTTGATTGTAATTAAAATTTTTGGCTACTTTAATCATACATTGCAAATTTCAGCTATATTTTCAGAAAATTGTTTTTCAACATTTTCCCCATACAAGTGTATGGGGATGCAAATTTGACCTTGCCATAGAAAGGTCAAAAATCATTCTAGGAACATTATTTCAATAAATCTGATAGATCTGAACTCCCCGATGCTATATACCAAGATTCAGCCTTGAAGCTTACTTGGTTCTGAAGAAGAAGATTTTAAGCGTTTTTTTTTTTTTTTTTTTTTTTTTAACCTAATATGGTACTGTAGAACAAGACTTTAAGTGATTTTACCCTATAGGGACATGGACTACATCTTGCTGAATGACGCAGAACCGTTTGAACTAATTGATAAAACATCTGGTGAAAATTGATCAAGCTGTTTCAAAGAAGAAGATTACGAGCTTTTATACATGTATCTAGCTCAAAAGCAAGGGCAGATTTTGATTGTAGGTAGCGGGGTTTGCAACTTCAATCATACATTGTAATTTTCAAGCATTGGTCTTTAATACATTTAGAGAAACTGAATTTCAATGTTTCCCCCATACAAATGCATAGGGACGCAAATCTGACCTGTGAAAAGATCAAATGTCAACCATGGTCATTATTTTAACACACTTGGTCATGTTGGTAGACCTTGAGTCCTCGATTCTATATACAAAAATTCAGCCTTGAAGCTTTCTTGGGTTTGGAGAAAAAGAGTTTTAATTATTTTTTTATATCATATCTGGGCGTGGCGGACATCTCAGAAGGCCCAAAGAGAAATCTGGTGAAAACTGGTCAAACTTTTTCAGAGAAGAAGACGTTTAAAGATGACGAGATAATATACATATATTTGTTAGGAGTAAAGGCTGATAACCCCAGGGGACACAAGTTTTACCTCACCTGAGCACGTAGTGCTCAAGGTGAGCTATTTTGATAGACCAGCTGTCCGTTGTCCGTCATCTATCAACAATTGACATCTCCTCCTAAACCACTGGGCCAATTTGGACAGAACTTCCCAGGAATTATCCTTCGGAGGTGCTAATTGAAAGTTGTTCAAAGAATTGGATCTAAGGAGAACTCTGGTTGCCATGGCAAACAAAACAAAAACAAAAGAAAAAAAAACTTAAAAAATCTTCTTGTCAGAAACCACTGGGCCGATTTCTATATAATTTGGCAGAAATGTTCCTTTGGTGATTTTTTATCAAGATTGTTCAAGCCATCATGATTCGTCGAAAAATATGGACGCCGGGGGGGGGGGGGGGGGGGTGGGGAGGGGGGACGGGCCACGGCGCTTATTGTCCCTATATATCTATACAGTAAAATTTAAAAAATATTCCTGTCAGAAACTACAGGGCCGATTTCAATATTACATGGCAGAAATGTTCCTTTGGTGACCTTCTACCAAGATAGCTCAAGCCGTCATGATTCGTCAAAAACATGGCCGCTAGGGGTTTGGGCTTATTTTCTCTATATATCTATATAGAAAACTTCAAAAGTCTTCTTGTTTATTTTATTTCATTTTTATTTTATTTATTTATTTATTTATTTATTTATTTATTTATGGCGGTTTAATGATGCAGAACTGTTTGAACAAATTGATAATACTCCTTCGACAGAAGGCCCAGTGTGAAATCTGGTAAAAAATGGTCAAGCTGTTTCAGAGAAGAACACATTTGAAGATTACGAGATTTTATACATGTATATAGCCCAAGAACAGGGGCAAATAACCACATGGGAACAAAATTTTTATTGTAATTAAAAGGACTTGCTACTTTAATTATTCTTTGTAATTTTCATTCATTGGTTTTAAATACATTTTGAGTAATTGAATTTTTAGTATTTTCCCAATACAATACAGGGACGCAAATTTTACCTTGCAGTAAAAAGGTGAAATGTCATCCTAGGGTCATCATTTGAATAAACTTGGTAGACCTTGTTATATACCAAGATTCAGTCTTGAAGCTTTCTTGGTTCAGGGGAAGAAGATTTTGAATGTGTGTGTGTGTGTGTGTGTGTGTGTGTGTGTGTGTGTGTGTGTGTGTGTTATCATAATGGGCATGGCGGCCATCTTGATTAATGGACCGTGAGCATTTGTGCAAATATTGAATTTCCCATTAACGAATGGATCCAAGTTAAATTTGAAAAAAAAAAAAAAAAAAAAAAAAACGGCCCAAGGGGTTTCAGAGAAGAAGTTCAAAAGTGTGGATGGACGGGGAGTGAGCACAATAGCTCATCCTGAGCCTTCGGCTCAGGTGAGCTAAAAACATAGAGCTATAAAGCCGGGTGCTTGTAAAATGCACATTCCTATTTAAAAAGTAATCAACGTGATGTAAGCTACGTTACTGAGTGAATGAATCTGTGCGGCACCGAAATGTCAATTAGTATTCTGATTTATGACAGTATCATTATGACTGTAGCTACCTTTGAAAACTCATATCAATAATTAGAACATCTATGAATACAATAAATGTTTTATTTTATTTATTTACAATGTTTTCTTTGTTATTCATTTGTTTCTTTGGCTAAGAAATAATATGTTACGTCTGTTGCATGCTTATTTTTTGCTAATTTGACAACCCGGGTTCAACAAGATGCCAGTAACGTAGCTTACTTACAGATTAGCATACTTTGCTATATTCGATGTTACAGTTTTCCTTAAAATCATTTTTCATGACAATAGTACTTCTCCTGACGAAGAAGCTCTGACAATGAAGGATCGCAATTTTTTGCTTGCACTGGCTATCTGATTTCACTTGTTTTCATCTTGATTTACTCGATCAAAAATGTTTTGGACCACTTACATTTTTTTCAAATATTTTAATAATCTAAATATATTTCCGACTTTTCTGCGTGTGAAACATTTTTTTCATCTTCAACGCTTCGTGAAAGGAGTCAAAACATAACGGTGAACAAAGCAAACAGTGCATGACAACGATTTGATGTACAGTGAGTGTCAAAACAAAAATGATCTGATTTGCGGTATTTAGACAGCACTTAAACTTGACACAACTTAAATGCACTTTATCTAACACCTGTCCATGAATCACTGGAAAGTCGCATCCACATGACCGTGCACTTAAAAGACATCTCACTTGAATTTTCATGCAGCTCGTGTGCTCGGAGACGAGACTTCACTTTACTTCAAATGCAGCCCTTTTCATGCATTTCGTGCACTTATGGTTCACTTTCAAATACATTGCAAATCATGCTTTAAGCTCTGCCAAAGTTTAAAAAGCCCAGTTTCAGTAGAGTTGACATTCAGTAACAATATGCCTGCTAGGGGACCATATCGTGAGCTGAGTGAATCCGACCGGGCTCGAGCATTGGGTTGCTTAGATGCGGGCATGGGAAGCCGGGAAGTAGCGAGACTGTTTTGAACGAGCCATCAGACCATTATCAGGATCAGGCAGCGCTACAGGCAAACAAGGCTGCTTAAGGATCGGCAACGCTCAGGCCGACTAAGGGTTACCACCAAGGCTGAAGATCGCAACATCAACAATATTGTCGCCAGAAATCGATTTCCATAGCATAAAAAATCTCGCCGCCGCCTTTATGCTGCTAGGGAGCTAGGCCGGATCAATTCAGATTGTGTGAAACCGCATTCATGCCATATGACTCAGCGCCACGGAGATGCTCTTTTAAAATTCAGTCGGGCGAATGCAAGGTTGAACAATCCTCAGTGAAGGAGAGTAATGTTCTCAGACGTGTCGAAGCTTTACCTGAGATGCGTAGATGACAGGAAACGAGTCTGGCGACGTCGCAGAGAGCGACCTGTTCCAGCCACAGTAATCCCGAGGGTAACATTTCATAGCGGCGGATTTGTAGTGTCTACCGGGATTTCATCAACTGTCAACTGCTACCTGATTTTCACTGTAGGCAACTTGAACGGAAAACGTTACATCGACAAGCTCCTTAGAACATATGGGCTACCGTTTCTACCAGATGCCCGACACTGACACGACAACGCCAGGCTTCATTGAACCGTATCGTCGATGACTTTCTCCAAGCAAAAAAACGTGAACAGAATGGACTGGCCTGCTAAGTCTCCAAATTTATCCTGCATAGAACATGTTTGAGACGTTCTTGGTAGAGCTGTTTCGACAGTCTTTTTGCAATCTAATCCGTCATCATTTTGCAAATGTGAGTTGTCTTAAATTTTTTAATCCCCCGCCGCGAAGCGGATGAGAGACTATAGAAATGGCCTTCGTCTGTCCGTCCGTAACACTTTCTTGTCCGCTCCATATCTCCTGAACCCTTTGAAGGATTTTCATTAAACTTTTCAAATATTCGCCTCAGTGAGTCAATGTGCAGAACCCATAAGTCAACCATGCCAACTCAAGGTCAAGGTCACAGGTCAAGGTCATGGATTTGAGCCTTGAATTTCGTGTCCGCTCCATATCTCCTATACCCCTGAAAGGTTACTTTTTTAAACTTTGGTCATATGTTTGCCTCAATGAGACGATGTGCAGAACTCATAACTCAACCGTGACGATACAAGATCAAGGTTACAGTTCAAGGTCACGGGTTTGTGTCTTGATTTTCGTGTCCGCTCTGTATCTCCTATACCAGTGGAAGGATTTTCTTTAAATTTTGGTCAAATGTTCACTATAAGACGATGTGCAGAATCAATAACTCAACCATGCCGACTCAAGGTCAAGGTCACAGTTCATGGTCATGGGTTTGAGCCTTGAATTTCGTGTCCGCTCTGTATCTCCTTAAACCCTGAGAGGATTTTCTCTAAACTTTGGTCAAATGTTCACCTGTGGTACGATGTGCAGAACCCATAACTCGGCCACAGGGACTCAAGGACAAGGTCACAGTTCAAGGTCGCGAGTTGGAGCCCTGAATTTCGTGTCCACTCGATATCTTCTTTACCCCTGCAAGGATTTTCCTTTAACTTTGGTCAAATGTTTGTTTCAGAGTGAAATGATGTGCAGAACCTATAGCTCGACCATGCAGACTCACAAGGTCACAGTTCAAGGTCACGGGTTTGAGCCTTGAATTTTGTGTCCGCTCTGTATCTCCTTTACCCCTGGGAGGATTTTCTCTAGACTTTGGTCAAATGTTCACCTCAGTGGGACAATGTGCAAAACCCATAACTCAGCCGTGTGGACTTAAGGTCAAGGTCACAGTTGAAGGTCACGTGTTTGAGCCTTGAATTTGTTGTCGGCTCCATATCTCCTTTACCCTTGGAAGGATTTTCTTTAAACGTTGGTCAAATGTTTGTCTCAGTGAGATGATGTGCAGAACCCATAACTCAGCTATACTGACTCAAGGTCAAGGTCACAATTAAAGGTCACCAGTTTGAGCCTTGAATTTTGAGGCCGCTCAATTGCCATTCAGACTGCCTTGTTAAATTTGGGTCAAATGTTCGCCTTAATGAGATGATGTGTAGAACCTATAACTCAATGATGCAGACTCAAGGTCAAGGTCACAATTGAAGGTCATCCGTCTCTTTCTTGTTCGCTCCATATCTCCTGAACCCTTTGAAAGATTTTCATGAAACTTTGATCAAATGTTTGCCTTGGTGAGGCGATGTGCAGAACCCATAACTCAAGCATGCCGACTCAAGGTCAAGGTCACAGTTAAAGGTCACGAGTTTGAGCCTTGAATTTCATGTTCACCCCATATCTCCTGAACCATTTGAAAGATATTTATTAAATTTGGGTCAAATGTTCGCCTTAGTGAGATGATGTGCAGAACCCATAACTCAACAATGCAGTCTCAATGTCAAGGTCACAATTGAAGGCCACCAGTTTGAGCCTTGAATTTTGAGGCCGCTCCATTGTCATTCTACGGCGGGGAATATAGCTGTCCTTCAGACTGCCTTGTACATATAGAAACTAGAGGATTACGCAATCGGAGCGACTTAAACAGCAGGTTCTCAACTTTTAAATAACGTTGAAAACGTTGTTTCACTATAGGGATCACCCATGGTTTTTCATGCATTAACATTTGCCGGGTTCCGAGGAAGCTGTTTGAACACGAGGCCACAAGACCGAGTGTTCAAATATCTTGCGAGGGGCCCGGCAAATGTAATTGCAATGAAATAGCCATAGGTGATCGTTTTCTTGCATAACTTACGATTCCAACAGCAAATTGTGACGAAAACGCCCCAAAGCTCCATATAAACTCTTCAAATGCGACGGCAAACCAACATGGCAGCTAATTCAGATGACGCCAGTTGCGCAATGACCCTCTGACGTCACAATAAAATTAAAAAATGCTACGTTCAGGGCCGTAACGTACGTCGTTCATCTTGACGTAAACAAAGCAAGGCCCATCTTGTGATATCAAAAGTTCAAAACCCATGTTAAAGTTCACATGATTTGAACATGGGTTTGGTTGTTTGAACATGGCTTCTGGTCCATTCAAGAATAGCTTCAAAAGCTATGTTCATAGGATTTTGTGCAAGAACGTTGAATTAACGTCATGTTTACGTTGTGTGCCTGCAACCTAAGTTCTGATCAGCCAGCGCATGTGGTTGAAAATTTTGTGCCTTACCGTTTTATCCATTAGACTAACCGGGTAACTGTGCTTAATTCATTCGAAACGCGCCGGTCTCTTAATATACATGATATAGCTTTGGATTTTACGTATGGTAGACTTATTTGATTAGCTCACTAAGGACGGTTTATATTTGCCGGTACGTCGGCTTGTGACGATACCGGCAAGTATAAAAAATCTTATAACAAACTATGTTACAAGCAGATTAATGACTATTTTAATTTCATTTCAATCAAGAAATTTCATAAAGCTTAATAAAAGCAAACATTAAAGAGTCACATTGTTTTCTTTTTTACCTGCTACATTGAAAACTTATTAAACTTGAGTATACACTTGTCCCATATCTCTATGTAAACATGAACAAAATTTGCGCCGGTACTTAACCGTTTACGTCTAAATATTTTGTCTTGTATCTATTGGTTTACCGCAAAGTCCGGCTGATTGTCATTCATAAACCGATGAGTACCGAATAGAGTTCACGGACTATGCTAATGTCTCAGTTTGACTTTGTCGTACTTTTTTTTTCTTTTTAGACCGGCGCCCGCTAGTTTTTTTGTTTGTTTTTTTTACATAGGGTAGAGTGTTTGATTAGCTCTCAAAGGGTTTTTAAAACCGCATCGTAAATATTGATATGTACCTTAATTTTGTAATATAAACCTAGTCGGATTTATGATGTAAGGCTCTCACGCGGAGGGCCGTGAGTTCGAATCACGCGGTGGCCAATTTTTTTTATTTTTTTTTTCTTATTTATTTATTTTTATTTTTTTTTTTTTTCAAATTTAGTGCGTCCCTTTATGGTGACATTTTTAAGTTGGTCTACAACCAATATTTATCATTCTTTAGATGTGCATCATTATTGCACATTTTACCTGCATTACCTATGTAAAATGGCATGCAAAGCTACAAATGAGATATATGGAGTGCAACGTTACAAATGTAATACAGATGTCTATCCTACTCATATTATATCTAAATTTCTCATCAAAGGCATAATAATCACCTTTCAACCGGTTATCAGGCCTATGCAATGAAGATTCCATCAAAACCCAATTTTATAAAGTAAAACTAGCTTTAGTTGTGTTTATCAATTTTGTTATTTCTGTTCTAAAGAAGTACGTGTACGTGCGCGTCACACAGCGATAAAGTTTTTAAAATATCCATATCTCAACAGTCACATAACAGAAAGCATTCATATTTGGTTTCTGCGATTCTATAAGAAGGGACCCTGTGTTCAAGCCTCGGGATGGGACTACGGGTCCAAATCAGGGACACTTCAGAGTGCTCTTATGCTGCTGTAAAGTTTTTAAACGTTTATATCTCGATAGTCGGTCGTCAAAAAAGCACTCATAAATAAAACATGTATGTATATGCCATCTTCATTCAGCTGCATGGTCCACTTATGTTTTATAATGAAACTGAAAGGGTTTTTAGGTGCAAGGTCCACCTTTATTGTTGCCATGATAATTTTACATAGTACTATGCCCTGTCGTGTTCGCATTGGCATAGCTGTCTCCATTGACCGGTCGTTTGTTTCTTTTAGTTTGAGTTTGACACGTTTCAGGCATTAACTGCAAGAATCATACATTAAGCATATTATAATACATTTCATACAGCATTAATCATCTTCAGACAAAAAAATACAGTACGGCCCCGTCTGTTATTTATTTTGCACGCTCACGTGGTTTGCATGCTCACGTTTCTTTCTTTTTTTTTTTTTTTTTTTTTTTTTTTTTTTGTTGCTGTTTGTTTTACATACAGTACAGCCCACAAGGGTCTTTTCTTTTGCACGCTCGCGCTTTTTTGTGTTTCGACCTGAAATGTTTGGCTTTATATGGCCGCCTCAGCCGCCATCTTGAAAATCAATTTTCGACATCTCTTCGCAAACCATTGGTCGCTTTGAGGATGACTTCTGGATTGAAACGAGCTAAAATTATGTCGATCAGAAATCCAAAATGGCTGCAATGGTTCGCTCTGTTGAACAAGATGGCCGCCAGACCTAAAAATAGAAAATCTTCAAACGACATCTCATCTTTGGCCAATGACCCGATTTCATAATATTTGCATAGAAATGTTCCTCCGATAGCCCTCTACCAAAACTGCTAAAATGGTTTTGCTTGTCTGAACAAAATGGCAGCCAGAGCTAAGAAATAGAAAAACTTTAAAAAGACGTCTCATCCGCAGACAGTGTCATATTTCAAAGTAATTTCACAGAAGTGTTCCTCTTATGGCCATTTACCAAATTTTACCAGAAAATGAACAAATTGGCAGCCAGAGCTAAAGATAAAAAAAATCTTTAAAAGACATCTCCTCCGCAGCCAGTGTCACGATTTCAAAGTTATTTCACAGAAGTGTTTCTCTTATGGTCCTTTACCAAAATTGCTAAAATGATTTTGCTCGACTGAACAAAATGGCCTCCAGAGCTAAAATAGAAAAAAAAAGAACTTTAAACGACCTTTGGCCTGATGTCAAAATGATTTCGCAGAATTTTCCTCTTATCCCCCTTTACCAAAATTGCCAAAATGGTTCTGCTCTGCTGAAAAAATGGTCACCAGAGCTTAAAAAAATAACCTTTAAACGACATCTCCGTGGCCAGTGGATTTCAAAATAATTTCATAGCAATGTTCCTCTTGTGCTCTTTTACCAAAATTTATAAAATGGTTCTGGTCTGCTGAACAAAATGGTTGCCAGAGCTTAAAAACAAAACAAAAAAAAAGAAAAAGAAAAAAAAGAAACACACACACACACAAATAAATAAATAAAAAAAACCTTTAAAGACATCTCTATCAGTCACTAATGAAATGATACGATATCAATTCACTAGTGATTGATACCACTTTTATTTTCACCGGTTATACACTAATTTCACTGCAAACAATAAAATAAAAGATACTATCCCTTAGAACTACCTGCTGTTAGCCACATCTTCTACACAGTTTTCGTTCATCTTACATGTTATAAAGTAAAAAAAAAAAAAAAAAAAAAATAAGTAAAATAGTTAACAAAGTTAAGGGATTAGGGTTTATAACATATTTTGGCTATTCACTTAATTAGTTGTTTGAGGCAGACATAAATTCGCGTGTAGCTTGGCTCACCGGGATGCAACTGGTTGTTTTCTGTTGGTTGTTTCTCACTACAGTGATCTCCAGGCCTCTAACAGTATATTTTGCTGTTGGATCCCTATCTATGATTCATAACAGACTTTTCATTGATTGAATTGTTGCTCGTGATTACTTATTGATGAGCTAAAAACAACAGGTAACAGTTTGAGACCACAAAGTAAGCTGAAGGCGACGGTTGGAATCACATGAAGCTTTCTTAGCCACCCAACACTCACAGCTTCTCAAATTATTGAAAGCTGACCATACCAAGCGGTAATACGCTTGTGGTTCTCTATCGTAACAATTGTATGTTTAGTTGTTTTTATATTATGCATATTTAGTATTTTCGATAATGAAATAAATTCGGTAAGCCTTCGTTTTATATGGGCGAGCTTCAGCAATAACAACCTGTAAATTTTCAGTTAATCTCTCGGTTTGGAACTGGATCAAAATGAAATGATTTTTATCGTATCTCTGAATTAATGTTAATGTTGCTAACACGATAAAAAATCATTTCATTTCAAGAACAAGAGACTCACTGAAATTTTAAAGGCTGTCAGCTTGTACATTAGATACCGCGTAGGTAGGTCGGATCTGAATACCGTCTCGTCACAAGACGTCTTATTGGTCAATAGAAAGTATAAAAGGTAACTACCAATTCAAGCGGGCATGTACTCCGTCTCCTTTATAAGGTTATTAGAATGGCTGATTACACTAATGATATGCAGTGCTACGTTTTTGATTAGGGCAGCTGAGCAACCACCTGCCTGCTTCTTTCAGTTTCTGATCATTGCTTAGCTTAGTCGGCATATATAACCACTCTTGTAAATGCCTGCCCAAGTGTGGCTACTGTCCTTTCGACATCTCTTGGAAAGAAGTTTTCTGCCTGGCGTTTTATCTTACATGAAAATATTTTGTTCTGGTTGACTATATCTTATCAGAAACCATTTGTCTTTTCTGTTTCTGTGTTTTGTTCTCAAATATGTACCCTAAAATTAAATTTATCGCCAAAAGTTGGTCTGAACTATGCAATTTCTATACTAAAGTGATTTTTTGACATTTTTGTCTTAGTGAATATTTTTTACTTTCCTTTGCTGAATTTGAATTAGTAATGTTTCACAACAATATTGTGAAATTTTCAGAAAAATTGTACAAGCAGAACTTGTCGAAAATCTGCCTCCAAGTTACCTACCCTACAAATTTCTGCATAATTTTCATTCAATTTTACTATGGGAAAAAGTGAAAATATTGGATTTTTTAAAATCCACTGACTAGAATAAAACTTTTTTGCACATGGGTAGTTACGACAAATGGTTTTGCATTAAATCATGACAAAAGTTTGCAAATTTACTTCTTCTGTTTAGAGTGCCGAGCAAAAAACGACTTTCTGAAAGATGTCGAAAGCACAGTAGGTAAACTGAACGGCTCTATATGACCTAAATATACCTAGTGTTGAAAATCAATATAAATAAGAAAAACCTCCCTTGAATAATACGATATATTTTGATATCTGGAAAAATTCCCTAGAAAGTCAAGAAAATGTTCAAACCAACCATGCTAAACGAACTCTCGTGCTCGAGCCATCGAAGTACATGTATATACAAAGAGGTTAAGAAATCGAACGTTTTCACGTGTACATTATGACGTCAGAAAACTGGATCGTAAGAAACAAATCGCGCTCAGATTGTTGTGATTATATATATATATATATAGACAAAATGATGTCCTCGTATATAGTACAGCCTCCAAAATAAACCATGGGACAAGTTCAAGTTCATGAGATCTAAACCCATTTTAGATATGTATGTTTGTACGCGTAGACATACTGGATCCGTGAAAATGCTCCATTTCTCAACCTCTCTTTATCATTACGTAAGCCTTTTTGGTAGCCATACTATTCAAATTAATCATTTAGTAGTCATTGATCACTTCGACAATACTGTTGAATAATGATACTGATTCGTTAATACTTGATGGTCTGAGGAATTGCGCACTGTCTAGTCCACTCAGAATTTCTAATATTTCAACAAAATCGTGGCTACATCCAAATTCAGGAAACTCAGCACTGTATTCTCTCATAATCTGGTCTAACATTTCAACACTACAGGGTACCTCAAATGAATAATCGTGTGAATTGAACACTTCCGGTTGGTGAAACAATATGTTGGGTATACCACTTGGAACTTCAAGATGCGCTGCGATCGAATCCTGTGTGTGTTCCATATTTGTGTAAACATCTCTAGCTGCTTTTGAATGGTTGGTAAGAAACAAAATCGAATACTTCCAATGTGAACAGGATCTGCCTCGCTGAAGAGTCCCGAGTCACGCATATCTCGAAAAAGGTCTCTCCAAAAGTCAATAACATGCAGTCTCAGTGAGCCCCATAGTCGCTCGATTCTTTGGTTGTTTGTAGAAGAGCCTTCTATAAAAGGTGGTATTGGTGTGTTTACATCTGCACAAACCCTAAATGTCCACTGGATATCTTTAATGATAACATTTTCCGTACCTGCGTCCATACGAATACATAACGGTACTGTTCCACGTCGTTTTACATAATCAAGATAAAATCGAGCAACATACTCGGGATTATTATTTGACGGCCCAGCCTCTAACCATACAATTTTTTCTAGAAAATCCATCAACCGCCCCATGTATTGCTATCCCATAAGGTTTTAGTTTATCGTACCCGTCAATATGTAATAAGTAATTTGGACCTCTATTAAAATACAGTCTTCTGTGTAATCGGTGACATGATCTCAGTTCAACACCGTTAGGATCAACCACATTCAAAATAGTACGTACCGTTGCCTGTGTAACACGAATTCCCGAACAGACATTCAGTACCCGCCAAAGTGATCTATACCCCAAGTTTCTATAGCCATTCCTTTGCAATCTTAAGACTTCATTAACTACTTCAGCGTACTACGCGTGCTTCACAATTTCTTCTTTTTAATTGCAGCCGTCTAAGAATTCGTTTTAAAGATCTATGACTCAGTACGATGTTGTGACAGAGTAACAAAAATCCACAAATTTCATTTGCGGTGTAGAATTGGCGAAAATATTATGTAACAAGTTCCTCTACTGGAGCATTGTCACCTGGGTAATCAGGCTGGGATTCACACATGTGGCTGCATACTTCAAGAAGTAGAACTAACTAAAATAGATATAGAAAATTATTGTTATAACGTTTCAATGTTGGCTCAAATTTCAGTGTCCGAATCAAAAAATTCATCCGGGAAGTATAAACCGGCAAAATGATACTTTGGACATGGACAATTGTTTCACACTCATTAGTAACATATTTATGTCAAAAATACGCACTGGCTCAAGAAACATTTAATTCTACAGTACATGCTGTACATAATTCTATCTATTGAAAATCCAAGTGTCAAAGCATTGTGTCTTATGTCCTAGGATTAGGAAAAATAAAAGTTATAAAGGATTGCTTTTGGAAACAAAGAACACACAAAATAACGAAAATCGAAGACTCGGTTTGATTGAGTCTCATCATATGCAACACTGTAGTTTGCGAAGATATAAAACACTTTAATTGAAGTGGCTGTAAGAACAACAGTTATTATGTCTTTCCTTTTCCCCACAGGATTCCACTCTTGACACTTACATTTTTATTAATACGTTTTCATATCTTCTGTACTTATTCTACCTTTATGACTTTTAAATTTCAAAATCAATTATACTTTTAGCTAACTTTTATGCTATATTTTAAGCCGACAACCATGGTTATTATCCAACGACCATTTAAACATGTGTATCATGCAGTCAGATACAATGTGCTTGTGAATATCACTTATAACATACCTGACTACCCTCATTATAGATGTAATTGTATATATTGTGTCTAAGGAGATCTAAATAAGGTGATAGCTTCCGTTCTAATCATGTTAATTATGTAACTCAGTATATTATATTTTGTAAGATGAACACAGAAATAAATTATGTTAAAACGTATCCACTATCCCATGGTATCCCGCCTTCTCCTTTTTGTGGGAAACATTGATAAATGTAGTTAATGCACATATGTGAATTAAAAGGTATTTTGTAGAATCACGTGCATGTCGTATATCTGTGTCCAGTCACTTATCATTTACATTTTCCCGCATACCTATCAAATTGAATTCAGTTGAGTAGCTTTTTGTTTCAAACGTACACACATACCGGTAGGCGATAATCGCAAACGACCACTTTTATAAATAAATTTCGTTTCAGACTGTCCAAAGCAATGTTTCAGACAGCGTTTCTGATTTCCCAAAACGACGATCGATGAACAAAAATTCATTTCTTAAATGTGTGTGTGTTTTATATTTATTTATTTATTTTTTTTTTTATTTTTTTATTTTTTTTTTTGATCGATCACAAAACTATCTCCTGAATAAAATTGGTTGTTCCCGCCTACTAGGTTTATTTCCACACACGGATATGTATTTGTTGCTGTTACCTTCAAATGAAATCTCATTGATGACATCGACCAGAGCTTACAAGCGCAATAGCATCAGCAACCAAAAGGACAAAGCCGACAAAGCCCCATCTAAATATATCTCTAGTGTTAACAATACCGAGACGAAATGGACATAACTTGGGTACTTGTTTCTTTCTTTCGTTACAAATCTACATATTAATTGTACATCTTCATAACGGCAACATCACAAGGCGACATCATGAATTAATATCAAGATTAATAATTGCCTAAGTGGTTATTCTGCCAGTAGGTCGACAAAATGAATTATCTAAATCATATTTTTAAAAGCGTTATGTTGTTAATTTTCGAGTAATTATTTCTCCTTTCGTCAACAAATCTACTTTTAAACGCGATATGTTACTTGAAACACGAATGAAGTCGTCTTAACTCATATTGACATATATTTGTTTTGTCAACATGTTGTTTTCATTTATGTTGACTTATACTTTATGCTGTAATTTCCACTTCCATTATGAAGAAAACACGAGAAAATAACACAGCTAGTTTACTTTTAAAGTCGACATTCTGTGATAATCTGGCATCAATCCGACTTCATATATGTAATTATTCTAATAACAACTCAACAACTGTAGGCCCATATACGCTTCCATATATTCTGCCAGTAGGCCGACAAAATAGTTTATCTAAATCATATTTTTAAAAGCGTTATGTTGTTAATTCGAAGATGAAATGGGCATTTTTCGAGTAGTTATTTCTTTCTTTCATTAACAAATCACCTTTTAAACGCGATATGTAACTTGAAACACGAATGAAGTTGTTTGAACTCATATTGACATATATTTGTTTTGTCAGCATGTTGTTTTCATTTATGTTGACCTATACTTTATGGTGCAATTTCCACTTCCATTTTACAGAAAACATGATTAAATAACACAGCTACTTTACTTTTAAAGTGGACATTCTGTGATAATCTGGCATCAATCCGACTTCATATTATGTAATTATTCTAATAACAACTCAACAAGTGTAGGCCCATATACGCTTCCATAGTATAACGACTTGCAGTCGCGATAACCATTGTCAACGGAAGTCGATATAGTATCAGGTCATACATTATAAGTCAACAAAAAAGCAGAAAAAGTCGACTTAGTATCTCAATATTTGGATGTCAGTTATATGCCACCATAGTTTCGTAACGCACAGTGTAAGGGTAGTTGCATTCGACGGGACCGTGCGGAAAAAGACGGGACCAAAGTTTGATCGCCCAAGAAAAGCCGTTATCCTTCATTTTTGGCAGGTATATTAGTTATAGAGTCTTCTTCAAAATGCATCCCTGTTATTTTAACACTCACTATGCTGAGTAAAAAAATAAGAATACAATTTTGTTCTCTTTTGAACCTTTTTAACACATGTATCGCTATTGTACATTCAATGAACATTCCATGTATTTTTTTTGTTTTCAGGCTTCAGCCAAATTTCAATAATGATAATAATAATATTTTTTCTTTTCAAAATAAACTTCGAAATGATGAAAAGTCTCACTGAAAGTAAAAATTTAATGAAATAAACGCAGATCGTTTTACGCACCGTTTGTCACTTAAAGACACATTTTTTCCTTCTTTGGCTAGACACCTCTTCATGATCACCCTCAATATACAGTCCTGATAACAGAGCGCACATCAAAGGCTTATCTTATCTAAGTGATTATGAAGCCATTATAAGGATGTTAAGTTTCCTTACGTGGGGCCCTATAAGGTTTAAGTCATGTAATTGAGCAGTATTCAACATTAGAACGAAATAAATTCATTTGCAAATTTTGCATTTAATTTGTTGATTTGTATTGTAGCACTTCATTTATTTTTTTTTATTATTTATTTATTTATTTTTATTTTTTTGATAGTTTTTTTTCCAAAATACAAGTGTTGTTTTTCTTGCATTGTAAATAAATACAAATAAACTGAAATATAAAATATAAAATAGAAAGTTTTATTTATTTATTTATTTTCTAAAGTAAATAAGAACACTGCGCAATTATTTCATAGCTGCTGAAAACTAAATATTTTAGCTTCAATCAAATTGAATCTGCAAATATTTTGTCTTGAGACTAATTATGAGAGTTCACTAGGAAAGAAGAAGAAAGGAATACTAAATAATATTTATTCATGAAATTAAAACATAATGGAATTATCAGAAAGTTTTCTTCAAGAGCCTATAAGATGTTTTTTCAAAGTATTGATATTTTTCTTGTTTTTCCATGTCAGAAAGTTCTTAGACAATTTAGAATGTGTATTTTTATGCTGTAAAGCTTCTCTTTTTAAATAAATAAATTAATAAATAAATAAAATACTATCTAACTAATTTTCTGTATTTGATCCAAAGAAACAGATAAAGAGGGCATTTGATGATAAATTAGCATATAGGTTTAAATATCTGTATTTCTCCATAAAACATGTTGTGGGTATTCATTAGAACTGCCTGGGAGAGGCAATTCTAATGAACAACAACCAGCTGTATTTTATTGAATAAACTGAAAAAAAAATCACCAAATTACCCACCTTATCTGTTTCTCTGTCTTCATCATAAACTTTGCTGATATCAAATCTAATTTCCCCTTATCAGGCCCCTAGCTGTAAGGGTGGCCAAAGTCACCAAGAATTTCTTATCTAAATCTCCTTATGGTCATTAGGGTGTTATGCAATCCAAAATGTGTCTTTAATGAACCGATTATTTGTTAACGATGAGTAATTAACTTCAATAATGACTGCCACGTGCGAATACTTAACGTTAATATGCCTTTCCAAAATTTCTATTTTCATTACTATAAAAATTATGTATATTTTTACTCGAACTTGCCGATGCAATTCAATGTTGTTGTTTTTTTTTTTTTTTGTTTTTTTTTTTTTTTTTTTTTTTTTTAATTTGTTTTCATCGATCTAACATGATAGTTTTCGGAACATTTGCGCCGATGAATTCCTCATTACAAATCCTATATAATATTGATTTTGGGTACTCGGTAGAACCGTCTTGACGAAAACACATGTTTGGTTACTCATTAGAATGATTCCGTCGAGAAAACAAAATATTATGAGCTTACTTGTAGTTATGGAAATTAAAAATAGTCCATAGATTAAAAAGCCTCTTTCGTGGAGATTGATCATAAAATATTTTACGCTATCATTCTCGTTCTTCTGCTGAATGAATGTAAAATTGCTGGATGCGTAACAAATAGGGAAGACCCTGATCAGACGCCGCGTTTTTGCCCTCCTCCTCCCCCCCCCCCCCCTCCCACACACACACACACACACTCCTCTCGAGTCGAGAAGTTTAGTGTATCTTTGGCACACCCGGTTTTCAATTATCATTTATATGAGAGAACTTCTGGTTTATCGGACACTGATTGACCTGCATTACCTGTTGGCCCAGCTTCTCGGACCTCGGCTTCCTTCGCAACGGCAGTTCCATCGGTTCGCGTTGCCATCTGTTCGGTATACATCCGGACAAACAGGCCTGAGCAAAAGTGTAGATCCAGATGAGACTGCAGAATGCGGCGTCTCATCAGCGTCTAACTTGTTTTCCACCAGTCCAGCAATTTTTTAGTGTATTTACCGTATGTATTCGGATAGACGGGCCTGATCAAACAGTGTAGACCCAGATGAGACTACAGAATGCGGCGTCTCATTAGCGTCTACACTGTTTTCCACTAATCCAGCATTTTTAAACGCAACTTCGAGCAGTAAATTGTACATGTTCAAATTTTTGAAGAGGTATGGCAAGGAATTGAAGTGTGCGAACATTTAGGGTAAATACGGTAGATACTGCTTGGGCAAAAATATACCACAATTATTCATCTTATAGATTGGAGTTTTGCCTTTTAACTCTGTGTGTGTGTGCCCAAACGATTTTTTCAAATACCTGATTTTTTTTTACCCAACTTGTTTTTAATCTGGTGTTTACTTTTTTTAAAAAATCAGTCAAATATTTTGATGTTATGCTTTGCCAAGCACGAAGACAAGGACAAGTAATTCTCGACACCGGGACTTTAACATCATACTGCAACATCAGCAATAGACAATTGTTTTTAAATATCATTACGAACACACGCCCATTCAAATATATTGAAAATTTCACCACCAAAAGCTGAAAGTTTTCAGATAAAAATTCTGACATTTTTCATATTTCTGCTCAAAAAATAGATTGTGGGTATTCGATATAACCGCCTCGGCGAGGCGAGGCGGTTCTAACGAGTGCCCACAATCTATGTTTTTGAGCAGAAATAAAAATAATGTATACCCCTGTAAACCCCAGTTTTACCACATACAAGTGGGGTTAAGGGGGTCAAAATCATATACAGCCGTGTAGCCTAATGTGGCGCATCTGCCAATGCTGCTCACTCAAATATTTTCTTCCAAAAATCCCAAAGTTATCATTTTGTGGGCGTATGTGATGAAACATATCAAACGGTACATGGCCATTACAATTTGCATGGGGAATCAGGAGTTTATTTCTAAATAATGAGGAAAATGTTGTTTTCACTAAAACCAAAGGACCCTTTTCCCTGAACATGAATTTAAAAGATGGCTTTGTCAGTGTGAACAATGAAAATGGCACAGATATATTCTAAATTGATTAGTGATCATAGAAATGCATCTTTAATCAAAAAACATTCTTTATGCCCAAGGCAACAGGCAAAATTCTAACAGGTGCGCGACATTGGCAGACATTTTTATGACACACAAACAAGGGGGTGATGAAGTTGAAGGATTATTATCTGCTAAATTTGAAGAAGAAATTAAATGAAAATAAACTTGTTTTATTTATAATAAATTATTCTTCGTTCTAGTACATTTAAAAATTAAAACTGGTCTAGCGAACATTTTTTTAAATTCAGTTCAAATCCTTAGGTGCGCTGAATAGGCCGACAGCAGTGTAGGTATGTTTTCATGATGTATATTCATTTTATGGATTGGAATAGTACCTTTAATCTGGTGTTTAATTTACTTAATTTAGTACTTTTGGTATTATGCTTTGTAAAACACAGAGTCCTCAATGAATACCGGGACATGTGGAATCCAATACCGGGACTTTGACATAGTGCTACAACATCAGCAACAGACATATATATATATATATATATATATATATATATATATAATATATATATATATATATATATATATATATATATATATATATATATATATATATATATATATATATATATATATATATATATATATATATATATTTGAGCATTACCTTTAATCGGATGTTTAATTTATTAAAATCAATTAAGTACTTTTGATAATATGCTATGTCACATACAGAGGCAGCAGTGAATACCGGGACATGTGGACCTCGATACCGGGACTTTGACAGAATGCTACAACATCAGCAACTGATTTTATAAGACGCATGCCTCTATGGATACCGGGACAATTGAATCTCGATACCGGGACATTGACATCATCCTACAACATCAGCAACCAAGTATTTTTTTTATCAAATGTCCTTATTTTGTAGATTAGACTATTGCCTTTAGTTTGGTGTTTAAATTATTAAAATTGGTCCAGTACTTTTGATGTTATGCTATGTCTGACACAAGGACCTCTATGAATACTGTTATATGGATACCGGTAATACCGTAGATTAGTATGCAGCATGTTATGCCATTGACTGGTTCCCTCACCTTTCGCATATTCTATAGAACACAGGAAACCAGTTAAGTAGTGCCAAAGAATAGTTACTTCCCCTATCTCGGCTGTAGAGGTGGGGAAATAATGAACGGAAGACGTGAAATATATAAACTGCGGTCAGCTAACCGGAACCTGAACTGAACCACGTAGATACTGCTTCAAATCTTGAGGGTATGCGTTTCAGACGGTTGTTTTGTCGGAATTTTTGCTTGTCCTAAGCACAGGCACCTGACGCATGGACAGTGTTGTTTCACAGTTTTATGTTTGGGGCTGTCAAGTAGATCCTTGCAGAGATGTTTGCCCAAATGTTCAATTTAAACAAAGTGAATAAAATGGCTCCGTCCACTAATGACTAAATTTTGAAAAAGTTTGAAAGCGTTCCATCAACCGTGAAGCGGCTTGCCAATTTAGCATGAAAAACACATTTTCTGCAAATATTGCCTTAAAACGTACACAGATCGATTCATTACACTTTGATCATTCGATGCATTCTATTCAGTCATATCCGACTTCGCATATTTCTGCTGTATATTATGAAAATCATCCAACTTTTAAAATCTGATATTGTGCCCGAAGATCTGACCGCCTTTTTGTCCTTTTTTGTTTACATTTTGTAAAGACGATTTTGATTGGCTACTTACTTCAGATTTCCAGTTTATCAGTTTTCATTACTGCGCTCATGCTATCATGGCTTCAGGACAACTCGGCCCGGGACAACTCTGCCCATTATAAAGTTGGCCCAAGACTGCCCTAATTTCAGAATACAACTCGGCCCAAGTCCCCCAGTGAAAGAAATAGAAGCGTTTTGTTACATTCTTTAACCTTTTCCTTTTTTTTTTTTTTCATTTTCCTTCTAAATAACGGTTAAAAAATGCACCAGGTCATGTCGGCAAATAAAAAGAAATTATTTTAACAAAGTTTGGCTATTTGTTGATGTTCAAACTTACTTTCATTAAGCTTTGTCAGGTAAAGGATGACAATGTACCCTTTTGTTGCAAAATCACAGGTAGTAAATTTCCATGCCTGTCGTTAATTAAGCATCAGTTAGATTATGTATAATTAAATCAAACATTGAAATACTTTTTTGTGAATCAACTGATTAAGGGAAATTAGCAGCTGATTAACACCGTTAAAGGAGACAGCCAATACATTTCTTTGTTTTTTAATTGTTGGATTTTTTAGATTATATTATTTTACTTTATTTTATTACTAAAATCAAAGCCTTACAAATCACAGATAGATTGATAGAAATATAAATAGATAGATAGATAGATGTTGGTAAATGATAATGTTATCTAATCTATATTACTAAATAAATAGATTGTAAGATTAACCGAGATTATGGTACAGATTTTCAGCGGGGTTTCAACACTGTTTCGTCAGCATATTGCACTCATTGATAATTTGGATTTGAGATTTATGCAATTTTGTTTGCTTTTTCTGATTTTTTAATTTAAAAACAATACTTTTTTTTCAAATTCTCCCAAAGTAGCTGAATATCTTTCTCGAATTTTCCACCTACATAAATTCAGTACTATAGATAAGCTGCTTTTTGGGGTATTTACCTAGTTAAAATCTTGAGAAAAAACAAAAGTAAAATTAAATATGTGGGGCAAATACCCAATTATCAGTAGTTCTTGCACCCATTAACATAACAGAGTACCCAAAGAAACCACTGAACCGATTTCAATATAACTCGGCAAGAATGTTCCTTTGGTGGCCCTCTACCAAGTTTGTTCAAGCTGTCATGATTCGTCAAAAAACATGGCCGTTAGGGGGTGGGGCTTATTTTCCCTATATAGCTATATAGAAAACTTTAAAAATCTTCTTGTCAGAAACCACTGGACCGATTTCAATATAATTTTGCTGAAATGTTCTTTTGGTGATGGATTACCTAGATTGTTCAAGCCATTTAGATTCGTCAAAAAACATGGCCGCCAGGGGGCGGGGCTTATTTTCCCTATATATCTATATAGAAAACTTTAACAATCTTCTTGTCAGAAACCACTGGACCGATTTCTATATAACTTGGCAAATATGTTCCCTTGCTGATCCTCTACCAAGATTGTTCAAGCCGTCGTGATTTGTCAAAAAACATGGCCACTAGGGGGCGGGGCTTATTTTTCCCTATATATCTGTTTAGAAAACTTTAATAATCCTTTTGTCAGAAACCACTGGACCGATTTCAATACAACATTGCAGGAATGTTTCTTTGGTAATTTAACTTGGCAGGAATGTTCCTTTGGTGGCCCTCTACCAAGTTTGTTCAAGCTGTCATGATTCATCAAAAAACATGGCCGATAGGGGGTGGGACTTATTTTCCCTATATAGCTATATAAAACACTTCAAAAATCTTTTTGTCAGAAACCACTGGACCAATTTCAATATAACTTGGCAGAATTGTTCCTTTGGTGACCTTTCAAGATTCAGTTCCAGCGATCATGATGCATGAAAAAAAACATGGCTGCTCGGGAGTAGGGCTATAAAATTTATACAAGAATCTTAGAGCAGTGAACTTGGCTGAAACGTCAACAGTAAGTTTGCAAAGCTGTTTGCTCAGGTGAGCGATATAGGACCATCATGGTCCTCTTGTTTTTTCCTATATAGCTATATAAAACATTTTAAAAATCTTTTTGTCAGAAACCACTGGACCGATTTCAATATATCTTGGCAGAATTGTTCCTTTGGCGATGCTCTTTCAAGATTCAGTTCAAGCCATCAAGATGCATGAAAAAAACATGGCCGCTTGGGAGCAGGGCTATAAAATTTATACAGAAGTCTTAGAGCAGTGAACTTGGCTGAAACTTTAACAGTATTAAAGTATGCAAAGCTGTTTGCTCAGGTGAGCGATATAGGACCATCATGGTCCTCTTTTTTTTCCCTATATATCTATATAGAAAACTTTAAAAATCTTCATGTCAGAAAGCACTGGACCGATTTCTATATAACTAGGAAAAAAATGTTTCCTTGGTGATCCTCTACCAAGATTGTTCAAGCCTTCATGATTTGTCAAAAAACATGGCCGCTAGCGGGCGGGGCTTATATTCCCTATATATCTATATAGAAAACTTTAAAAATCTTCTCGTCAGAAACCACTGGACCGATTTCATTAGTACTCGGCAGAAATCTTTCCTTGTTGACCCTCTACCAAGATTGATCAAGTTATCATGATTCGTCAAAAAACATGGCCGTCAGGGGGGCGGGGCTTATTTTCCCTACATATCTATATAGAAAAGTTTAAAAATCTTCTTGTCAGAAACCAATGGACCAATTTCAATATAACTTGGCAGGAATGTTGCTTTAGTGACCCTCTAGCAAGATTGATCAAGCCGTCATGATTCCTCAAAAAACATGGCCGCTAGGGGGCGGGGCATATTTTCCCTGTATATCTATATAGAAAACTTTAAAAATCTTCTCGTAAGAAACCGTTGGCTCGAGTTCAATATAACTTGACAGGAATGTTGCTTTGGTGACCCTCTACCAAGATTGTTCAAGCCGTCATGATTCGTCAAAAAACATGGCAGCTATGGTTTGGGGCTTATTTTCCCTATATATCTATCCGATTTCATTATAACTTGATAGAAATCTTTCCTTGTTGACCCTCTACCAGGATTGTTCAAGTTATCATGACTCGTCAAAAAACATGGCCGCCAGGGGGAGGGGCTTATTTTCCCAATATATCTATATAGAAAAGTTTAAAAATCTTCTTATGAGAAACCAATGGACCAATTTCAATATAACTTGGCAGGAATGTTTCTTTGGTAACCCTCTACCAAGATTGTTCAAGCCGTCATGATTCGTCAAAAAACATGGCCGCTCATAAGAAACCGTTGGATTGAGTTCAATGTAACTTGACAGGAATGTTGCTTTGGCGACCTTCTACCAAGATTGTGCCCTCATGATACGTCAAAAAACATGGCCGTCAAGGGGCGGGGCTTATTTTCCGTATATATCTGTATAGAAAACTTTAAAATTCTTCTTGTCAGAAACCACCTGACTGATTTCAATATTACTTGGCAGGAATGTTGCTTTGGTGATCCTCTACCAAGATTGTTCAAGCAATCATGATTCGTCAAAAAACATGGTTGCTAGGGATGGGGCTTATTTTCCCTATATATCTAAATAGAAAACTTTAAAAATCTTCTTGTCAGAAACCACTGAACCGATTTCATTAAAACTTGGCAGGATTTTTCCTTTGGTGACCCTCTACCAAGTTTGTTTAAGCTGTCATGATTTGTCAAAAAACATGGCTGTTAGGGGATGGGGCTTAATTTCCCTATATATCTATATAAGACATTTTAAAAATCTTTTTGTCAGAAACCACTGGACCAATTTCAATATAACGGCAGAATTGTTCCTTTGGTGACCCTCTTTCAATATTCAGTTCAAGCCATCATGATGCATGAAAAAAACATGGTCGCTGGGGTGCAGGGCTATAAAATTTATACAAAAATCTTAGAGCAGTGAACTTGGCTGAAACTTCAACAGTAAGTATGCAAAGCTGTTTGCTCGGGTGAACGATATAGGACCATCATGGTCCTCTTGTTTTTTAAATAATCTACAGGTACTCTCCAAAGTATTTTTATTTTCAAGTCCAGTAAAATAGCTGAAAGTTAAAAACTAATATTTCAGAATCACAGTTTTGAATAGAAACTATATACATACTATATGAAGGTAACAGACTATAGATCTTTCAGGTAATTCAATATGAACTTGAAATGATTTTGCTTTCAAATAGCTAGGTAGGTGGGGTATATTAACCAGTCTCAGTTGGTACCATCTATGTAGATGTTTATTTCCCAGTATTTCCCAGATATTCCCTGCATTTCCTGGGAATTCCCTGTATTTCCTGCCTTCCTGGGAAATATGGGTATTTCCCGCTTTTTTACCAACCCTGCATATGGAATATATTTTTGAAACTTTTTTTTTTTTTTTTTTTTCAGTTACCTAGTGGTAACCCATTTATTTTCCCCGTCCTATGGTAAACAGAGGGTCGGGGAGGACCATCCCCCTGGATACCTTACAATATACATGTATATAGGCGATTACATTAAGATCCTAGTTTTTGCATTTTGTCTAACTTATTTTTCTACCTCAAGTATTGGGACAAATTAGCCTGTGCAAACACTGCCAAACAAGAGCAGAAATTGTACCATCTGATAATGCTTATAGCTCAGACTTTAGGATGTATATGATTGAGAGCTAAAATGTCCCAGTATTTAGGGTGAATATCGTGTGATATTTAATTATATACATTTGCTCTGTCTCACTTCCACACACTTTTATTCAACATACAGGAGACTAATGTCCACCACTAGATGACAGAACAGATAAGAAAAGAAAAAAAAAAACAAAACAGACAACCGACCAACAGACATACACAATAAAAAAAATGAAAGAAAAAAAAGGTGCTCTGGATATCTTCTCTCAGTGAGGATGGCAGTATACAAAAATATCAGACATAATACATTTGTACTTGTCAGATCTTAATTAAGATGTCGGGAGCATCATATAAACTCAATGTATTGCTTCTAATAATTCTTTATACTTGTATAAACCGTATGGAATATATTTATGAAACTTTACAGGTGCATGCATGGCATTGAGACGATGTGTCATGAACAAGGAAGACAACTCTTGCTTGTTTGGTTTTTGAATTATCTGCCCTTGACTTAGTTCCATATGGTAAAGCAAGTCTGGGCCATAACTCCTAAACCGTATGGAATATATTTATGAAACTTTACAGGTGCATGCATGACATTGAGAGGATGCGTCATGAACAAGGAAGACAACTCTTGCTTGTTTGGTTTTTGAATTATCTGCCCTTGACTTAGTTCCATATAGTAAACCGTGTCCAGGCCATAACTCCTAAACCGTATGGAATATATTTATGAAACTTTACAGGTGCATGCATGACATTGAGATGATGTGTCTTGCACAAGGAAGACAACTCTTGCTTGTTTGGTTTTTGAATTATCTGCCCTTGACTTAGTTCCATATATTAAACCGTGTCTGGGCCATAACTCCTTAACCATATGGAATATATTTATGAAACTTTACAGGTGCATGCATGACATTGAGACGATGTGTCATGAACAAGGAAGATAACTCTTGCTTGTTTGGTTTTTGAATTATCTGCCCTTGACTTAGTTCCATATAGTAAACCGTGTGTTGGCCATAACTCCTAAACCATATGGAATATACAGTTGACTCTCGTTATCTCGACCCCTCTTATCTCGATCCTATCACTTATGTCGAACTGATTTCTAAGTCCCGATTATTTTCCCTATGTATTGATTGTATTTCAGCTTCGCGTATGTCGAACTACTTTTATGTCGACACTTCGGCTATCTCGTCCATCATTTTCAGTCCCTGAATATATTTTTCACAGTTTTTACTACCGCGTATCTCGAACTCGGACCATGACGAAGGAAAACAAAATGTAAGATGCGGCGCCGCCGGTCTCAGTCGCAGGCCATTGATAAATAAATCAATGTTTTAATTTTCCCTTTGTCCAGGTAATTACAAACAACACAAACAATGTCTAAAATCCGTAATTATGAAATCACGTGCGTGTAGAGTCGGGTTTGACACACGGCGCTCAACACCGTCTCGTGTCATTGATTTGTAAGATAAAAAGCGGCTCAGAATAGTGTTATGCAAGATTAAACAACGAAGTTTCTTTAATTTATTGTTTAGATATGCTCTTCACTATTGAGTACTCTCCGTCTGAATGATATAGCGTCTTCAAGAAAAGTCAGTGCGCGACAGGTTCCGACTCAGATCAGTCTGTATTGATCAGGCTAGCTAAGTCTGAATCTTCGCTTGTTACTCTTTGGTCAGGCGGTGCTCTTTGGTAAGCCCAGATAAGGCTCATGCCTATAGTGGAAAATTCGTGGGCGTGCAGGCTGATCCGAGTCTTTGACAGTCGCACAGTCTTCTAATAGGAGTTGTCGTGCACGGCCTCAAATAGACGAATCACACGTGGGTACCAATGTCAACCCTTCCGACCCTGTAGACTGATACGGATACCCACACAAACAGTGTAGGTCCAGATGAGACGGTTCATAATGAGCTTTCTCTGCAGGATCTACAGTTTGCCGCGCTGAGATAGTTCGTTTATGCCAGGGGAGATAATCCAAACTAGCTTACAGCTGCCGCTTAACATTGTAAGCGTTTTATGCAAAAGCGGAAACCAGTCAACTCTTTATCGAGTCGTCTATGCGAAGGGAGCTAATCCAAACCAGTTCATAACGTATAGCTAACACAATCCGGAAACCAGTAATTTATTTATAGCTCACATGGAAATCCACATTTGCAGGAGTATTAAAAGACAAGAAAAGACGTTTGAAATTTATTATTATTAACATTTATTGATGATATTACTCCAAGAGAACCATTGCATCTCCTAAAACAAACAGTAACAATGCTAACTGAAGTACGCGTAAATTATTTAAATTGCCATATACATGTGCCTTCCAACCACGTTTTGGCAAACAGAGGCGAATAGTCGTCATACCTATGACGTCACAATTTGGTTGTCTCGAACTACTGATAACTCGAACATTTTTATCAGGTCCCGTGAAGTTCGAGATAACGAGAGTCGACTGTATTTATGAAAATTTACAGATGCATGCATGACATTGAGGCGATGTGTCCTGAACATGGAAGACAACTCTTGCTTATTTGGTTAATGAATTATTTGCCCTTGACTAAGTTCCATATAGTAAACTGTGTGTGGGCCATATCAACCTTACTAATAACTTCATGCTGTACCTGTCACAATTACATATGTAACCTTTTTCTGAATGGCATTTTGGTGTGGGGGGGGGGGGGGGGGGGGCATCTGTGTCCTATTGACACTTTTTCTAGTATTAGATATTTAACAGATGAAATATTGGGAAACGGTGCCTCGGTGGTGTAGTGGTAAAGCTGCTCATCTTGTCACCCAGGGGTCATGGGTTCGATCCCAGGCTTCTCAAGCCTTTCATATGGGACTTTAAACCAAGTACCACATCTCCGTATGACCTAGCTGTTAGTGGGACGTAAAAAACTCACTCACTCATTTGAATTGTCATTAGCCTCTATTGCCCCTTGTGTGTGTAAAGTGTGTTATGTGACAGACACCCTTTCCACATGGGCTGTCTTATTGATTCAATGCCTCTTTGATAGCTGAAGCACCCCTTTAAGTAAATTTATATTGACACATGCAGTTGTTGCATGTGAGTGAGAATTTCCCGGTCTTTTACCATAATACATCATTTATATTGAGTGCATGCGGTTGTTGCATGGGAAAAGGCAGTTACAGGAATACCAAATATAAATACGTAATTCATCGATTGGGGGCAGATGTTTGATTCTCTTTGTGACTAAATACAAGAAAAAATGCGCTGTTCGAATATTTTATATATGCCGGCCTCGGTGGTTCAATCAGGTGCGTGTCTGACTGGTAATCAGGAGGTTTGGGTGCGTGCATGTTTGGGGTAAATGTTTACATCGAATGAGATACATGAACTAAAAACCTCATGCAATGTCTGGTGATACACTGCTCCATCTGATCACCATTTTCACTGCTCTTGTCATGAAGACTTCCTCTTTGAACATGTATGCGCATTGGATATGTTTTGGAGCTACATGTATGGGAATGCGAAATACATGTCGTACGCGTAGACAGTTAAAATATAGATACTGTAAAATGGTCAATAGAGGTAAAAACTGCTTATCTTACGGTCATAAATGTCACGTTGTCACTCCCTGTGTCTTTATGAAAGGCAATAACATTCTCGGCCAGATTAGTGTCTCGCTCAGCATACTGCTGCAATGTCTCGCTGAGAATACCTGTGCGTCGTACCAGCTGTCTTGCTGGTCTCGGTGACTAGACGAAGCAACAGTGTGATGGAAAAATTGGTCATGGTGATGACCGAGATCTATAGGAATGTCTCGCTGACTGTACTGTAAAAATAAATAGAATAACTTTCAAATGACATCACCTCTGTAATCACTGGATGGATTTCAACCAAAGTTGATTGGATTGTTCCACCAGAATTGCTCAGATCATTCTGTTTTGCTGCACATAATGCTGCCAGAGCTAAAAATAGAAAAAAAAAACTTCAGTCATCATCTAGGCGGTAACTACTGGGCAGATTTCAACCAAATGATAGGATTGTTCCTTGGGATGGTCTCCACAAAAGTTGCTCAAATCTTTGTGCTCCGCTGCACAAGACGGCCACCAGAGCTGAAAATAGAACAAACAACATCTCCTCTGTAACCACTGGGGGAATTTCATCCAAATTTGGTAGGATAGTTCTTTAGGAGGTCCTCTACCAAAATTGCTCAAACTGCTCGTCTCCACTGCACAAAATGATGACCAGAGCTAAAAATAGAAAAAAACAACTTAAACAGCATCTCCTCCATAACAACGGAGGATTTCAACAAAACTTGGAGTGTTGCTTGGGAGGTCCTCTACCAAAAGTGCTCAAAATGGATACATTTGCAAAAAATAGAAAAAAAATTCAAATGACATCTCCTCCGTAACCACTTAATGGATTTCGACCAAACTTGATAGGCTTGTTCCTAGGGAAGCTCCCTACAAATATTGCACAAACCGTTCCACTTCCTTGCACAAAATGGCGGCCAGAGCTACAGATATTAAAAACTTCAAACAGCATCTCCTCCATAACCCCTTGGCCAATTTCAACCAAACTTGATAGGATTGTTCCTTGGGAGGTCCTCTACCAAAATTGCTCAAATCATTTGGCTCCACTGCTCAAAATGGCGGCCAGAGCTGAAAATAGAAAAAACTTCAAACAACATCTCCACTTGGCGGATTTCAATTAAACTTGATAGGATTGTTCCTTGGGAGATCCTCTACAGAAATTGCTCAAACTATTCCACTTCGCTGCTCATAGTAGCTGCCAGAGCTAAAAATAGAAAAAAAAAACCAAACCTTCAAACAACATCTCCCTATCCACTGGGTGGATTTCAACCAAACTTGATAGGATAGTTCTTTGGGAGTCCTCTACCAAAACTGCTCAAACTGTTCTGCTGTGCTGAACAAACAGGCCACCAGTGCTAAAAACAGAAAAAAAAATCAAACAATTTCTCAGTAACTCTGCTGAACAAAGGGACTCTACACACTATGAAACTGTGTAAAATGACCAGAGCAAAAAATGGGAAAAAAAAACATCTTGAAAATGTATTTTTCGCTTCTTCTCCTGAACCAAAAGGCCATTTGACTTGAAACCTGGTAGGAAGCATTGGGGTGCCTTGTAGTAGATCACAAAATAGCTAAAATCATTCTGATTGGAAATCTAAGCTGGCCCCCATCTTGAAAATATATTTTTCACTTCTTCTCCTGAACTGAAAGGCCAACTCAACTGACTTGAAACTTAGCAGGAAGCATCAGGGTGACTTGTAGATCAAAAATAACTAAAATCCTTCCAATCAGAAATCAAAGATGGCTGCCATGTCAGCCATCTTGAAAATCTTTTTTTTTTCACTTCTTCTCCTGAACCAAGAGGCCAATTGACTTGAAACTTGGTAGGTTGGAAGCACTGGGGTGACTTATTCATGATCGGAAATCCAAGTCTCCGTCTTGAAAATCTATTTTTCACTTTTTCTCCTGAACTGAAAGGCCAATTGACTTAAAATTTGATAGGAAGCATCTGGGTGACTTGTAGATCAAAAATAGCTAAAAACATTTTGATCGGAAATCCAAGATGGCTGCCATGGTGGCCATCTTGAAAATCTTCTTTTTGGTTCTTCTCCTGAACCGAAAGGCCAATGGACTTGAAACATGGAAGGAAGCATCGGGGTGATTTGTAGATAAAAAAAAGCTAAAATTGTTCAAATCAGAAATCAAAGATGCCTGCAATGGCAGCCATCTTGAAAATCTTCTTTTGGCTTCTTCTCCTGACCAAAAGGCCAATTGACTCGAAGCTTTGTAGGAAGCTTCGGGGTGATTGGTAGATAAAAAAATAGCTAAAATTGTTCCGATCGGAAATCCAAGATTGCCTGAAACTTGGTATAGCATCAGGGCAACTTGTAGATCAACAAGAGTTGTCAGAAGACAACACAGCTTGCTGGGAAGGGCTAATCAGATAAGCCAACGATCTTTATTAAATATTAAAGATTAAACCTTAGGCTGCTAATCGCGACTACTTTCGCGCTGGAGGGGTCTGCCAACCCTAAAGCCTGTCATACTTACTATATACCACATGCAACCATTCAGAGCAAGTGTTCTCATACAGGAGTGAACCTACTTTCATACAAACACGCCACTTTTCATGAGATAGTCAGGTGCTGGATTTTACCCCCACTAAAAAAGACCGAGAATACTAAATTCAAGCTGCCATTAATTTCAGCACTCACTTCAACAGATTGATCACGATTTTCTGGAAAAAAAAGCCCATAACACCTGAATCATTTCCAGTGAGGAAGAAGTAGGAATAACAGTAGGACCTTTGTATGTCACTTGTTTCATTTGCAATAGTACCAGTAGGCGCTGGTCTCTTGTAACATTTTTTTTTTTACGGTTCCCGGTTTACACGTGACTGTGACTTTCTAGTCACGTGACCATCCCTTCTCCAGTAAAATGGCCACTTTCGATCGGCAAATTATATGTGGAAATTCCATGTAATTCGAGGCAAAATTAAGGGAGTAATGACTTCTTGAGTAGAGGTACCCCCTCTTACAGGCTTGATTCATTTTTTTTCTAGCAGGCTAAGGGTTAAATGCAGAACTTAAACTTATATGACAGAGTATGACCTGACTTTGATGTCTGAAGAATGTCAAAACTGAGGGTTGGGATATATGCCATTGAAATATCTTCCCTTAGGTTGGTGTGGGCAAAATATGAAAGCTGTATCTTACATGCTGAATTCCTTAAGTTGATGTGGATGAAATATATCTTACATACTTCAGCAGTTATGTACTTTTCAACTTAAAAACAGCTGTTAATGACAAAGTATGACTTGATCTTGATCTACTGGCAAAAGGTCAAACTGAGGAAGGGGTGTGTACTATTGAAAGGTCTTACCCTAAGGTAGGTGTCAGCCAAATATTAAAGCGGTACCTTGAATACTTCAGCAGTTACGAACACTTTTCAAAACTTAAACGCAGAGCTCAAACATGGGTTTAAATGACAAAGTATGACCTGACCTTGACCTAGGCAGAAGGTCAAACTGAGGAAGGGATGTGTGACATTGAAAGGTCTAACCCTAATGTTGGTGTGGGCCAAATATTAAAGCTGTATCTTGAATACTTCAGCAGTTACAAACACTTTTCAAAACTTAAACGCAAAACTTACACATAGGTGTAAATGACAAAGTAAGAACTGACCTTGACCTACATAACTGGTCTAACTCGGGAACGGGGGTATATGTTATTGAAAGGTCTTACCCTAAGGTAGGTGTAGGCGAAATATGAAAGCAGTACCTTAAATAATTAAAAAACTATGGACACCTTTGAAAACTTAAACAACGCCTGGGTGACAACATAAGCTGTCTGGGTACATAGTCCCAGCAAGCTAAAAATAGCTAAAATCATTAAGATCTGAAATCCAGGATGGCCGCCATCTTAAAAATCTATTTTTGGCTTCCTCACCTCAACCGAACGGCCAACTGACTTGACACTTGGTAAGAAATCAGGGTTTACTTGTAGATCAAATACAGCTAAAATCTTTCCAGTCAGATATCCAAGATGGCAGCCATGGAGGCCATCTTGAAAATCTCGTCTTTTGCTGAACCAAAAGGCTAATTGACTTGAAACTTGATAGGAAGTATCAGGGTGACTTGTAGATAAAAAAATAGTTAAAACCCTTCCGATCAGAAATCCAAGATGGCCTCCATGACCACTATCTTGGAAATCTATTTTGTGCCTCTGCTCCTGAACCGGAAGGCCAATTGACTTGGTAGAATGCATTAGGGTGACTTGTAGATCAAAAATAGCAAAAATCGTTCCAATGAGAAATACAAGATGGCGGCCAAAGTTGCTATCTAGAAAATCTATTTTGAACTTCTTCTCCTGAACAGAAAGGCCCATTGACTTGACAGGAAGTATCGCGATGACTTGTAGATCAAAAGTAACTAAAATCATTCAGATCGAAAATCCAAGATGGTTGCCCTAGCAGTCCTGTTGAAAATCTATTTTGAACTTTTTCTCCTGAACCAAAAGGGCAATGGACTCGAAACTTCATTGGAAGTATGAAGGTGACTTGTAGATCAAAAGTTGCTAATATCATTCTGTTTGGAAATCCAAGATGGCCGCCATCTTGAAAATCTATATTGAGCTTCTTCTCTTGAATGGAAAGGCCATTTGACTCAAACTTGTCTGGTAATCAGGTGAGTGATACAAGGCCATCTTGGCATTTTTTGTATGAAAGTATTGACCAGTGTGATCTGAGATAGTTTGCATGTTAAAGCCTGTTTTCTGGGAAAAATAAAAAAAAAATATTTAAGTTTGTCCACTGCTGAAAATTTTACCCAGCATGCTAAATGTTCAAACTGAATGTAAAACTTAAACATGAGCATTTTAACTTCATAATACATTAACCTATAGATAATGTGCTATTCTATTCTGTTTTCACACCTTCCACAGAAAAAACGACCTTTCAGTCGTTAATTAAAGTCTTAAACCAGAAGGTCCCTTAGGCAGTTACCTGTGTGACGTAACTCTTCCCGCTCAATTGACCACGTGTCAGTTTCTTTTCTGTGGACAAAGAAATTCAACAAGGATTATTTACCTGTGATAGAAATTTGGATTATTTCTTTCCTCACGGATAAATTTATGTATCCTTGTGTTTCTTTTGTTTATTTATCACTCCTTTCACTTTCTGTGTTATTATTTAAAATTTTCAATTTTCGATTTCATGTATTTTTGACTGGTCTTTTTCCACATGCGTTTTGGCGACTCTCGCTTTTCGGCACAACGCTCGTGCGCGATCGGTTCGATAGTCGTGTTTATATATGCAGAATATTTTTTTTTTTTTTTCGTTCCAGGTTATTCAGCAATTACGATATGTTTTTTTTCCTGGACTTTTGTTTGCAGAGATCTTCAGTTGGCTAAAGATTCTCATGGTGGAGAAGCTGATTGTAAAGAACTTGTCAACCCTTGATGGGTTATAAGACAATTCTTTACTGATGGGAGCCCCACCCCATATGGCTATACTGCCGGGGTAAGACCCATCAAGGTGGCATCTTTGGGTACTTAGTATCCTATAAAGTCTAAGTCCACCAGTCACCAGTCACCAGTCATCCAGTCACCAGTCACCAGTCACCCAGGCTCCAGTCAATCAGCTTCACCAGTCACCAGTCAATCAGGTGCCAGTCAACCAGGCACCAGTCACCAGTCATCCAGGTGCCAGTCAACCAGGCACCAGTCACCAGTCACCCAGTCACCAGTCACCAGTCACCCAGTCACCAGTCACCCAGTCACCCAGTCACCAGTCACCAGTCAACTAGTCTCCAGTCAATAATTTAATTATTTTCTGGAAAGACTTAGTTTCTGACATATTTCACCGGACAAAATAGTCACGTATACTAACTTCCGGTCATTATGTCTAATTATTAAAAAAATTTTTCACTGGGCAAAGTATCAGTAATATTTCTGATACTTATACCCGGTCATATTATTATATTATTTCTGATTTTTCACCAGGCAAACTTTTACAGAAAGTGTCTGGTCAATTTTTGCCTTATAATTAATTATCTTCGGGAAAAAGTTTCGAATACTTGTGCCCGCTCAGTTTTCATATATAATCTCCCTTTTTCATCGGACTAGAGTTACGAATACTACTATCCGATCAATTTGTCAAATTTCTTGTAACTTTACCGGGCAACAGTTACGAATATTAGTGTCCGGTCACTGTGTCGGGTAACTAGTGTCAAAATAATGATTACTAATTCCCGAACAATCTATTATCGTTCATAGAGCTCCATTCACGTTTAAGTCAATGGATATAGGTTATTAAGTGAAATACATAATAACTTTTTATACAAAAAATTCTGTACAGTCTTTCCCAAATCAGACTAGAATTTTTAATATTCCATTGACTTATTATAGGTGTGTAATTCCATTAATATTTTAAATTAACTTATGTTTTATCTCTTTTATCCGCTAGAAAGAGTTAAACTTCCGACTATAACAAAATTCTTACCGGGCAGCAGTTCGTAGACTAGTGCCAGGTCATTCAAATGATGTTTTATCTCTTTAATTCGCTAGACAGCGTTTAAATTCCGGCTCTAACGAAAATTTCATCGGGAGGCACTTCGTAGAGTAGTGCCAGGTCATTCTAACGAAATTTCACCGGGCAGTAGTTTCGTAGACTTTGTGTCGGATTACTAGTGTGTTCCAGGCTCAACATATATTCATATATAACCACTATAGACATGTATAGTCTTGGATTATAGGTTATTGAATGACAGCGATGGGTTCTAATACCTAGTAGCCATTTATATTGTTGAATTCTGTCCAGTTACTTTTGAACTTGACTTAAATTCTATATATATATTTATTATTGAAAATGAATTAAGAATTATCGGTTACGATCAAATTCGCAATTCATTCACTAAGTGTAGAAGATACTTCCAGCTATAATTATATCTCGTTTGTTCGCTACAAAGAGATTAACTTCTTACATATTCACCTTATTCGGCTCTAGGGCAAAGGTGAACTATAAAACTATCGTTATTTATAAGAAGAAAAATATACACGAAATATAAAAATTTTTCTTCTTTCCTCCCCTGTTTTTCTTCTACATGCTCCGATATGTAATCAGCATGTAATCTAAGGAGTAAATTGACAAGAAAGTAGCAATCGATCTTTTCTACTTTCTATTAATTTTTCATTCTTAAGGTATCGGAAATTTACACCAACCAGATAAATAAATTAACAGTTTATTTATTTATTCACTACCTCTCTAGATTACTACGATTTAAAATTCTAGTTGAGGTACATATTTTCCTTTTGCCTTTTCTACATGGAAAATAGTTGATCCGATAAGCTATTATTCTATTTTATACTATCTTTTGATTGATTATATAAGAGTCTAGGTCAGTCGTGCTCTGTCTAAACTCTGCTATAAAATAATAAATAAGAAAAAAATCTTATATTTAGGCATAGATATAATTCGATACGTTCTTTACTTTGCCTGTTTTATTTTTTCTTCTGGATCATTTAAGACTACGATAGCAATATACCAGATATTTTTGCCTCAGTAAGAATCTATTACGCTGAAGATTCTTCATATTGGAATAATAATTTTATTATGATTATAATTCTAGACCCAATTAATCCTCGTATATTATAGGTCTACTTTATCTTATTGAGGAATAGTTTTGCTTCGACTAGCTCTATACCTCTAATATTTTATTTATAACTAGAGTCCATGTCAATCAAAATTTTCTTGCACTTTGGTATTGACAATGGATACATATTTAGTAAAGGCATTAATTATTCAGTACGTGACAGATTATTATTGCCTAAATTAGATTTTATATACAATACTTTCCTTTTGATATTTTGTTTTATTGACTTTGTAACTATTCAGAAACTGCCAAAGTCAATCATTTCCTTCCTCTAAACTTACCGAAGCTCTAGATTATGTTGATATATATTTTTGATATATGCTTAGAGGTTAATTAACGAGAGTTTACCTCATAATAGCAGATATTATTATAATTATATTAATCAATCTATAGTCTAGGCTTAGACAAAAGGGAAAACATCCTTAATTACGAGCCGGTAAAGAATTAAGACACTCTTAATTATCTCTTTACCCCTCCTTTATGTTTACATTTGTTAAAGGGATCATAGTAATTCTCGCTAAGAGTTCAAGTTCAGTTTGCGAATAATGCAAAGATTAATATCTTGATTTCCAGTCCGCATCAAAAATGGTCTATATATATAGATAAATATCTTTCCGAAACTGGATATTTATTTATTTTTTCCACACAATAAGTCATTTCAAGATGTCGATGTTTTTGAAATGCACTGCTTCAATTTATAATATAAAATATGTTTATATTAACTTCACAACTTAGTAAGTGCTGCACCTACGTTCCTGGTCAGATCTTACTTTTGTGATACGTTTTTGAACATACTGAAAGTTTTCTCCGATTATACATTCGGTAAATAAACTTTCGAGTAGTATTTATGCCTTTAAACATTCAGATTATTTGATAATTGTTGGAGATAATATATTATTCCGATATTTATATATCTATCTTCATTATTTATCTTTCTCATCTTACTTTTAAATTAGATTGACCTTCTCGCTACGTTCCAGGTTTAAATCTAGCTAACATTGTGGAACAGTCACTTTTTTATTTCCTAAACAATATTTTAACTTTTTTCTCAGTATTCAGAGCATAACGACTTCATGAATACTTGAAAATAATTCAATTCTACGCTTGTTAAACTAAGCCTAAAACAAGCCCTAGTTTTTTAGAATGGATATTATCCTTCGATTCAGTTCATGGAGATACATCCTTTTAGATCCCATTATCTCTATTTCAATCATTCAAAATTCTAATGACTAAGTACTCCTTTTCTACGTACGAATACAGAATATCGAGTCACTGTTGCTGCATATTGGTTAAAGATTAAACAAATTTTATCTTAAACCTATATGACGTTAAATTAATTATTATCTCTTTCATATACATGTTTTTACCCTTCCGTCAGGGATCGCGGTAATAATATTATTACTCTCTATGGTTTACACATAGATCTCGAGAGTATATATATGTATTTTCTTCCTGAACTCATTTGCGAGTACGTAATTTGATATTTCAGGAATTACCAATTATGCAGACATAGATTTTATTCTATTAATATTCAATTCTAAAAATTTGATTGAATGTTTATCTTTAAAATTTCTGGGCAGTAATTTTATAGAGAGTTATATGTTTAATAATTCCTTGCTTAAATAATAGTTACGCTTAACCTATGATTTATAGCGGGAATTTTGTTCAGTAGTATAATTTTTATTTAGTATTAATATATTTCTTACTATTCTTAAATATGCGTATAGAATAGTAATACTATCTCTTAACTTTTAAATTAAGTGTTTTTTGAGATTAATAATCAGTATTATTGTATAATCTTTCTTCAGAGATTATCACACTATTACTTTTTCTCTGAGTCCTTCTCTTTTTATGAACATTTTGATTCGTATCAAAGTGGATTTTTAACATTTCTTGATTTCCATGATTATTTACTCAGGAGTACTTTTCATGGCAATCTTCTGGTATAGAAAGATTCTATCCAGCTTATTTATTATTGCTTAATCTTATCAATACGGTAAGATTTAGCCAAACTATGACCGTCATACAGTTTGCTGCGATCAACCTTATTCTTATCTCTTTTATTGTCTGTCAAACTCTTTAGTTATGATGTTGACAGTTTATTCTTTATTTTTTTGTCAGGACATCAAACGCTTTTATATGTCTATGACAAAACTAATTATCAATGGTTTAAGTTGTTTTTTCTTCCCAGCAGTTATATGCAAACTCTGTATTATTTTATTGCTTGACTAAAAATTCGTTATACAATTAGTCTAGCAATAGTTTTAACCATTATGTTTGTCTATACCTTTTTTCTTCTGATGGATAACTTAGTTATAGTTAAGTTAACTCCATCTACTTTTATTATCTCCCCTTCTTTAATTTGATCAAGGGAAATAATTACACATTATGGTTATTTTAAGTCTGTGTCTGTTCATCGGAAACTGTCCTGTCGCTCCAATTAACAGAATTTAATTAGTTTATAATTCTAATAGCTTAGACTATTACAATTACATAGCTTCACATATCTAGAATTTTATCCAAAATATCTACATATGTCAGTTATTTATAGGAAACTCCACCGAGTAGACTTTTCCTTATTTATTCAAGATCCTACATAGACTACTTACAGTGTATGGTCTTGGCTTTTTGTTTTACAAATTTTGTTTTCAAAATATTTCTATATTCCTAGCTTACTTTGCGATGGAATATTTATGTTATGTCTCAATGACTCCCTTTTCTTTTTGAAGCCAATTGTTGTTTCCCAAAAAGAAAAAAAGAGGGGGGGGGGCCGATGTTAGGTCTCTGAGACTTAAGAACTGGCTTCCTCTAGAGTCTACTAATATATATAAGGTTGTTAGATCATAACACCTTAAAGCTATTTTGTGAATCTAGACCATTCTTTCTATTAAATATAGAATTAGAATGTATCTGATTCCTTTGAGTTTCCTGAGTCTTAACCAGAAGTGGTGAGATATTATTGGTGTTAGAATTAGGAGAGCACCTCCCTCCTATTCTGCAAATTCTAGCACATTATCTATAGGTTAATGTATTATGAAGTTAAAATGAAGTTTTTTAAAAGTAAAACATATTTTAACGAGTAATACTTAACCTATAGATAATCAATTATCTCCCTCCGCCCACCCTCGCTTATCTCTCCTAATTGTGTCTATTGTTTTACACATAAAAGAAACTGACACGTGGTCAATTGAGCGGGAAGAGTTACGTCACACAGGTAACTGCCTAAGGGACCTTCTGGTTTAAGACTTTAATTAACGACTGAAAGGTCGTTTTTTCTGTGGAAGGTGTGAAAACAGAATAGAATAGCACATTATCTATAGGTTAAGTATTACTCGTTAAAATATGTTTTACTTTTAAAAAACTTCATTTTAAATGCATAATACATTGATCTATAGATAATGTTCTATTCTATTCTGTATTTCACACCTTCCACAGAAAAAACGACAGTTCAGTCGTCTTAAGGAGTCTTAATCCAGAAGGTCCCTTAGGCAGTTACCTGTATGACACAACTCTTCCTGCTTAAATGATTCTTTTCTGTGGACTTGAAAGTAAACAAAGGATTTTCTCTCCGCTGAAAGAAATCTGTATTTTATTTCTTTTCTCGCGGTTAACTTTCTAAATCCTTTTTTTTTTTTTTTTTCTTTGCCGGCCTCGGTGGCTCAGTTGGATGCGCCGTCCGACTGGAGACCAGGAGGTCGCGGGTTCAACCCTCGCCGAGGTCGGTAACATTCTTTCGTGGAGATTGATCATGAAATATTTTCTACGGTCATTCTCTCCCTTTCGCTGATTCAAGAAGGGCAGTTGTCAGTTTCTGGCGAAAGAATGTGCACAATACTGCTTAACTGCTTAGAGGACTAAGCCTGCCCAGTAAACGTGTGGTTAGGTAAACTGACCGCGCTCGACATGACCCCATTGGGTTGACTGGGCCGTAAAACCTCAACACAAACAAACAAACAATCCTTTTCTTTCTTGTGTTCCTTTTTCATTCTTCCACTAAATATGTTATTTATTTGAAATCATTGATTTTCGATTTCTTGCTTTTCTCATCGCTAATATTCTCATCATGAGTTTTCATGACCATTGATGCATTACTATCGTGGTGATTGTGGTCATATCAAGGCTCGATGGGACAATCACTACAGTTGCCAATCTTGCACTTCATGTTCTAGATTTTCAACATGTTATATTTGCAGCCAGTGGTCAGACGATGTGTGGATACTTGCTGAGAAGAGAAGACTTCACACTACAAGAAGATTAGTTATGACAACTAGAAGACAGAACAAAAAGAAGAATAGAAATGTGTCAGACCCATCTGATACAATTTCTTTAGATGGGAGGACCGCCCCGCATGGCTTTACTGCCAGGGGCAGGACCCATCTAGGTGGCAGCCAAATGGAAACAAATAGGCCACTTTCACATTGTTGTGCGCATGCGCCAAACTGTCCAGATAAGTCTCGAATCAGCGTTATCTCAGCGAGATTACAATTGAGAGGGCAATCTTCAATATGTTGCATATCAGAATAGAGGTCCTTGGATATTATAGGTGGAAACATATCAATTAAAAACAACTAAATAGAAAATAAATGAAATCGTCTTCCTCGAAGGTGTCAAAATTGATTTTATAGCTTCAGTAAAGTAGTATTTAAAGTCAAAATACTGCTTAGAGCTAGAGACTTAAAATAACACAAAGATTTCGTTTACCGCAAGTAGAACATCTGTGTTGATGCATGTCACTTTCAATTATTTCCACGTAAAAACAAAAAGTTCCTTTCAAATAAATAAATAAATCCGGACATCATATGAAAATTTATTTATTTATTTTTTTTGCACTAAAATACTAACAAAAAACAACTGAAATGTGATTCATATTTTATACCCGAAATATCATACTAAGCACTATATACAGATACGATCGTCTTATTACCAGAGTTTTTCGCTATTATATTTATAATCATCATGAAATAACATATCTGTATGAGAAATTCTTGTAGTATTTTAAGTTTCTTTTCATTTGGTCTTTTTCATGGCTTCAACCTTATTTCAGGTATTGTCCTAAATTGTTGTCATACAATCATTTCAATTGTGTGCATCCAGCGAAGACTCAGATCAGCCTAATCATCCATTCTGTATGGTCAGTAATGGCTGTTTGCAAGAAAACAGAGCAAATGTTTTGGGTAATAGTCATCCACTGAACTTACAACGAAAACTCTGACGGATGTCCAAGCTGATCCGAGTCATCCCCTGACACATATCAGTTTGCTGGTATTATCATGCAAAACCTCAAACATGTTCCGTCCCTTGTTGAGCTTCTATAAAGCCACCAGGTTTGCTTTGAAAAGCAATAAAATGCCACCTAATCGGAAAGGGCACCTCTATAAGGGCGCATACCTCTCAATCAGCAAGCGGATTAGTTTATTTAGGTGCTAAATCATCCATTTAATCAAAGGTTAGTGTCATAATTTACCGAAAATGGATATGCGAACTTTTGGCACGTGCTCGTGATTATAAAGGTTAAGTAATGTTTTGTTTATTATCAAAACACATGAGAAAGATGACACATGGAATTATCATTAATCCGTGGAATGTTATTTTGTTTATGGCAAATTTATCTATTTATTTATTCATTTATTTATTTAAGTATAATCTGCACTTCTTTACGAATAATGGGATGATTTGCAAAATCTCTAAGACAGAAGTGTGGCCGCGAAGGCCTATAGTGTTTTATTATTCTTACTACCCTGAGAAAACTTTATAGAAATAAGTTACAAGGTGTAAAATGATCCTTTTTTATAATTGGCATTCAGTAAATAGGAAAATACTTCAAAACGTCAAAAGGCCAATTTAAACGACTTTATTTCATCGTAACCTATTTTATCAGTGTATCAGATTGGCTACTTGCCCCATCATTTGATTATATACTTTATTGATTTTTCAATTGAAGAGCACACGGTAAGGGAGATAACAATGTGAAAGAGGTCTATTCCAACCAGGCAATAAGTCCACCATCACCAGTCACCGGTCAACTAGTCACCAGTCATCTATTCACTGGTCATCAAGACCCAAGTGTAATAATAGAACCTCCAAATACTTGGAGATCAAATGACAAACACTCTTCACAGACTAGACAATCACATTTGGACCAGTCTAAAAGAAGACATAGATCTAAGAAGAAGAGAAGACATAGATCGTCTTCTTCTTCTTCTAGGTCGGCCTCTTCAAATTCACATAAGAATAAAAAATCAAAGAGAGCTAAACATTCTCATAAAAAGAGAAGAAGACGATCTATGTCGTCCTCTTCTTCTTCATCAGCATCTACACAATCAGAGAATGATTACGGTAGATACAAAAGAGTAAAACTAGCTCCCCAGGTTGCAGAATTATCAATTCTGCTGCAACCTGTGGAACCGGAAACAAAGTTTACCAGAAATACCTATGAATATAACACCTCAGTTACCGGATAATGTGTTACAAGTGGCCAAAGGTTCTGACTCAGAAGCTGAGGTTTGGTCATTTGACAGGGCTATAAATGAAGTTTTTCGGCTTTTGCCTCCAGAATTATGCCCAAAAACATCCCAGGAAAAGACTCCCATCAAACCACTATCTAGGATAGAACATTTAATGGAGTCACATGCCACTCCATTATTAGTTTTGCCCCAGTCAAAGTTGGTAGAAAACACAACTAAATTCATACAAAACAAATTAGACATGGACAAATGTTGCAAGGATTGGATATGTCCTCAAAACTTGGTCACGTCTCTTGCTCCTACTAAGTTTTACAAGAGTCAGAACCAATACTTCCCGACTAAGAATATACCAACATTAGAGGCAGATGCTTCCCTGTTATAAAAAGCTTGGAGGCATGGGAAAAGAAAGCACGCAAACTCATCGCCATCAATTGCCATGCAGACTTGTTTTCATCTGCAGCATATTTATGCCTTCAACAAGAATCGATGTTGGTTGCGGCCCTTTCAAGATTACTTGAGGCTGTAGCGAAATCGATTAAACATGCCACAGCTATGTCCACCATATTGGCAACAGAAATATTCCAGGCTAGACGCGACTTGGCATTAGCCAACTCAAAATTACTTCTAGAGAATTCTAGTTATGAGTTAAGGAATGCTCCGATAAATTCCAAAACCCTTTTTGACGGAAAGATTAAGGAAGTTGCGAAGGCTAACTATGAGGCTCAGCAACAGAGATTTTTAGCCTCTTCTTCATCAAATACAGCTATCCCACATCAAAAGCCTCTCGCTACGTCAAGGGCTTTTAAAATTCCTAAAGTCCCTACTAAACCATCTAAGACTAAACAAACACAACCATAAAGGACAAAAACACTAACTCATTCCTTTACATAAGGTAACAGAAAGGATTTCACTAAGAGGAGTAGTAACTACAAACAGTTCCCCTCCTCTAAAATTGCCTCTTCCTCCACAAAGTTCTGAAAGCCAACCCTTTCCGCTGCCAGTCTTACCGAGTCGGGACATTCCTGTGGGGGGGAAGATTGGCCCACTTTGTGGAACATTGGGAAAAATTGACAGACAATAGATGGGTCCTCTCTATTGTTTGAAATGGTTTCAGGATACCATTCAGGTTAATCCTCCCCTATCGTCAGTTCCAATAAAACTGAGCTAATTTTCCTCACCGTTACTTCGAGGAGAGATGGATATCATTCTCCAGAAATGGGCAGTGGAAAGGGTACAAGATCCAGGAACTCCCGGCTTTTACTCTCGGCTATTCCTTGTACCAAAAAAGAACAGAAAGTTAGTCCAGTTATAGATCTTTCTTTACTGAACCTATACATAAAGAAACAACCACTCAAGATGGAGAGTCGTCCGTAAGACAGTCGATTGTGAACAATGACTGGGCTGTCTCCATAGACTTGACAGATCCTTATCTTCATGCTGATACATCCTTAATCCAGAAAGTATCTTTGATTCGTCTACGAAGATCAGATATTCCAGTTCACAGCCTTACCCTTCGGAATGTCTCTAAGTCCGTGAATTTTTACCAAATTGATGGAAGTTATAGCATCGCACCTGCGTCAACGTGCCACTTCAGATTTTCTGTACCTAGACTATTGGCTGATAAAAAATCTGATTCGCAATCGGCTATGAGATCAGACAAAATATTTCCTTCAAGTAGTTCAGAGTCTAGGATTTATTCCAAACCTAAAAAAGTCGGAATTAATACCTGCTCAGAATTCCACGTTCATAGGCATGGAATTTCTGACACAGCAGAATTTAGTCAGGGTACCAGCGGAACGAGTAGAGACCCTAATATTGACTATCAAATCTGTTCTCTCTAGCAATCAAATATCGGCACGAACTTTCCTTTGTCTTTTGGGCAAACTCAGTGCAGCAGCAGATTTTGTTCTCCTAGGCAGACTTCACATACGACCCCTGCAAATGTGTCTTCTGTCTGTCTGGAGACCTCATATTCTTCCTCTCGATCATCAGATTACAATCAGCAGTATGATTCGATTTCATTTGAAGTGGTGGATGGATAGCAAACGCTTCGTCCTAGGAACTCTAATCCATCCTCCAGATCCCAATGTATTCCCTTTTACGGACGTCAGTCATTTCGGATGGTGAGCTTATTTAGAGCCGATGAGACTATCCTTTCATGGTCGCTGGATGGAAGACCAATCCCAGCTCCAAACTGGTTTCTTGGCAAAAAATCAGCTTCCATCTATCAGTCCAGATCCCATTGTTATTCCTAATCTGGCGCAAACATGCAAAAGGGAACAATCGGATAGACTGTTATGCCCGATTAGAACATTAAAATTTTACCTTAAAATGACTAGCTCCTATCATCAGAAGAGAACTAGATTATTTTTACCTATCAAAGGCAATCAGGATATCTCGAAATCTTCGGTTTCTAGATGGATATCTTATACTTTCAAACTTGCCTATAGGAAACACACTAATCGAGACATTTCTTTCCTTAAAATTAAAGCTCATGAAGTTAGGGCTCAATCTTCTTCTTGGGCCTTTTTTGATAAGGTTCCTCTGCCATCCTGGGTGGCTCAGTTGGATGCGCCGTCCGACTGGAGACCAGGAGGTCGTGGGTTCAACCCCCGCCGAGGTTGGCAACATTCTTTTGTGGAGATTGATCATGAAATATTTTCTAGGGTCATTCTCTCCCTTCCGCTGATTCAAGAAGGGCAGTTGTCAGTTTCTGGCAAAAGAATGTGCACAATACTGGTTAACCGCTTAGAGGACTGAGCCTGCCAAGTAAACGTGTGGTTAGGTAAACTGACTGCGCTCGACATGACCCCATTGGGTTGACTGGGCCGTAAAACCTCAACACAAACACAAACAATAAGGTTCCTTTTGATGAAATCCTTAAAGCAGCAGTGTGGAATCGATTCTACCAGAGGGATATGTCTCAACAAGCAGCAAATCTACAGAGATTGGGCCCAATTGTTGTAGCCCAGAAAGTAGTGGGGGGGGGGGGGGGCAGTCAAACAGTGCTTTTGATGCCTGTAAATAATGATCAGCCTCCAAGCCATACAGTACATATATTAAGGTAAATAATATCTTATATATATACGTTAGGAATGAGATCATTCTGAGGATTTTATCATCAGTGTATCTTATTCCTTAGAGTTTCCTGAGCCTTAATCCGGAGGTATAGGGATTCCATATTGTTTGTGTTGGAATAGGAGAGCTCCTCCCTCCTAATCTTTAAATTCTAGCACATTATCTGTAGGATAATGTATTGTGCAGTTAAAATGAAGTTTTTAAAAGTAAAACATATTTTAACTAGCAATACTTTACCTATAGATAAGAGAGTCCCACTCCCCCCCCCTCCCCCCCCCCCCCCCCCCCCCCCCCTGCACAGCTCTATTTTAATTGTTTCTATTGTTTTACACATCAAAGAAACTGACACGTGATCATTTAAGCGGGAAGAGTTGGTGATCATTTATGCGGGAAGAGTTGCGTGATCATTTAACCGGAAAGAGTTGCGTCATACAGGGACCTTCTGGAAAGACTCCTTAAGGCGACTGAACTGTTGTTTTTTCTGTGGAAGGTGTGAAATACAGAATAGAATAGCACATTATCTGTAGGTTAAGTATTGCTAGTTAAAATATGTTTTACTTTTAAAACTTCATTTTAAGTCTGTTTGTATTATATTATGTAAACTGAATTTCACCAAATCCCTTTTGATAATTTTAGGATAGATTTGCTCTGAGCACCAAGGAAAAGATTGTAAAGCCATGGACTCAAGCCTTCTGGGTCGAGCTGTGGAACTGCATGGCCCAGACCTGGTACGCCACCTACATCTAGAACACCAGCCTGTTCCTGATGGTGTCTATGGTAACCTACAGAGACATAAACAACAGCCACTAGAGATTGAGTATGTAACAGCATATATTATATCAATGTGTGTTTAGGGTAACATGTTAGATTAAAATAGGTGGGGTATTTAGGGATTTCTTTTTATGCCCCAAACTTCGATGAAGTTGGAGGGGCAGATTGCTTCTGGGGCTTTTGTCCATTCGTCCTTCCATTCATTATGCTTTTTGATGCTTAGCATAGCTTAGAACCGTACATGCTACTGTTTTGAAATTTCATATATGTATTCCTCATGAAAAAATAGCTGACACCTATTTTTTTTCTCAACAGGATTATGCCCCTTTCCTGAGTTATTGCCCTTTGAAAAAGTATGGATGCAATCTTGTCAGCAAAATATCCCAAAAACAATTGAACCTAGAGCCTTGAAACATGATGGATAGACTTATAGTGATGAGTAGACGACCTGATTAATTTTTGAATACATTTTGAAAAATACTTCATGAGTTTTGGCCGTAATTTTTACCCTGTCAGCAAAATATCTCAAAAACTAGTGGAGCTAGAGCCTTGAAACTTGGTGAATTGATAGGTAATGAGAGTTGGGAGAGTTGACTCTTAATCGATGAGGTTTCTCACCGCTGTGGTTCGAGTCTCCCTTGTGTCACATCGGGTAAAGCCAATGGGGGAAAGCCAAGTTCTGCTTAAGGATGGTCAGGTGGCTTTTCCCTGGGTTCTTCGGTTTTCACCCATCTTTGACGAATGATCTGCTTGATATAAGTGAAATATTGTTGAAAGGGCCATAACCCAAATAAAAAAAAATGATGAGTAGATGACCTGATTTACTTTTGAATAAATTCTGAATTTTTTTTCATGAGTAATGGCCCTTTGTAAATTTGGGCATTTTTCCCTTTTCAGCAAAATATCTCAAAAACTATTGAAGCTAGAGCCTTGAAACTTGATGAATAGTTTGGTAGTGATGAATAGATGACCTGATTTACTTTTGAATAAATTCTGAAAAATACTTCATGAGTTATGGCACTTTGTAATTTTGGTCATTTTTACATTGCCAGCAAAATATCTCAAAAACTGTTGGAACTAGTGCCTTGAAACTTGGTGAATTGATTAGTAATGATGAGAAGATGACCTGATTAACTTTTGAATAAATTCTGAAAAATATTCATGAGTAATGGTCCTTTGTAAATTTGAGCATTTTTCCCTTGTCAGCAAAATGTCTCATAAACTATTGAAGCTAGAGCCTTAAAACTTGATGAATAGATTGGTAGTGATGAATAGGTGACCTGATTAACTTTTGAATAAATTCTAAAAAAAAACTTTATGAGTTATAGCCCTTTGTAATTTTGGTCTTTTTTACCTTGTCAGCAAAATATCTCAAAAACTGTTGGAGCTAGAGCCTTGAAATTTGGTGAATTGATTGGTAATGATGAGTAGATGACTTGTTTAATTTTTGAATAAATTTTGAAAAATATTTCACGAGTAATGGCCCTTTGTGAATTTGGGCATTTTCCCTTGTCAGCAAAATATCTCATACTGTTGCAGTTAAAGCCTCATTACTTGATAAATAGATTGGTAGTGATGAGAAGGAAGTTGGCGGGGCCTATTACTTCTGGGCATGAGTAATGGCCCTTTGTAAATTTGGGCATTTTTCCCTTGTCAGCAAAATATCACAAAAACAGTTGGAGCTAGAGCCTCATAACTTGATTAATGGATTGGTAGTGATGAGAAGATGACCTGATTTACTTTTGAATAATTTCAGAAACATATTTCAGGAGTTATGGCCCTTTGTAGATTGGGCCATTTTAACCTTATATTAGCTTTAGGGGCAAGCATATGGTTGGGGGCGTAGTGGTTTACAAACATAAGTTCTAATTTCTTTTTATTGGCTCGCCGGGACTATGTCCCTGGAGAACTTATATTGTCACCCAGTCGTTGGCGTCGGCGTCTGTCGGCGTCCGTGTCCATGTTAGCACAATGTTAAAGTTTTCAAAGGTGTGCATAGTGTTTTAACTGTTTAAGGTACTGCTTTCATATTTTGCCTACACCTACCTTATGGTAAGACCTTTCATTAGCATACACCCCCATCCACAAGTTAGACCATTTATGTAGGTCAAGTTCAGTTTTTACTTTGTTGTTTACACCCATGTTTAAGTTTTGCGTTTAAGTTTTGAAAAATGTTAATAACTGCTGAAGTATTCAAGATAGAGCTTTGATATTTGACCCACACCAACGTTAGGGTAAGACCTTTCAATAGCACACACCCTTTCCTCAGTTTGACTTTTTGCTTAAGTCAAGGTCAGGTCATACTTTTTCATTTAAACCCATGTTTGAGTTCTGCATTTAAGTTTTGAAAAGTGTTCGTAACTGCTGAAGTATTCAAGATAGAGCTTTAATATTTGGCCCACACCTACCTTAGGGTAAGACCCTTCAATAGTACACACCTCTTTTTCAGTTTGACCTTCTGCCTAGGTCAAGGTCAGGTCATACTTTGTCATTTACAGCTGTGTTTAAGTTTTGGAAAGTGTTTGTATCTGCTGAAGTATTCAAGATACCACTTTAATATTTGGCCCACACCAATGTTAGGATAAGACCTTTCAATAGCACACACCCTTTCCTCAGTTTTGCCTTTTGCCTAGGTCAAGGTCAGGCCATACTTTGTCATTTAGACCCATGTTTGAGTTCTGCATTTAAGTTTTGAAAAGTGTTCATAACTGCTGAAGTATTCTAGATGCCGCTTTAATATTTGGCCCACACCTACCTTAGGGTAAGACCTTTCAATAGTACACACTCCTTCCTCAATTTGACCTTCTGCCTAGGTCAAGGTCAGGTCATACTTTGGTCATTTACAACTGTGTTTAAGTTTTGAAAAGTGTGCATGACTGCTGAAGTATGTAACATATCGCTTTCATAGTTCATCCACACCAACCTAAGGGATTCAGCATGTAAGATATAGCTTTCATATTTTGTCCATACCAATCTAAGGGAAGATGTTTCAATGGCATATACCCCATCCCTCAGTTTGACATTCATCCTACGTCAAAGTCAGGTCATACTCTGTCATTCACAGCTATGTTTAAGTTCTGCATTTAATCTTTAATATTTAAAGATTGTTTTCTCATCTGACCAGCTCTTTCCGGCGAGCTACATTGTCCTCTGACAACTCTTGTTTTTAGCTCACCTGAGCCGAAGGCTCAAGGTGAGGTATTGTGATCACTCACCGTCCGTCGTCGTCGTCGTCGTCCGTCTGTCCGTCCGTCTGTTCACAATCTTTAAACAACATCTCCTCCTAAACCACTGATTGGATTTTGACCAAATTTCACAGGAATGATCCTTGGTTGATCCTCTTTCAAAGTTGTTCAAATGGTTCCGGTCCATTGCATATCTAGGTCACAGGAGCTAAAAATAGATTTTTTAACTAAAAACTCAAAAAATCTTTTCGTCAGAAACCACTGGACCGATTTCAATAAAATTTTGCAGAAATGTTCCTTTGGTGATTCTCTAAGAAGATTGTTCAAGCCATTTGGATTCGTCAAAAAACATGGCCGCCAGGGGGCGGGGCTTATTTTCCCTATATATCTATATAGAAAACTTTAAAAATCTTCTTGTCAGAAACCACTGGACCAATTTTAACTAAAAACTCAAAAAATCTTTTCGTCAGAAACCACTGGACCGATTTCAATAAAATTTTGCAGAAATGTTCCTTTGGTGATCCTCTACCAAGATTGTTCAAGCCTTTTGGATTCGTCAAAAAACATGGCCACCAGGGGGCGGGGCTTATTTTCCCTATATATCTGTATAGAAAACTTTAAAAATCTTCTTGTCAGAAACCACTAGACCGATTTCAATATAATTTTGCAGAAATGTTTCTTTGGTGATCCTCTACCAAGATTGTTCGAGACATTTGGATTCGTCAAAAAACATGGCCGCCAGGGGGCGGGGCTTATTTTCCCTATATATCTATATAGAAAACTTTAAAAATCTTCTTGTCAGAAACCACTGGACCAGTTTCAATATAATTTTGCAGAAATGTTCCTTTGGTGATCCTCTACCAAGATTGTTCAAGCCTTTTGGATTCGTCAAAAAACATGGCCGCCAGGGGGCGGGGCTTATTTTCCCTATATATCTGTATAGAAAAGTTTAAAAATCTTCTTGTCAGAAACCACTAGACCGATTTCAATATAATTTTGCAGAAATGTTTCTTTGGTGATCCTCAACCAAGATTGTTCAAGACATTTGGATTGGTCAAAAAACATGTCCGCCAGGGGGCGGGGCTTATTTTCCCTATATATCTATATAGAAAAGTTTAAAAATCTTCTTGTCAGAAACCACTGGACCGATTTCAATATAATTTTGCAGAAATGTACCTTTGGTAATCCTCTACCAAGATTTTTCAAGCCATTTGGATTCATCAAAAAACATGGCCGCCGGGGGGCGGGGCTTATTTTCCCTATATATCTATATAGAAATCTTTAAAAATCTTCTTGTCAGATACCACAGGACTGATTTCAATATAATTTTGCAGAAATGTTCCTTTGGTGATCCTCTACCAAGATTGTTCAAGACATTTGGATTCGTCAAAAAACATGGCCGCCAGGGGGCGGGGCTTGTTTTCCCTTTACATCTATATAGAAAACTTTAAAAAATCTTCTTGTCAGAAACCACTGGACAGATTTCAATATAATTTTGCAGAAATGTTTCTTTGGTTATCCTCTACCAAGATTGTTCAAGCCATTTGGATTCGTCAAAAAACATGGCCGGCAGGGGGCGGGGCTTATTTTCCTTATATATCTATATAGAAAAGTTTAAAAATCTTCTTGTCCGAAACCACTGGACCGATTTCAATATAATTTTGCAAAAATGTTCCTTTCGTGATCCTCTAGGAAAATTGTTCAAGCCATTTGGATTCGTCAAAAAACATGGATGCCATGGGGCAGGGCTTATTTTCCCTATATATCTATATAGAAAACTTTAAAAATCTTCTTGTCCGAAACCACTGGACCGATTTCAATATAATTTTGCAAAAATGTTCCTTTGGTGATCCTCTACCAAGATTGTTCAAGCCATTTGGATTCGTCAAAAAACATGGCCGCCAGGGGGCGGGGCTTATATTCCCTGTATATCTATATAGAAAACTTAAAAAATCTTCTTGTCAGAAACCACCAGACTGATTTCAATATAAATTTGCAGAAATGTTCCTTTGGTGCTCATCTACCAAGATTGTTCAAGCCATTTGGATTTGTCAAAAAACATGGCCGCCAGGGGCGGGGCTTATTTTCCCTATATATCTATATAGAAAACTTAAAAAATCTTCTTGTCAGAAACCACTGGACCAATTGCTATATAATTTTGCAGAAATATTCCTTTGGTGATTCTGTACCAAGATTGTTCAAGCCATTTGGATTTGTCAAAAAACATGGCCACCAGGGGGTGGGGCTTATTTTCCCTATATATCTTTATAGAAAACTTGAAAAATCTTCTTGTCAGAAACCACTGGACCAATTTCATTATAACTTGGCAAAAATGTTTCCATGGTGACCCTGTACCAAGATTGTTCAAGTAATCGTGATTCGTCAAAAAACATGGCCGCTAGGGGGCGGGGCTTATTTTCCCTATATATCTATATAAAAAACTTAAAAAATCTTCTTTTAAGAAATCGTTGGACCGAGTTCAATGTAACTTGGCGGGAATGTTGCTTTTGTGACCCTCTACCAAGATTGTTCAAACCTTCATGATACGTCAAAAAAACATGGCCCCCAGGGGGCGGGGCTTATTTCTCCATATATATCTGTATAGAAACCTTTAAAATTCTTCTTGTCAAATACCTCCTGACTGATTTCAATAATGCTTTAGTAACCCTCTACCAAGAATGTTCAAGCAATCCTGATTTGTCAAAAAACATGGCTGCTAGGGGGTGAGGCTTATTTTCCCTATAGATCTAAATAGAAAACTTTAAAAATCTTCTTGTCAGAAACCACTGAACTGATTTCAATTTAACTTGGCAGGAATGTTCCTTTGGTTACCCTCTACCAAGTTTGTTCAAGCTGTCATGATTCGTCAAAAAAAAAACCTTCTTTCAAGATTAAGTCAAGTCATGATGTGTTAAAAAGAAAAAAACATGGCTTGGTGTGTTGTGTGTGTGTGTGTGTGTGGGGGGGGGGGGGGGTGGGGAGGGGCAGGGCTATAAAATTTATACATAAATCTTAGAGCAGTGAACTTGGCTGAATCTTCAACAGTAAGTATGCAGATCTGTTTGCTCAGGTGAGCGATATAGGACCATCATGGTCCTCTTGTTTACATTTTTCTTTGTATAGAATTATACCATAATTACCAAATATATTTGGACTCAGCTCTATAATTCACATTAAAGTTTACCAAGTCTGTTTGACTACCCTTTGATGTATCTAAAACGTTTTGATAGAATTACAAACAGTGTAGACCCTGATCAAACTGCTGCCTAGCAGTTTGATCTGGGTCTACACTGTTTACTCAAACCTAATTGTCTGAATATTTAGCATAAATATGGTAACACAAATATTTTTATATGAGTAACCTATTTATTTTTTCATACATCTTTTTTTTTTTAGCTACCTGAGCTATGCTCAGGATGAGCTATTGTGATCACTTTTCGCCCGTGCGTCCGTCCGTTAACATTTTCAAACCACTTCTCCTCTGAAGCCCCTGAGCCAATCTTGCTCAAATTTCATATGGAGCCTCCTTATGTTGGGGGAACGAAAAATTGCTAAAATGGTCGTGGTCCGTTGACCAAGATGGCCGCCATGCCCATATATGGTAAAAACCTTTAAAAATCTTCTTCTCCAGGATGCCATGGGGCTGAATCTTTGCATAAGTCATCGGGGACGGGAGGTCTACCAAAATTGCTAAAATAAAGGTCGTAGATTGACATTTGACCTTTTTATGGCAAGGTCAAGTTTGCTTCCCAATGCATTTGTATGGGAAAAACCTTTAAAAATCTTGTTCTCCAAAACCGAGAATGCCCTATGGCTGAACCTTTACATATATCATCGGAAACAGGAGGTCTACCAAAGTTGCTAAAATAATGGTTGTACATTGACATTTGACCTTTTTAGGGTAAGGTCAATTTTGCTTCCTTATGCATTTGTATGGGAAAAATGTTCAGAATTTCAAACGACTTCTCCTCTGGAGCCTCTGGGCCAATCTTGTTCAAATATCATATGGAGCCTCCTTAGGTTGGGGGAATGAAAGATTGCTAAAATGGCCGCGGTTCTTTGACCAAGATGGCCGCCATGCCCATATATGATAAAAACCTTTAAAAATCTTCTCCTCCAGAACCGAGGATGCCTTGGGGCTGAATCTTTGCATAAGCCATCGGGAACGGGAGGTCTACCAAAATTGCTAAAATAAATAACGTATATTGACATTTGACCTTTTTACGGCAAGGTCAAGTTTGCTTCCCTATGCATTTGTATGGGAAAAACCTTTAAAAATCTTCTTCTCCAAAACCAAGGATGCCTTGTGGCTAAATCTTTACATATATCATTGGAAACAGGAGGTCTATCAAAGTTGCTAAAATAATGGTCGTACATTGACATTTGACCTTTTTACGGTGAGGTCAATTTTGCTTCCTTATGCATTTGTATGGGAAAAATATTCAGAATTTCAAACGACTTCTCCTCTGGAGCCTCTGGGCCAATTTTGCTCAAATTTCATATGGACCCTCCTTAGATTGGGGGAATGAAAGATTGCTAAAATGATCTTGGTTCGTTGACCAAGATGGCCGCCATGCCCATATATGGTAAAAACCTTTAAAAATCTTCTCCTCCAGAACCGAGGATGCCTTGGGGCTGAATCTTTGCTTAAATCATCGGGGACAGGGGGCCTACCAAAGTTGCTAAAATAATGGTTTTACATTGGCATTTGATGGCAAGGTCAAGTTTGCTTCCCTATGCCTTTGTATGGGAAAAAACATTTAAAAATCTTATTCTCCAAAACTGAGGATGCCTTATGGCTGAATCTTTGCATATATCATTGGGAACAGGCGGTCTACCAAAGTTGCTAAAATAATTGTCATATACATTGACATTTGACCTTTTTACGGCAAGGTCAAGTTTGCTTCTGTATGCATTTGTATGGGCCCCTTACATTTGTATGGAAAAAATGTTGATAATTTCAAATGATTTTTCCTCTGAAGCCTCTTGGCCAGTGTTGCTCAAATTTCATGTGGAGCCTCCTTGGGCAAGAGAATGAAAAATTGCTAAAATGGGCATGGTCCATTGATCAAAATGGCTGCCATGCCCATGTATGGTAAAAACCTTTAAAAATCTTCTTCTCCAGAACCAAATAAGCCCTGGGCCTTAATCTTTGCACAAATTATGGGGGACAGGAGATCTACCAAAATTGCTAAAATGATGATTCTATGTTGAAATTTGCTTCCCCATGCATTTGTATGGGCCATATACATTTATATTGAAAGTATTGAAGTGATTTGTAGATCAACAGTAGTTAAAATTGTTCTGATTGGAATATAAGATGGCCGTCATCTTGTTTATATTTATTATATTTCCCTGCCACTGTGCTGTTTACATGTATAAAATCATGATTCTTCAGAAACCACTTAGCCAATTTCCACCAAATTTCGCATTGATCCTACTGTTGAAATGTGATTGATAGTTTATTCAAATGATTATGCTTTGTTGACTGTCAGGCCCATATATTCTTCTTCAAAACTAAGAACTGCTCAAATGATGATCTTTTCAATTGGAAAAATGTTGCATAACATCTGCATATCTGCAGTGGTTATGTCACTCAGGTGAGCGAGTCATGGCCCATGGGCCTCTTGTTTTTATTTATTTCACTTGTTTTTGAGAAAACATGAAAACAAATTGCTAGGTTTCACCAGGAAATAAGGCAGGGTAGGGTTACCTTAAACACATATATTTTTGTTTGGCCTGAGTGTACATGTACACTGTATTTCATGTAATTATTACACGTACCCTATGTGTGCACAGTCAAGCATTCAGAGTATGGTAAATGCCCTAAAACCTCCAACACTTATTAGGACCCTAATTTCGAAGGACATTGGTGGGGCATAATATTTTGCATTCGCCTGTCCGTTTGTCACACTTTTTTGTGCATGCCATTATCTTAAGAACACAGCATGCTAGGGTTTTGAAATTTTATATATGGGTTACTTTTTGTCACACCTGCTTTAGCATGGGTGACTTAGGCATGCAAGTTTCCGTCCATCTGTTCGTCTTTCCGTCAACATTTCCCCTGGGTGTCTTGTGAGTGCAACTCCTCTTACAGTTTTGTACCGATCATTTTGAAACTTTGCATGTGTTTTTGTCATGGTATGAAGATGTGCATGTTGTTTGGATATAATTGTCAGATTATTTTTTGTCAGTTTTTCCACATTGTGAACTTAGTCATTTTCACCTCAATATATAGATAGTGGGTACCTCTTGTGAGCGCAACTCCTCTTACAGTTTTATACTGATTGTTTTGAAACTTTGCATGTGTTTTCTTCATGTTATGAGGACGTGCATATGGTTTGGGTATAATTGTTAGAACATTTTTTGTCACTTTTTCCACATTGTGAACTTAGTCATTTTTCACCCTCAATACATTTGTATATAGACTATGGGTACCTCTTGTGAGCGCAACTCCTCTTACAGTTTTATACTGATTGTTTTGAAACTTTGCATGTGTTTTCTTCATGTTATGCGGACGTGCATGTGGTTTGGGTATAATTGTTAGAATATTTTTTATCACTTTTTCCACATTGTGAACTTAGTCATTTTTCACCCTCAATATATAGGCAATGGGTACCTCTTGTGAGCGCAACTCCTCTTACAGTTTTATACCGATTAATTTGAAACTTTGCATATGTTTTCTTCATGGTATGAGGATGTGCATTTGATTTGGTTATAATTGTTAGATCATTATTTGTCACTTTTTTCACATTGTGAACTTAGTCATTTTTCACCCTTTATATATAAACAGTTGGTACCTCTTGTGAGTGCAACTCCTCTTACAGTTTTGTACCGATTATTATGAAACTTTGCACATGCATTTTCTTCATGGTATGAGGATGTGCATGTGATTTGGATGTAATGGTTAGATTATTTTTTTCACTTTTTCCACATTGTGAACTTAGTCATTTTTCAGCCTCAATATATAGCTAGTGGGTACCTCGTGAGCACAACTCCTCATACAATTTTATACTAATCTTTTTGGAACTTTGCACACGTTTTCTCCATAGTCTGAAGATGTGCATATGCTTTTCATATAATCCTTGCCATATTTTTTGTCACTTTTTTGTTCTTTTTGAACTTTGTCATTTACAATACAATTTTAAACCGATCTTTTTGAAACTTTGCACTTGTTTTCTCCTGGGTCTGCAGAAGAGCACGTGGGTTGGATATGATTTTATTTCTATTTTTATTACTTTTTCCACTTTTACTTTGTCATTTACTTAACCTCAGATTTTTTTCCACATTGTGAACTAGTCATTTTTCATCCTCAATATATAGACAGTGGGTACCTCGTGAGCACAACTCCTCATACAATTTTATACCAATCTTTGTAAAACTTTCGACATGTTTTCTCCATAGTCTGAAGATGTGCATCTGCTTTTAATATAATCCTTGTCTTAATTTTTGTCACTTTTCCAACCAAGCACTGCTAAGAATGAAATAAACTTATTTAATAATCACGTTCTGATTGTGGCTCCTGTGACTTTTGCCCCAGCAGGTGCGACGCCGCCTTCTGCGGAATTCTGGTCTTGTCAGGCATGTTTTTACTTTCGGAGTTCTGCCCCTTTGAAAAAATCAGAATTAAATCTTGTCAGCCAGACTAGGGTCTTGAAATTCAGTATAGTGATTGGGAATGATGTGTAGATTACGATCAGATTTTGAGGGAATTCTGTGAAAAATTGATGTAGTTATGGCCCTTTGCCATTCTGAGCATTTTGACCTTGTCAGCAAGATGTCTCAAAAAGTATTTAAGCTAGGGTCTAGAAATTTAATATGCTGATTAGGGATGATGTGTAGATTACCTGACTGTATTGTGAGGGATTTGCCTGAAAAAAATGATGCAATTATGGCTTTTTGTTGTTCTGGGCATTTTGACCTTGTCAGCAAGATATCTAAAAAAATATTAGAGCTAAGGTCTTGAAATTTTATATGCTGATTGGGGATGAAGTGTAGATTACCTCATGAGATGTTTTAAAGGGAATCTCATGAAAATTGATGTAGTTATGGCCCTTTGCATTTATTGGCAGTTTGACCTTGTCAGCAAGATATCTCAAAAAGTATTTAAGTTAGGGTAATGAATTTTTAACCCTTGTCATGCTGAATAAATTAAGTTGCCACACCCACTTCTAATTTTCAGCCAATCAGATTGCTTGATCGGGATTGTTGTTATAGATGCATATACATAATGGCAAACAGTGCAGATTCAGATCAGTTGGTTCAGAAGCCAACTGATCTGGATTTACACTGTTTGAAAAGGCAGGCCATAACCGTGTTTAGCATGACAAGGGTTAAATGCTGATTAGGGATGATGTGTAGATTACCTGATTAGACTTTGAGGCAATTCCTTTAAATATTGACAGAATTATTGCCCTTTGTAGTTCTGGGCAACACTTTTTTGCATGCTTTAACCTGGCATGCTAGGGTTTTGAATTTTATAGGTAGATTCCCCATGAAGAAATAGGTGACCCACATTTTCAGCTCACCTGAGCCATGCTTAGGGTGGGCTATAGTGATAACTTTTTGTTTGTCGTCCGTCCGTCCATGCGTCCGTTAACATTTTCAGACAACTCTTCTTAAGCCACTGAGATGATTTTGCTCAAATTTCACATGGAGCCTCCTAAAGTTAGGGGAATGTAAGATTTGCTGAAATGGTTACGGTCCATTGACCAAGATTGCTGCTATGCCCATATATGGTAAAAACCTTTAAAAATCTACTCCAGAACAGGGGATGCCAGGGGCTGAATCTTTGCTTCCCTGAGCATTTGTATGGGCCCCATTCCAGTACTCCAGCTAGGATTTTAGGGCAGAGGGGCACCGGGTAGGGCTCTTTTTGCGTGGTCATACAAGAATGAGGACACCATGTGTCATGTGATGTGCTTAGTATCAAGACAAGTTACAAAATATAATCCCATTCCACAATAAACCTCAAAAATAGAGTTCACGTAACACTGACTTTTAAACATTGATAACATTTTTAATTTTGGTCCGATTTTCATGTAATTTTCACCAAAATGTAGGGTTTTATGTCTGAAATTAAAATAAAAAAGAATGCAGCTTAAGAAGGGCAGAGGGACGGCAGGAAAGGGCAAGAGGGGTGGCCTGCACCTCCATATAGTGCTAGCTGGAGCAATGCATTCATTTGTTCAGGAAAAATGTTGAGAATTACAAACAACTTCTCCTCTGAAGCCCCTGGTCTACTGTTGCTCAAATTTCATGTGGAGCCTCCTTGGAGCAGGGGAACAAAAGATTGCTAAAATGGTCGCGGTCCACTGAGTAAGATGGCTGCCATGCCCATGTATGGTAAAAACCTTTAAAAATTTTCTTCTCCAGAACCAAATTAGCCCTGGGGCCTAATCTTTGCACAAATCAATTGAGACAGGAGGTCTACCAAAACCGCTAAAATGATGGTCCTACATTGACATTTGACCTTTTAATGGCAAGGTCAAATTTGCTTCCCCTTGCATTTGTATGGGCCCTATACATTTATATGGGAAAAATGTTGAGAATTCATATTTTGGATATCTCCTCTATAATCCAGTTGAATTGAAATTTGACGATGAGCATTAGAGTGCCTAGTAGACACAAAATAGCTAAAACTGAGCTGATTGAAAATCCAAGATGGCCACCACAGCAGCCATCTTGAAAATAAATTTTCCACATCTCTAACCAAACCTTTGGTCACTTCGACAGTAGAGGCATGATGCCTGACTGGGCATCAATAACCTTTGTTGACCTTTGTATTTTGCATGGTAGATGTTACTATAATTAGTAACTTGATACCCATTCGGGCATCATTTGGTCATTTTTGTAGTACCCTCAGAAAATGAAAAAAATATATCACAATTTCTGACCAATCTTCATCAAATTTTGGGAGCTCAAAGATGAATAAATTATCTAGATACATCCACAATCCAGAAAGTATCTTCATTTCATCCACGAAGATCAGATATTCCAATTCACGGCCTTACCCTTCGGAATGTCCCAAAGTCCGTGGATTTTTACGAAATTGATGGACATTACAGCATCGCATCTGCGTCAACGTGCCATCTCAGTTTTTCCATACCTAGACCATTGGCTGATAAGAATCTGATTTGCAGTCGATTACTTCATTTTTAACTGCACAATACATTAACCTATAATGTGCTAGAGTTTGCAGATTAGGAGGGAGGAGCTCTCCTAGTTCTAACACTAATAATATAAATCCCACTTACTTCTGGTTAAGACTCAGGAAACTCTAAGGAATAAGATGTATAAAGGATATAATCCTGTGAATGTTCTTATTCCCTTACATATATATAAGATATTAATTACCTCAATATATGTACTGTAGGCTTTGGAGGCTGTTAACAATCTTTAGGCGTCAAAGGCATTGTCTTGCTGGCCACAACCACTGGGCCCAATCTCTGGAGATTTTCTGCTTGTTGAGACATGTCCCTCAGGTAGAACTTAGCAAATGTAGAAGAATGACTTCAGACCACGGCTTTGAGAATTTCGTTAAGAGGAACTTTATCAAAGAATGCCCAAGAAGAAGGTAGAGCCCTAACTTCATGAGCTTTAATCTTTAGGACAGAAATGTCTCTATTAGTGAGTTTCCTATAGGCAAGTTTAAAAGTATAAGATATCCATCTTATGGTGGGGGGTCAGCAAGACAATGCCTTTGACGCCTAAAGATTGTTAACAGCCTCCAAAGCCTACAGTACATATAATTGTACATATAGATATATAGATACAGTACATATAGATTGTTAACAGCCTCCAAAGCCTACGGAAATCCAAAATGGCCGCCATGGCACCCATCTTGAAAATCTATTTTTCGTTTCTTCTCCTGAACTGAAAGGCGAATTGACTCCAAACTTGCTGGGAAGCATTGAGGTGACTTGTAGATCAAAAATAGCTAAAATCGTGTCGATCGGAAATCCAAGATGGCTGCCATGGCGACCAATCTTGAAAATCTATTTTTCACTTCTTCTCCTAAACCCAAAAGCCAGCTGACTCCAAACTTGGTAGGAAGCATTGGGGTGACTTATAGATCAGAAATAGTCCCTATCAGAAATCCAAGATGGCCACCATGGTGGCCATCTTGAAAATCTATCTTTCGCTTCTTCTTCTGAACTGAAAGGCCAATTGACTCGAAACTTGGTAGAAAACATTGTGATGATTGTAGATCAAAAATAGCTAAAATCGTCCCGATTAGAAATCCGAGACGATTGCCTTGGCAGCCATCTTGAAAATCTATTTTTCGCTTTTTCTCCTTAACTGAAAAAGCCAGTTGACTCGAAACTTGGTAGGAAGCATCAGGTTGACTTATAGGTCAAAAATAGCTAAAATCTTTCTGATCAGAAATCCAAGATGCCTGCCATGGTGGCCAGCTTGAAAATCTATTTTTCGCTTCTTCTCCGGAATCGAAAGGCTTTTTGACTTTAAACTTGGTAGGAAGCATCGGGGTGACTTGTAGATCAAAAATAGCTAAAATCCTTCCTATTAGAAATCCAAGATGGCCGCCATGGCCGCCATCTTGTTTTATATATACTTATATAGGGAAAACCTTTAAAAGTCTTTTTGTCTGAAACCACAAGGCCGTGGCCTTTGATATTTGGTTACATAGCTTCATCTAGTTCACATGCCAATTCAACATTAAGGCACCATGCGATCATGCTTCTGTCCAGCACCCACCAGCCTGTCATCCGAAAACATTCTTTTCAACAAATTTTAAACATACATAGTCCTACGAAGACAAATCATAGTCTTTTAGAATATACTAGAGACAATGACACTCAGGTGAGCGAATTAGGGCCCTCTGGGCCCTCTTGTTTTTATACACATCAGAGAAACTGACACATGATTATTTAAGTGGGAAGAGTTACGTCATACAGGTAACTCCTAAGGGACCTTCTGGATTAAGACTGTATAAGACGACTGAACGGTCGTTTTTCTATGGAAGGTGTGAAATACAGAATAGAATAGCACATTATCTATAGGTTAAGTATTGCTAGTTAAAATATGTTATACTTTTAAAAACTTCATATCACAGTCATTATCGAGAATTGGGGGTTGATCTTGTTCATCCCTTTGGGTGGAGGTCAGCAGCCCTTTAAAATAGGTGTACCATTCTGTACCAGATATGCTACAAGATGTAACTTCGCATGACTTCTTATCAGCACCCCATTTTAAAGTCTTCCAGAAAATGTTTGGGATATTTCGAGACTCCACTAATTGCTGTCTATTTTGCCTATGATACTCATCTTTAGAATGACACGTAATTGCCTTAAATCTGTTTCCTGCAATAAAATATCTATCAAGATCATCTTCAGTATTTGTTTGCCTAAACGTTCTCAAGGCTTGATATTTTGCATTTTTAGCTTTATCACAGTCTATATTCCACCAAGGTGACTGTTTGGTATCAGAAAAGCAATGGTTGCATTTACATTTCATACTGACGGTGGCCCCCTGAAACAGAACAAATGCTGGTAGTTTATCACATGCAGATGTACTTTCATTTTCAAAGCTACGAGGGTCCTGCAAAAAGTTCTGTCACTAATCGGCTTCCTAAGTTTTATCCCAGGTATATTTTAAAATGCTTCACTGCACTTGAATGGTGTGTTGACTAGCTGACGATACCCGTTTATTTCGTACAAATTGCTTTCTAACTGACCGAGTTATTTCAAATTGAAATAGATGCAGTCATATACACTGACCAATTTACTTGTTACATTGGAACATGGACCAAGCAAAGGATGGTCAGCTGTCCACCTTTTACATGACAATGCCTCCTCTCATAAGTGTGAGGTTTTTAAGTCTTTTTTGGCTTCTGAAAAGGTGAAAGTTTTAAACCATCCACATTATTCACCTGATCTGAGTCCCTGTGACTTCTTTTTATTTCCAAGGCTTAAGAAAATGCTTTCTGGAAATAAGTATACGTCTAGAAGTTCTCTTGGCAGCGCTATTTATCAGTGTCTCCAACAGCTACCAAAAGAAGACTATTTATCTGCTTTTCGTGAATGTGTTTCAGTAAAGGGAGAATACTTTGAAGGTTTGTAATAAAAATATGTTCGATAAAACGTAGTACTGAAGTAATCCAAACCCAGTGACAAAACTTTTTTCAGGACTCTCGTATTCCAAATAAAATTAAAACATTCTCTAAATCTGACCAAAAAATCACCTTTCATGGACTCATTCCATTATCTTATTCCAAAACTGAAGATTCTCTGTAGCTACTGTATCACTTTGGACACCTTGTCTCGTTACTGTTAATGTGCAGTATACAGGGCAATGAACCGAAAAGAGACAATTACTAACCCCAAAGTTGGAAAAGTATGGAAACAAGTTTGTAAAGGCTATCATATAATCCACTGTGCTTGTTCCATTGTTAGTGAAACATGTAAATTCACCATGTGCATCATTAAACAACTGACCATTTAGTACATGGATGTCATACTATTAGTGATTAAGGACAGACCAAAAGTGTTGTAAACAGTATCCTTAGATGTTCTGGGTAAATCAAATAAATCCCCTGGGTATTATGTATCAGTCTGATAGACAAAGTCTAAATCATTGTAAATGATATAATCACTATTTTTTTTAAAGATTTTTCAGACATGACTTGGTTTCTGGATAACTCCTCTAATAATTTTCATTTTAGTGGACAGTATGACTAAGAGGTGGTACAGCGCATGCTGTTTTGAGGTTATGGTACACAAGATTTTGGTAGTCATTTATACTCTTTAAAGATTGTTCAGATATGACTATTTCCGGCTGATTCCTTCTACAATTTATATCAGACTATATCAAGGCTACAGTACACCAAATTTGATAGAATTATTAGCTCACCTGAGCACAAAGTGCTCATGGTGAGCTATTGTGGTCAGTCAATGTCCGTTGTCCGTTGTGCGGTCTTACGACATGAAAATCGTAACAAAGGAATGAAGCATAGCTGAAAAAATATTCCGCCTTTCGTGGGAATCGAACCCTGTCCTCCCGGATAAAAATCCAATGCTCTAACCACTGAGCCAAAGAGTCGACTCCCTGACGCAGTTGTCAGAGATTGAATATATACTTAGATGCTATGCGTAATCTGCCAAGGCAGATAATCGAAGGTAGGAGTGCTCGGTCGTAACACTCTCCCTCTTCAAGGAAGTCATCATTTATGATGACGTGAAGCCATTTTTGGCGTATAAAGTCCTATCCCTGACGAGCCCCCATCTTAAGACATGAAAGCCGCAACAAAGGAATGACGCATAGCTGAAAAAATATTCCGTCTTTCCTGGGAATCGAACCCGGTGCTCCCGGTTAAAAATCCAATGCTCTAACCACTGAGCCAAAGAGTCGACTCCCTGACGCAGTTGTCAGAGATTGAATATATACTTAGATGCTATGCGTAATCTGCCAAGGCAGATAATCGAAGGTAGGAATGCTCGGTTGTAACAGCGGCGTCAACAATTGCTTTAAAAGCCTACTCCTCCTACACCACTGGGCCAATTGACTTGATACTTGGGGAAGTATCGGGGTGACTTGTAGATTAAAATTAGCTAAAATCATTCCGATCAGAAATCCAAGATGGCCGCCATCTTGAAAGTCTATTTTTCACTTCTTCTCCTGAACCAAAAGGCCAGTTGACTTCAAACTTGGTAGGAAGCATCTAGGTGACTTGTAGATCAAAAATAGCTAAAATGGTGCAGATCAGAAATCCAAGATGGGCGCCAGGGTGGCCATCTTGAAAATTTATTTTTCGCTTCTTCTCCTAAACCCAAAAGCCATTTGACTCCAAACTTGGTAGGAAGCATCAGGGTGACTCATAGATCAAAAATAGCTAAAATCGTTCCAAACGGAAATCCAAGATTGCCGCCATAATCTTGAAAATCTATTTTTTGCTTCTTATTCTGAACCCAAAGGTTTATTGACTTTAAACTAAGTAGGAAGCATCGGGGTGACTTGTAGATCAAAAATAGCTTAAGTTGTCTCGATCGGAAATCCAAGATGGCTGCCATGGCGACCATCTTGAAAATCTGTTTTTTGAGCTTCTGCTAAACTGAAAAACCAATTGACTAGAAACTTGGTAGGAAGCATCGGGGTGACTTATAGGTCAAAAATATGTAAAATCTAGAAAGCTAAAATCTTTCTGATGGGAAATCCAAGGTGGCAAAAAATAGATTGAAAATCTTATTGACTTTAAACTTGGTAGGAAGCATTGGGGTGACTTGTATGTCAAAAATAGCTAAAATCATCCCTATTGGAAATCCAAGATGGCCGTCATGATGGCCTTCGGCTCTTCTCCTGAAGCAAAAGGCCAATTGACTCCTCCGTCAGAAGGCTATAACCACGCCCATGCGTAACTCCTTAGACAAACAATATCGTGATACCTGTATTTGTCAATGAAATCTGCATTCGTACCTGTATTTATCAATGAAAAAGTACATAGGTAATATTGTTTGTCTAAGCAATAACATTAACCGTTAACTGGTAAGCTAGTTTGGTTGGTCAGATTTTGGTGTCATTTACTGGTCAGGTGATTTCACGGAGGACTCAATTGACTTGAAACTTGGTAGGAAGCATCGGGGTGACTGGTAGATTAAAAGTAGCTAAAATTGTTCTGATTGGAAATCCAAGATGGCCACCATCTTGAAAATCAATATTGAACTTCTTCTCTTGAACCGAAAGGCCAATTGACTCAGACTTGTCTGGTAATCAGGTGAGTGAGACAGGGCATCTTGGCCCGCTTGTTATTATTTAGAGATAGTTCACACATGCCTCCATTTTTGACCAACTTCTTCTACAGTTTTCATCTAGCAAGCTTAAAGTTATTGGATAGTAAGACTATGGGGTGGAACAGTATGTATTCTTTTGAGGTTACAGTGCACCAAACATTAAGAACTTTATAAGCTTTTAAAGATTTTGAAAGGTTTGAAAACCTACACAATCTGATACATAGGGTTATTTCCCTTGATAAAATTAACCTTATTTGCTTCATAGCTCCATCGGTTTTAAAAGAATCTTCCTTAAACTTGCAGATGAGGGGTACACGGGTATGATAAGAATTATTTATTCCAGATTAATGAATGCTGTAAACATTGAGTGACCTTGACCTACTTTTCAGTAAAGGTGAGCATGAGTTCAGCTCAAGATTATGCGACTTATTGTTGCACAGTGCTTTACACCCCTTCATTGTCTTGATAGGACTTAACTAGTATTGAAAGAGACAAAAACACTAAATCATCATCTTTATCCATGCAGTCTGATGTGGGTCTCTGCTGTCTTCATCATGCCAATGTGTATGGGACATGAAATTGCTAAACTTAATACAAGAACGGAAATATTTTTTTCTTTTGTAACCTTTTATTCCTGAGTTTTTAGCTCACCTGAGCTATGCTCAGGATGAGGTACAGTGATCACTTTTAGTCCATCCATCTGTGCGTCTGTCCGTCCGTCCATTAACACTTTCAAATGACAACTCCTCCAAAGCCATTGATGTGATTTGTCCCTAATTCGGTAAGAATGTTGCTCTGGTAGGGGGATTTAAAAATAGCTAAAATTAGGGTGATCTGGGTCTTGGTTTGGTTGCCATGGCAACAGAAAGCTCCCATAGACTTATAATGGGAAAATGGTTAAATTGCATTTACTCCTTAACCAGTGAAGTGATGTGAACCATATTTGGCAGTTATGATCATCCGATGATTGTCTACCCAGTTTATATGTTTGATGACCAGTGGCCATTTTGTTTGGCTGCCATGGCAACATTAAATTTTGAAGAAGGAATTTTTTTAAATGACATCTTCTTCAAAACCACTGAAGCAGTATGACTCTAATTTGGTACAAATGTTGCTTGGGTAAGGCCAATCAAAAATAGCTAAAATTATATCTGATCTGCCTCTTGGTTTGGTTGCCATGGCAACAGAAAGCTCCCATAGACTTATAATGGGAAAATGGTTAAATTGCATTTTCTCCATAACCACTGTAGTGATGTGAACCATATTTGGCGTTTATGATCATCTGATGATTGTCTACCCAGTTTATGTGTTTGATGACCAGCGACCATTTTGTTTGGTTGCCATGGAACATTAAATTTAAAAAAAAAGGAATTTTTTAAATGACACATCAAAACCACTGAAGCAGTATGACTCTAAATTGGTTCAAATGTTGTTTGGGTAAGGGTAATTCAAAATAGCTAAAATTATGGTGATCTGCCTCTTGGTTTGGTTGCCATGGCGACAGAAAGCTCCCATAGACATATAATGGGAAAAGGGTTAAGTTGTATTTTCTCCATAACCAGTGAAGTGATGTGACCCATATTTGGCATTTATGATCATTTGATGATTGTCTACCCTGTTTATGTGTTTTATGACCAGTAACCATTTTGTTTGGTTGGCATGACAACATTAAATTAAAAAAAAAGGATTTTTCTAAATGATGACTCCTTCAAAACCACTGAAGCAGTATGATTCTAATTTGGTACAAATGTTGCTTGGGTAAGGGCAATTCAAAAATAGCTAAAATTATGGTGATCTGTCTCTTGGTTTGGTTGCCATGACAACAGAAAGCTCCCATAGACTTATAATGGGAAAATGGTTAAATTGCATTTTCTCCATAACCAGTTAAGTGATGTGAACCATATTTGGCAGTTATGATCATTAGATGATTGTCTACTCAGTTTGTGTGTTTGATGAACAGTGGCTCTTTTTTTGGTTGCCATGGCAACATTAAATTTTAAATGAAAGGATTTTTTTAGATGATGACTCCTCCAAAACCACTGAAGCAGCTGGACTCTTAATTTTGTACAAATGTTGCTTAGCTAAGGACAATTCCAAGTAGTGGAAAGCTTGGCTGTCTGTCTCTTGGTTTGGTTGCCATGGCAACAGAAAACTCCCCTAGACATAATGGGGAAAATGGTTAAATTGCACTTTCTCAATAACCCATGAAGTGATGTGAGCCATATTTGGCAGTTATGATCATCTGATGATTGTTTACCCAGTTTATATGTGTTCTGACCGGTGGCCATTTCTGTCGCACCTGCTTTAGCATTGGCGACTTTGGCATGCAAGTTTCCGTCCGTTCATCCGTCTGTCCATTCGTCTTTCCATCAACATTTACCCTGGGTGTCTTGTGAGCGCAACTCCTCTTACAGTTTTGTACCAATCAGTTTGCACGTGTTTTTTCCATGGTATGAAGATGTGCATGTGGTTTGGATAAAATTGTTAGATTATTTTTTGTCACTTTTTCCACATTGTGAACTTAGTCATTTTTCACCTCAATATATAGACAGTGGGTACCTCTTGTGAGCACAACTCCTCTTACAGTTTTATTCTGATTATTTTGAAATTTCGCATGTATTTTCTTCATGGTATGAGGATGTGCATGTGGTTTGGATGTATTTGTTAGAACATTTTTTGTCACTTTTTCCACATTGTGAACTTAGTCATTTTTCACCCTCAGTATATAGACAATGGGTACTTCTTGTGAGCGCAACTCGCTTACAGTTTTGTACCGATCGTTTTAAAACTTTGCATATGTTTTCTTCATGGTATGAGGATGTGCATGTGGTTTGGATGTAATTGTTAAGTTATTTTTTGTCAGTTTTTCCAGATTGTGACCTTAGTCATTTTTCACCTTTTATATATAAATAGTCGGTACCTCTTGTGAGCGCAACTCCTCTTACAGTTTTGTACCATCGTTTTGAAACTTTATATATGTTTTCTTCATGGTATGAGGATTTCATGTGGTTTGGATATAATTGTTAGATCATTTTTTGTCACCTTTTTCCAATTGTGAACTTAGTCATTTTTCACCCTTTATATATAAACAGTTGGCCTCTTGTGAGCGCAACTCCTCTTACAGTTTTGTACTGATTATTATGAAACTTTGCACATGCATTTTCTTCATGGTATGAGGATGTGCATATGATATGGATTTAATTGTTAGATTATTTTTTTACTTTTTTCCACATTGTGAACTTAGTCATTTTTCTCCGGTGGGTACCTCGTGAGCAACTCCTCATACAATTTTATACTAATCTTTTTGGAACTTTACACATGTTTTCTCCATAGTCTGAAGATGTGCATGTGCTTTTCATATAATTCTTGCCATATTTTTTGTCACTTTTTTTGTTCTTTTTGAACTTTGTTATTTTCTGACCTCAGATGTATAGACAGTGGGTACCTTGTGATTGCAACTTCTCATACAATTTTAAACTGGTCTTTTTGAAACTTTGCACATGTTTTCTCTTCGGTCTGCAGAAGTGCATGTGGTTTGGATATGATTTTTAAATTTATTTTTGTCACTTTTTCTATTTTAACTTCTGTCATTTTCTGAACCTCCGATTTTATGAAAGTGTACATACTGTGGGTACTTTTTGAGCCCGATTTCTCATGCATCATATGAGAAAATGTATATGCTTCAATGAAATTCATATATTCATATAATCCTTGTCTTTAATTTTTGTCACTTTTCCAACTAAGCGCTGCTAAGAACGAAATAAACTTATTTAATAACCACGTTCTGATTGTGGCTCCTGTGACCTTTGCTCCAGCAGGTGCAACACTGCCTTTCGCGAAATTCTGGTGTTTGGTTGCCACGGCAACATTCAGTTTTGAAAAAGGACTTTTTCAAATGACAGCTTCGAAACAGAAAGCTCCCGTATTTTCTCCATAACCAGTGAAGTGATGTGAACCATATTTGGCAGTTATGATCATTTGATGATTGTCTACCCAGTTTATATGTTTTATGACTAATGGCCATTTTGTTTGGTTGCCATGGCAACATTACATGTTTTAAAAAAAAAAAGGAATGTTTTTTAATGACATCTCCTCCATAACCACCGAAGTAGTATGACTCTAATTTGTACAAATGCTGCTTGGGTAAGGGCAATTTAAAATAGCTAAAATTATGATGGTCTGCCTCTTGATTTGGTTGCCATGGTAACACAAAGCTCCCATTTACTTATAATAGGAAAATGGTTAAATTGCATTTTTATGCCCGGCCACAAAAAGAGGCAAGTGTATTATGTTACACCATCCGGAATTTTGAGGGTCCTTCCATCTGTCAGGGCAAACATCCAAGGTTTAGGGGATATGTTTGGGCTATTTTGGACATAATTATGAAATATTTTGAGGTTTATTCCATTTAGAATGCATTAGCTAGCCCCTAAACCAAAAAATAATAATTTGAAGAATAAAGTGTAAAAAACACATTCTTCTTCTTCAAAACCAAGAACTGCTTAAATGATGATCCTTTCATTAATTGCAATGACAGAATTGAAAAAATGTTGCATAACTAATGCATATCTGCAGTGGCTATTTCACTCAGGTGAGCGAGTTGTGGCCCGTGGGCCTCTTGTTAAATTGACTCTTCGTCTCTGAATTTGGACACATTCATGGTTGCAAATAAGGGCTTCAGTCACTAATCAGTAACAGGATTAGAAACAGTGTAGTTCCTGATGAGATGTCTCATCTGAATCTGCATTATTAGCTCACTTGAGCATGAAGTGCTCATGCTGAGCTATTGTGATCAGTCAATGTCCGTCATGCTTCGTGCATCGTCCATCGTGCGTCGTCCGTCGTGCAGAGTCATCAATTGCTTTAAAAGCCTACTCCTCCTACATTCCTGGGCCAGTTGACTCAATACTTGGTAGGAAGTATCTGGGTGACTTGTAGATCAAAAATAGCTAAATCGTTCCGATTGGAAATCCAAGATGGCCGCCATGGCCGCAATCTTGAAAATCTATTTTTCTCTTCTTCTCCTGAGCCGAAAGGCCAATTGACTCCAAACTTGGTAGGAAGCATCAGGGTGACTTGTAGATCAAAAATAGCTAAAATCGTGCCGATTGAAAATGGCGGCCATCTTGAAAATCTATATTTTGCTTCTTCTCCAATCCCCTAAAAGCCAATTGACTCGAAACTAAGTAGAAGGCATCAGGGTGACTTGTAGATCAAAAATAGCTAAAATCGTTCCGATCGTAAGTCCAAGATGGCCCCCATGGCCGCGATCTTGAAAAGCTATTATTTGCTTCTTCTCCTGAACCGAAAGGTCAGTTGACTCGAAACTTGGTAGGAAGCATTGGGGTGACTTGTAGATAAAAAATAGCTAAAACCGTGTCGATCGTAAATCTAAGTTGGCCACCATGGCCACCATCTTCAAAATCTATTTTTCGCTTCTTCTCCTAAACCCAAAAGCCAATTGACTCAAAACTTAGTAGGAAGCACCAGGGTGACTTGTAGATCAAAAATGGCTAAAATCGTTCCAATCGGAAATCCATGGTGGCCATCTTGAAAATCTATTTTTCGCTTCTTCTCCTAAATCCAAATGCCAATTGACTTGATACTTGGTAGGAAATATTGGGGTGACTTGTACATCAAAAATAGCTAAAATCATTCCAATCGGAAATCTAAGATGGCCGCCATCTTGAAAATCTATTTTTCGCTTCTTCTTCTGAGCCGGAAGTCCAGTTGACTCCAAACTTGGTAGGAAGCATCAGGATGACTTGTAGATTAAAAATGGCTAAAATCATGCTGATCGGAAATCCAAGATGGCTGCCATGGCGACCATCTTGAAAATCTATTTTTCACTTCTTCTCCTAAACCGAAAGGCTTATTGACTTTAAACTAGGTAGAAAGCATCAGGGTGGCCTGTAGATCAAAAATAGCTAAAATCATCCCTATCAGAATCCAAGATGGCCACCATGACAGACATCTTGAAAATCTATTTTTCGCTTCTTCTCCTGACCTGAAAGGCCATTTGACTCGAAACTTGGTAGGAAGCATTCGGGTGACTTGTAGATCTAAAATAGCTTAAATCCTTTGGATCGGAAATCCAAGATGGCTGGTAGGAAGCATTGGGATGACTATAGATATAAAAATAGCTAAAATCGTTCCGATCGGAAATCCAAGATGGCGGCCATCTTGAAAATCTATTTTTCCCTTCTTCTTCGGAACTCAAAGGCCAATTGACTCGAAACTTGGTAGGAAGCATCGGGGTGACTTGTAGATCAAAAATAGCTCAAATCGTTGCAATAGGAAATCCCAAATTGCGGCCATGGTGGCCATCTTGAAAATCTGTTTTGAACTTTTTCTCCTGAACTGAAAGGACAATTGACAAAGTTCATTGGAAGTATCGAGGTGACTTGTATATCAACAGTAGCTAAAATCATTCTGATTTGAAACCCAAGATGGCTGCCATCTTGTTTATGTTTATTATATTTCCTTGCCACTGTGCTGTTTACATGTATAAAATCACGATTCTTCAGAAACCACTTAGGCAATTGCCACCAAATTTCACATTGATCCTACTGTTGAAATGTGATTGAGAGTTTGTTCAAATGATCACGCTCCATTGACTGTCATGCCATATATAATATTCTTCTTCAAAATTAAGAACTGCTTAAATAATGATCTTTTCATTAGTTGTGATGACAGGATTGGAAAAATGTTTCATAACATCTGTATATCTGCAGTGGCTATGTCACTCAGGTGAGCGACCCGTGGCCTGTGGGCCTCTTGTCATTAGTTGCGATGACAGGATTGGAAAAATGTTGCATAACATCTGCATATCTGCAGTGGCTATGTCACTCAGGTGAGCGACCCGTGGCCCGTGGGTCTCTTGTTTTAAAAAAAAGCAGCTGTCTTGGTCTGCAAGGATGAAAGGGTTAACAAAGAAAATTTGGCAGGGTAAATGAAGCTTAAATTTTGAGCAATGATTCATTGATGTCACTAATTGTTTTGCCAGTCTTCCACATAAATTTTCAATGTTAGAGGCATTTGATGATATTTTTAAGCTTACCTGGGCCATGTCCAGGGGAGCTTACAGGATAAAGATCTGTCCATACTTAGTCTGTTGTCCGCCAGCGCATTCGACTAGTCATATCTCTACAGTCTGCAGGCTGATCTCAATCATTTCTCATCTATAGCATGCCTCTGGTGAGGCATTGATTGTATAAGCATTTCATTGAAATCTAATGAAAACCTTGGCTGCTGTGGCAACCACAAGGGTCCATAGACTTACAATGGGAAAATGCTTATCATCAACATAACTCCTTCAGTTTTGATTAGATGTTACTGAAACTTGCAGATAAGGTGAAATCTTGGACAAGTTTGAAAACTGGCCAGATTTGATAATTAATCTTAGAGTTACATCAGCTTGATTGCTGAAAAAGCCTTTGATTGGATCTTCCTGAAACTTGCTGATAAGGTGGACACAGAAAAAATTTTGGACAAGTTCGAAAACTGGCCAGATCTGATCATCAATCTTAGAGATGTCCCCCTTGATCACTGAAAAGGCCTGTTTGTCATCACTATAACTCCTTCAGTTTTGATTGGATGTTCCTGAAACATGGAGATAATGTGGACATGGATGAAATCTCAGATAAGTTCGAAAACTGGCCAGATCCGGCCTTTAATCTTAGAGATACATCCCCTTGATTGCTAAAAAAGCCTCTGTTTGACTTGTTCATCACTGTAACTTCTACAGTTTTGATTGGATGTTCCTGAAACTTGGAGATAATGTGGACATGAATGAACTCTCGGATAGGTTTGAAAACTGGCCAGATAGGATAATTAATCTTAGAGTTACGTCCCCCTTGATTACAGATAGGTGAACATGGATGAAAGCTCAGATGAGTTCTAGAACTGGTCAGATCAGATCATTATTCCTTGAGTTACATCCTCTTGATTGCTGAAAAGTCACTGTTTGACTTTGTCGTCAGCATAACTTGTTCCGTTTTGATTGAATCTCGGATAAGGGGGTGTGGATGAGTTTGAAAACTGGTCAGATCGGATCATTAATCTTAGAGTTACATTCCTTTGATTGCTGAAAAAAGCCTCTGTTTGACTTTGTCATCAGCATAACTCGTTCAGTTTTGATATGATCTTTCTGAAACTTGCAGATAAGGTGGACATGGATGGAACCTCGTACAAGTTTGAACCTGGACAGACCACGTCATTTGTCAAAGAGTTACGTCTCGTTGATTAATAAAAGAGCTTGTATTTAACTTTTATCATCAAAACTCATTCAGTTTTGATTTACTCACCTGGAACTTGCAAAAAAGCTTGACATGGATGAAGTCTTGGACGAATTTGAAAACTGTCCAGATCAGGTTATTTATTTTAGGGTAACCTATTACCCTTGATTCCTGAAAATTCCTATTTTTGGCCTTGTTATCAGCATAACTCTTTCAGTTTTTATCAGATCTACTTGAATCTTACATATAAGAATGGGTGTAAAATTTGGTCGACAGTTAGACCTTGAGATGATACAGTGCATATTGTTTTGAGGTCAGAGTACACCAAAGATAGAGTTATCCCTATTTATTAAAGATTTTTCAGACATGACTTCATTTCCGGAGAAATCCTACAGTTTTCATTGAATGAGGTTGAAACTTTGTGAATAGTTAGACTATGAGGTGGTACAGAGCATAGACCATATTGTTTCGAGGTTACAGGGTTACAGTACACCAAAGTTTGATAGTCATTATTCTTGAAAGATTGTTTAGATATTACTTATTTCCGACAAACTCCTCCTACAGTTTTCATTGGATTGGGTTGAAACTTGGTGGACCATTTGACCATAAGGTTTTGTTTGTGTTGAGGTTTTATGGCCCACACCCAATGGGATCATGTCAAGAGCGGTCAGTTTACCTAACCACACTTTTACTGGCCATGCCTAGTCCTCTAAGCGATTAACCAGTATTGTGCACATTCTTTTGCCAGAAACCGACAACTGCCCTTCTTGAATCAGCGGAAGGGAGAGAATGACCGTAGAAAATATTTCATGATCAAATTTCCAAATGAAAGAATGTTGCTGACCTCGGCAGGGGTCGAACCTGCGACCTCCTGGTCTCCAGTTGGACGCGCATCCAACTGAGCTACCGAGGCCGGCTTGACCATGAGATGGTGGAGGGCTTATTATTTCCAGGTTCCAGCGCACCAAGTTTTGATAGTTATCACTACTTTTTAAAGATTTTTCAGACATGACTTGGTTTCCGGCTAACTCTTCCTTCAGTTTTTATTTTAATGGACAGTAAGACTAAGAGGTGATACAGTGCATATTGTTGTGAGGTTACAATACACCAAATTTTGGTAGTCATTTATACTCTTTAAAGATTGTTCAGATATGACTTTATTTCCAACTAATTCCTCCTACAGTTTATTACAGGCTAATTCCCGGTTAGCCGGCCTCGGTGGCTCAGTTGGATGCGCCGTCCGACTGGAGACCAGGAGGTCGCGGGTTCAACCCCCGCCGAGGTCGGCAACATTCTTTCGTGGAGATTGATCATGAAATATTTTCTACGGTCATTCTCTCCCTTCCGCTGATTCAAGAAGGGCAGTTGTCAGTTTCTGGCGAAAGAATGTGCACATTACTGGTTAACCGCTTAGAGGACTAAGCTTGCCCAGTAAACGTGTGGTTAGGTAAACTGACCGCGCTCGACATGACCCCATTGGGTTGACTGGGCCGTAAAACCTCAACACAAACAAACAAATTTCCGGTTAAAGTACATAAAATTTTGATAGAATTATTATTCTTTAAAGATAGTTCACACTCGACTTCATTTTTGACCAACTTCTACAGTTTTCATCTATCAAGCTGGAAGTTATTGGAAGACTGTGAGGTGGAACAGTATGTATTCTTTTTATACGCGCGTTTGAAAAACGGGACATATTATGTTACGGGGTATGGCGTCCGTACGTCAGTCCGTAAACTTTTTCGTTTCCGGCTAACTCCTCCTACAGTTTACATCCGATCAAGCTGAAACTTGGTATATAGTTTGACCATGATGTTGGGTAGCACATATTGTTTCGGGGTTACAGTCCACCAAATGTTTGCAGAGTTATGCCCCTTAGAAAATTTCTGTAAACTTTTCATTTCCAGTTAACTCCTCCTACATTTTACATCCAATCAAGCTGAAACTTCATATATAGTTAGACCATGATGTGGAGCAGCACGTATTGTTTCGAGGTTAGAGTCCACCAAATATTAGCAGAGTTATGCCCCTTTGAAAATTTCAGTTGACTTTTCGTTTCCAGCTAACTCCTCCTACAGTTTACATCCGATCAAGCTGAAACTTGATTTGTAGTGAGATCATGATGTGGAGCAGCGCGTATTGTTTCAAGGTTACAATCCACCAAATATTAGCAGAGTTATACCCCTTTGAAGATTTCTATTAATTTTTCGTTTCTGGCTAAATCCTCCTACAATTTACATCCAATCAAGCTGAAACTTCATGTACAGTTAGACCATGATGTGGTGCAGCACATTTTATTTCACGGTTACAGTCCACCAAATATTAGCAGAGTTATGCCCCTTTGAAAATTTCAGTAAACTTTTTGTTTCCGGCTAAATCCTCCTACAGTTTACAACCTATCAAGCTGAAATTTTATTTGTAGTTAGACCATGATGTGGAGTAGTGCATATTGTTTCAAGGTTACAGTCCACCAAATATTAACAGAGTTAAACCCCGTTGAAAATTTCTATTAATTTCTATTAATTTTTTTGTTTCTGGCTAAATCCTTCTATAGTTTATATCCGATCAAGCTGAAACTTCATAAATAGTTACACGATGATGTGGAGCAGCACATATTATTTCGAGGTTACAGTGCACCTAATATTTGCAGATTTATGCCCCTTTGAAAGTTTTTGTAAACTTTTTGCAGCATATTGTTTAGAGGTAATAGTGTGCAAATTTTATTTTATAATAGGTATATTTTTTGCAAATAACTAAAGTTTTGGTCATACGGGCAAGATATTGTTTTGTTTTTTTTTCTTCTTCTTTCATTAGATTTGCAAGGAAAGGTTGCCATTATCAAATTTTTATGAATACATAATTCTTTTTGGATTTTTTTTTTTTTTTTTTTAATACTCTTCTGATTTGGCTCCCTTGAAGAACAAAAATAAAATCAGTATTAAACAAGTTAAAGGTTTACAAAAAAAATTTCTTGCAGCATTTTTTTTTTTTTTTTTTTTTGGTTGTTTATTTTTGTTTTGTTATTGTTTTGGTCCGATATTGAAGTATAGGAAAAACAAATCAGCCAAAGGCTCATATGAGCTTATAATATAGTCATGCTTCTGTGGTGTGTCCTCCGTCAGAAAGCACTTCTCCCTAGAAGCAGCAAACTTCTCCCTATTTTCCCAGGAGGAAAAAGTCACTTCTTCCTTAATTCCTGGGCCAGCTTGGTCGCTTAGGTTACAGTTCACCAAATATCAGCAGAGATATGCCCCAATGAAATTTTTTTATTTTTTTTTTTTTTTTTGTAATTCCACTTACAGTTTATATCCGGAGCACTGAATTATACAGGAGCCAGTTTTTGTGCTACACCTTTTTACTTGCCACAGGCATATAATGCCCCGCTTGGCAGAGCTCTTGTTAGGTTAAAGTACACCAAACATTAAGAATGTTATAATCCTCTAAAGATTTTGAAAAAGTTAGAAAACCTACACAGTCTGATACATTAAGTTATGTCCCTTAATAATTGATCTTGTTTGCTGCATAGTGCCATTGGTTTAATTGGATCTTCCTTAAACTTGCAGATGAGGGAGACATGAATATGTTAAGAGGTATATCCAGGTTACTGAATGTTGTAGACATTGAGTAACCTTGTACTACTTTTCAGCACAGATGAGCGTTAAGGACCATCATGGTCCTCTTGTTTTTGTTTTAGAAAACATAACTTACCTGGAGTTCCTTTACCATAATTATGTTTCCTTTTTTACAGTGATCCATTGTTCATACAGACTGTGAGAAGATTTATATCTACAAAGGCAGACATATTATTTAAGCCAGTGGAAACAGATGAACAAGAAAAATTGGAAGAGAACTTTGAAGATGGTGACAGTTTTAATATTCCCTTTTATTTTTCTGGAGTTAAACGCTACATGTATAACAGGGCTTGAGAAAATGCTGGTTAAAGAGCTGGACAGAATTTCACTTCAGAAGGACATCAGAAATTTGTTATGCCCCCGCCATTTTCAGTGGGGGGTGCGGTGGGGAGGGAGGATATAGTATCACCGCTGTCCGTATGTACATCCGTCCTGTCCCGTCCGTCCCATCCGTCCCGTCCGTAACACAATTGGTTTCAGTGCGATATCTTTTGAAAGGATTGGTGTATTGTATTGAAATTTTATACACAGGTATATAATCATAAAATGTAGGTCAAATTCGATTTAGGGTAAAATCCACCAATTATTTGGGGAGTTATTGCCCTTTTTCAACTTTGAAAAATGGTTTCTGTGCAATATCTTTTGAAAGGATTGGTGTATTGGATTGAAATTTTATACACAGGTATATAATCATAAAATGGAGGTCAAGATTGATTAAGAGTAAAATCAATCCACTTATTATTTTTGGAGTTATGGCCCTTTTTCAACTTTGAAAAATGGTTTCCCTTCCATAACTTTTGAAAAGATTAGTATATTGGATTCATATTTTATATGAGGGTCATGCAAAAAGTTCTGTCACTAATAGGCTTCCTGAGTTTTATCCCAGGTATATTTTAAAATGCTTCACTGTACTTGAATGGTGTGTTGAATAGCTAACGATACACTTTTATTTTGTGCAAATTGCTTTCCAACTGACTGAGTTATTTCAAATTGAAATAGATGCAGTCATATACACTGACCAATTTACTTGTTACATTGGAACATGGACCAGAAGACTGAAATTCGTAGCTATATTAAATGCCGCATTAGGCTTAATATAGATTCAAAGCAGATATTTAAGAATTGTGTGGTATATATGGACCTCAGACCATTTCAGTGCGCACAGTGTTTAGGTGGGTTAAAGCTTTTAAAGCTGGAAAATTTTCTGTTGAAGATGATACCCGTTCTGGAAGGCCTAAAACCTCTGTTACCAAGGCTAACATCTCTGCTGTAAAGATTGTGGTGGAACAGGATGTGCGATTGTCTGTCAAAGATATAGCTAGTTGTACTGGCATATCAGAAGGCAGTGTGCAAACAATTCTGAAAAAGCATTTGGACCTGAGAAAGGCTTGCGCTAGGTGGGTACCTCATTTGCTCACTGAGGAGCAAAAGACACAACGCCTTAAATGTGCACGGGAACTTCTGAAAACATACAAAGGCTGTAATAGTCGGGTTATTTCTAACTTGCTAACAGGTGATGAAACCTGGGTGCACATGTTTCAGCCACAAAGAAATGCTGATAATAAGCAATGGAAGTGAAAAGATCAGAAACGCCCATGTATTGCCAAGAGAACCGTAAGTTCGAAAAAGATGTTGTACGCAATTTTCTTTAATTCAAGTGGGCCAGTCGTTCAAGTGCCTTGTCCGTCTGGTCATACAGTCACTGGCCGATTCTACAAGAATTCTGTACTGAAGAAAGTGAAAGAGTTTTACAATAAGAAACGACCAAGCAAAGGATGGTCAGGAGTCCACCTTTTACATGACAACACCTCCTCTCATAAGTGTGAGGTTGTTAAGCCTTTTTTGGCTTCTGAAAAGGTGAAAGTTTTAAACCATCCACCTTATTCACCTGACCTGAGTCTCTGTGACTTCTTTTTATTTCCAAGGCTTAAGAAAATGCTTTCTGGAAATAAGTATACATCTAGAAGTTCTCTTGGCAGCGCTATTTATCAGTGTCTCCAACAGATACCAAAAGAAGACTATTTATCTGCTTTTCGCGACTGGGTAAAAAGGTTATAAAAATGTGTTTCAGTAAAGGGGGAATACTTTGAAGGTTTGTAATAAAAATATGTTTGATAAAACGTAGCACTGAAGTAATCCGAACCCAGTGACAAAACTTTTTGCAGGACCCTCGTACACAAGCATATAATTATAAAGTATAGGTCAAGTTCGATTTAGGGTAAAATCCACCAATTATTTTTGGAGTTACGACCCTTTTTCCGTGTTGAAAAATAGTTGAAAAATGGTTTCCGTTCGATATCTTTTTAAAACATTAGTGTATTGAATTCATATTTAAACACACAGATATATAATCAAAATAGAGGTCAAGTTCCAATTAGGGTAAAATCAACCCATTATTATAGGTCAAGTTCGATTTACGGTAAAATCCACCAATTATTTTTGGAGTTACGGTCCTTTTTCAATGTTGAAAAATAGTTGAAAAATGGTTCCGTTCGATATTTTTTTAAAAGAATAGTGAATTGGATTCAAATTTTATACACAGGTATATAATCATAAAATGTAGGTCAAGTTTGACTTAGGGTAAAATCCACCAATTATTTTGGGAGTTATGGCCCTTTTTCAACTTTGAAAAATGGTTTTCGTTCCATAACTTTTGAAAAGATTAGTGAATTGGATTCATATTTTATACACAAGCATATAATTATAAAATATAGGTCAAGTTTGATTTAGGGTAAAATCCACCAATTATTTTTTGAGTTATTGCCCTTTTTCAACGTTGAAAAATAGTTTCAGTTTGATATCTTTTGAAAACATTAGTATATTGAATTCATATTTAAACACACAGGTATATAAGCACAAAATAGAGGTCAAGTTCCAATTAGGGTAAAATCAACCCATTATTATGGGAGTTATGGCCCTTTTTCACCTTCAAAAGATGTTTTCTTCCGATATTTTTTTAAAAAAGATTGATTTGTGAATTGGATTTATATTTTATACACAGGTATATAATCATAAAAAATGGTCAAGTTCGATTTAGGGTAAAATCTGCCAATTATTATGAGAGTTATGGCCCTTTTTTCAACTTCATTTTTTGCAAAATGCCTGCGTGTGGGTGTGGATGGCCCTGGGCAGGGGCATCTGTGTCATACACATTTCTAGTTCCATAACAATTCATGTTTTCTAATATTCAACTTTAAAACTTACGCCTTAACTGCAGCTACACAAATAAACAAATCTTTTGTCAATACATAATCTATCCATGTACCGGAAATTGCCTGGAGTGATCAGCCCATTGTTGCAATGCAGCTTGATCCTTGTGTCAAAAAATAAGTAACTGCCTATTTGATTGACATGTGAAAAATCAATACTAGCTTTAGTATAGACCTTTTTAATGTTATTGTTTTCATCTGGGCTACTGACCACGTGATTACAATGTTATGACGTGACAAAAACTTGTGGATGGTAAAAACATTTCCGGTTCCATTGACACCCATTGGTTCAAGCCAACTTTTACTTGGATAATAAATTCCTTTTGGTTAATACTCAATCCTAAATTTTATCTAATAATTTAAAATACAGCTTTAAGAAGCAATCTGACTGCTTTTCCTAAATAAATACAACTGTTTCAATGATATTTTCCAATATCAGCAGGCACGCTCGTAACCGGCTTTATGGTGATCATTTTAATGTCTATTTTTAGCTAGTTGATAGACAAATTATGCGTTAAAAGTTTTGTTTATGACATTTAAATGATCAGTTGACAAGAACGTCTTATGAAAATGAACTTTTGATGAAAGAAAGCTGCTTTATTTTTCTGAAAAAGATCGGCCGTTTCAATGTCCGATAAATGTAAACAACAACATTCTGCCATCCAAACCAGAACGAGGCTCTCCATTAAAGACCGAGAGGTTCCGAATGATTTGATTGTGTGATGTAGTGTTTAAACTGGTCTATTGGGACACCTAAATGCTTTACCATACTGGTCCTAATATTGTAACAAGTCTATTTTATTACATTTTTATGCATGTATTATATTGCTGAATGAGTGGTAAACAGTGTAGATCTGGATTAGAAGCCACACATTTTGGAGTATCTGATCTGTGTCTACACTGTTTGCTCAGGCCTGTCTGTCCAAACACTAGGGATTATTACAGTAAGTATAAAAGTGACAGCGCTTCATACCTGCTAAGTCGCGCATTACAATACAAAATGTTTTTTTCACTGTTGTTAATTTGTGTATTTAATTTTGAAACTCTGTTTAATGTGCTTCATTGTGATTTTAACATGCTCAACCTGCCTAAGCGGGATGTGCTGGGCCTCGAAGTGGCACTAGGGTGAAACACTAATTTTTTTTTTTTTGTACTGAAAGAAAAATAATGTAGTGGCTAGCTTAAGTCCAACGCGAACACAATAATGTGATTTGCCGTGACGTGAAAAGGTTCTGGTTGTTCCCTTTTGCGCTCTTCACCAACTGAATGCTCTGTTGTTGTGAAAGTGAAAGTACATTAACCCTTGTCCTGCTGAATAAATTAAGATGCCATGCCCACTTCTAATTTTCAGCCAATGAGATTGCTTGATCAGAATTTTTGCTATAAATTCATATACTTGATGGCAAACAGTGCAGGTTCTGAAGAAGCCAACTGATCTGGATCTACACTGTTTGCAAAGGTAGGGTATATCCGGGCTCAGCAGGACAAGGGTTAAATTCCACGTCTGATAGTACTGAGCTATATTGCTGCTTATAATCGTGATACTTATGCACATTTAAGTTCAGCAAGTGTAAGCAATGTTGGTATGTCATTCCTTATGTTAATAAAAACTCAGCATCTGTATTTGGAAATTGCAATATGGAAATTCAGCAAACACCACAAATATGACCAAAAATGTTGCCGCAAACTCTGTAAATGCGGCCGAAAATGACTGGACCTTTTGGCAGTTTTTAGTTTCTTGAGCCATTTTGTATAAGATTGGTTATCGAAGAAGCAAGTTGGCTCTGTCCGGCTGTTTCCAAGGAAATGTTTTCTTTCCATACTGTATCTCACCTGAGCTATGCTCATGATGAGCCATAGTGATCACTTTTTGTCTGCAGTCAGTCCGTCCAGCAGTTTTCAGTTTCTCGAGCCATTTTGTATAAGGTTGGTTATCAAAGAAGCAAGTTGGCTTTGTCTGGCTGTTTCACACATCAGCAGGTAGTAAATGAACTTGTTCAAATGTTTAGGCCAAGTATGGTAAGGATGATTGTATACCCTAGACCCTAAACACAGCAGTTTGATTTGGGGTTTTACTGTTTGCTTATACAATTCTGGGCAGTTTTCAAGGTAAATATGGTATGTATGATGAAAGGTAGAGAGGAAATGTGTGTGTGTTTGTCGGTATTTCTCTGAATAGGGATGTTTTTTATAATTGTAAATAATCAGAGCACACCAGGGATTTGAAATCTAAAAAAAAAAAAACTGTGCAACAAAAAATGCAATATTTTTAATAGTCGAGGAATATTCAGTTTAAGCTTTACCACTTTCTTGGGTAATTCAGCAGACAACAAATTGATATTTTTTATATTTTTCCCAGAATAGGATTTTTCTCCTTTGGAGACAATTTGCATGAAATGTGATCCTAGTTTTTTTATGTGTCTGTGTGTGAGTGTGTTTTGGCATGACAGGGTTTTTGTATACATGTTCAGTCTGTTATTTTTCTTTTAGATTGTTATGCCAAACTGCCACCCCTAGAAACTTTTATGGGAATCTCGGAGCAGATATGCAGAGCTCATTTCTACAATGTAAGTTTCAAAATTTTAATCCTTAAAACACCAAATTTAGATATTAGCAGACAAGATTTTGAAATAGTTTGCTTGTGTTGTGGAGAAAATAGCTAAATGAACTAGGGCATAGCATTTCCTACAGGATTACACGCAGCAAAGACCAATCAGCCTGCTCAGAGTGTTTGCAGGCCACTCTCTGGGTAGTCAATAATCTAAAGCATCTCCAGGCAGACAGTTAAAAAAACTGATCAGCCTGTGGAGATGCACAGGCTGATTAATCTTCCCTAGGCACAGACGCAACCTTACAGGAAATGCTGTGCTCCAGCTCAGATATCTTTATGCTAATGTGAGACGCATTCTGCAGGTTATCACAGTTTCCTTTTTTTTTTTACCTCCTCAGGGGGACTGTTTGGCTCTGTCTGTCTATACATATGTCCATATGCCTGACCATATGTCTGTCTGTCAACAATGTCTTGTTAATGCATCTCCTTTGAGACCACTGGTCAGATTTTTAGCACTCAGGGTGAACTATTGTGATCACCCCTTGTCTGCCGTCCGTCGTTCATCGTCCGTCGTCCGTCGTCCATCATCAACAATTAGTTTGTTAACATTCTAGAGGTCTCAGTTTTGACTAAATCTTAGTGAAACTTGCTTAGAATGTGTACCCCTATGAAATGTAGGGGTCAAAAACTGGTCACCTTGGTGACTTGTAGATAAAAAATAGCTAAAATGGTTCTTATCAGAAATCCAAGACGGCCGCCGTGGCTGCCAGCTTGAAATTTTTTTTTTCGCTTCTTCTCCTGAACCGAAAGGCCAATTGACTTGAAACTTGGTAGGAAGCATCTGGGTGACTTGTAGATAAAAAAAAGCTAAACTTGTTCTGATTGGAAATCCAAGATGGCTGCCATGTCAGCCATCTTGAAAATCTATTTTTCGCTTCTTCTCCTGAACCGAAATGCCAAATGACTTGAAACTTGATAGGAAGCATCAGGGTGACTTATAGATCAAAAATAGCTAAAATCGCTTTGATTGGAAATCCAAGATGGCCGTGAAAATCTGTTTAATAGCTAAAATTGTTCCGATCAGGAATCCAAGATGGCCACCGTGGTGGCCATCTTGAAAATCTATTTTTTGCTTCTTCTCTTGAACCAAAAGGCCAATTGACTTGAAACTTGGTAGGAAGCATCAGGTGACTTGTAGATCAAAAATAGCTAAAAATTTGTTCCGTTCAGAAATCCAAGATGGTCCCCATTGCTGCCGTCTTAAAAATCTATTTTTCACTCCTGAACCGAAAGGCCAACTGACTTGAAACTTGGTAGGAAGCATCAGGGTAACTTGTAGATCAAATATAGCTAAAATGTTTTGGATTAAACAACCAAGATGGCCACCATCTTGAAAATCAGTTTTTCACTTTTTCTTCTGAACAGAAAGTCTAATTGAGTTGAACCTTGGTAGGAAGCATCAAGGTGACTTGTACTCGAAACAGGGTGTCTTGTAGGTAAAAAATAGCTAAAATTGTTACAGTCATAAATCCAATATGGCCTCCATGGCCTCTATCTTGTTTTCCCATATATAGTAAAAATCTTTAAAATTCTTCTCCAGAACCGAGGATGCCTTGGGGCTGAATCTTTGCACAGATCATCGGGGATGGGAGGTCTACCAAAGTGGCTAAAATGATGGTTGTACATTGACGTTTGACCATTTTATGGTGTGGTCAAATTTTGCTTCCCTGTGCATTTTTATGGGCCCCATATGTTTGTATGGGAAAAATGTGGAGAATCACAAATGGCCTCCTCTGAAGCCAGTGGGCCAATGTTGCTCAAATTTCAGGTGGAGCCTCCTTGGAGCAGGGGAAGGAAAGATTGCAAAAATGGTCGCGGTCCATTGACTAAGATGACGCCATTCACATACATGGTAAAAACCTTTTCTTCTCCAGAACCAAATAAGCCCTGGGGCCTAATCTTTGCACAAATCACAAATCATGGACAAGAGGTCTACCAAATTACTACCTTGATGTTTGACCACAAGGTCACATTTGCATCCCCATGCATTTGTATCAGCCCTATACATTTATATGGGAAAAATATTGAGAATTCATATTTTGGACATCTCCTCTATAATCCAATTGAATTGAAACTTGATGATGAACATAAGGGCACCTAGTAGACATAAAATAGCTAAAACTGAACCGGTCAGAAATCCAAGATGGCCACCACAGCTGCCATCTTGAAAGTCAATTTTTGACATCTCTTCCCAAATCTTCGGTCACTTTGTTCTGAAACTTGCTCTGTAGCAACAGGATGACTTCTGGATCAAAACTAGCTAAAATTGTGTTGATTAGAAATCCAAGATGGCTGCAGTGGTTCTGCTCCATTAAAAACGATGGCCGCTAGAGCTAAAAATAGAAAAATCTTCGAAGGATATCTCGTCCTTGGCTAATGGCCCAATTTCAAAATATTTGCACAGAAGTGTTCCTCCAGTAGCCCTCTACCAAAATTGCTAAACTGGATCCGCTTGGCTGAACAAAATTGCGGCCAGAGGTAAAAATAGAAAAACCTTTAAAATATGAGGGGAATTCAATAAGATTGTAGAACTCGGTATTTTTCTATACAATTCAAGATTTCTTTTTTCATTTTTGTGCAGTGTAAACCTTTGTCAGTTGAATGATAACAGCCGTTCAGTCAACACGTACATTTTTTGCTCTTACTTTTTTGTTTGAAAACCTATACCCATAGGCAAAAATGGAAAGTCAGAATATTGAGTTCAGAGCAGTCATAAAGTTCCTCACTAAGGAGGGTGCAAAGGCCAAAGATATCCATCAGCGCATGGCTGATGTGTATGGTGATAGCAGCCCAAAGTATTCCACAATGGCAAAGGGGTCAGCAGAATTTAAACGTGGGCCAGACTCCTTAGAAGATGACCCAAGGCCAGGTCACCCTGCTGATGTCATTAGCCAGGAGATGATCGACAATGTTGAGAGACTTGTGCTAAACAATCGCCGAATCAAAGTTGCCGAACTTGCTTCAGAATGTGGTATTTCTAATGGAAGTGTTTACACTATAATCCATGAACATTTAGGCATGTCAAAAGTATCTGCCAGGTGGGTACCCAGAAACCTGAACATGCAAGATCGTCAGCAAAGGGTGGAGTCAAGTCAAGAACTTCTGGAAGTGTACAATGCCAATCCAGAAGACTTTCACACTCTCTTGTAACAGGAGAGGAAACTTGGCTTCACCACTGGGACCCAGATACTAAAAAAGAGTCCATGCAATGGAAGCGCCCTGGCTTAACCCTTCCTAAGAAATTTCGTACCCAACCATCAGCCAGCAAGTTAATTGCCACGGTGTTTTGGGACTCCAAAGGGATTATATTGATAGATCTCCTCCGTGGCCAGTGGCCCGATATCAAAGTAATTTCACAGAAGTGTTCCTGTCATGACCCTTTACCAAAATTACTAAAATGGTTCTGCCAGAGCTAAAACTAGAAAAAAAACTTTAAATGACATCTCCTCCTTAGCCAATGGGCTGATTTCAAAATGATTTTACAGAACTGTTCCTCTTATTCCCCTGTATCAAAATTGCTAAAATGATTTTGCTCTGCTGAACAAAATGGTTGCCATATCTAAAAATAGAAAATTCTTTAAACGACGTCTCCGTGGCCAGTGTCTGGATTTCAGAATAATTTCACGGGAATGTTTCTCATATGCCCCTTTACCAAAATTGCTAATATGGTTCTGCTCTGCTGAACAAAGTGGTCGCCAGAGCTAAAAACAGAAAAATCTTTAAAGGACATCTCGATGGCCATTGGCCGGATTTCAGTTATTTCATATGTTCCTCTAATGTCTTTTTACCAAAATTATTAAAATGATTTCAATAGGCTGAACAAAATGGCTGCTAGAGCTGAAAATTGACAAGAAACAAGCTCTGCAGGTTCTTTTTACCTTGCTGAAGCTTCACAGGATCTTCTTTCCCTGCTTGCCCATTACATAGTCTTCTTTCCATGCTGGTGTTTCACAAGTTTCCTACTTTAAATTTTGCCATAACAACCAAACAAAATGGTCACCTTTAATCGGCATATCTCCAGCTGAGACACCATCATTTCCACAAACTTAATTTGCTGATAGGGGATGTTAAGTAGATGACCCAGTTAACTTTTGAAAATTATCAGAATTTTTTTTATGCTCTAGCCATTTTTTATTTGGGGTGGGGTGGGGGGGGGTGGGGGGGGGGATATTGTATCACCCCTGTCCGTACGTCAGTCCCGTGTGTCTGTCCCTGCGTCCATCCCATCCTGTCCGTCTCATACTTAACACAAATGGTTTTCGTTTGATATCTTTTGAAAAGATTAGTGTATTGGATTCAAATTTAATACACAGGTATATAATCATAAAATGTAGGTCAAGTTCGATTCAGGGTAAATCCACCAGTAATTATGGGAGTTATTGCTCTTTTTCAACTTTGAAAAATGTTTTCAGTTTGATATCTTTTGGAAAGGTTAGTGTATTGGATTCAAATTTTATACACAGATGTATAATCTTGAAGTATGTCATGTTCGATTTAGGGTAAAATCCACCTATTATTATGGGAGTTATGCCCTTTTTATGCTTTTATGATTTTTGAATTATCTGCCCTTGACTTAGTTCCATATAGTAAACCGTGTCCGGGCCATAACTCCTAAACCATATGGAATATATTTATGAAACTTTACAGTTGCATGCATGACATTGAGACGATGTGCCATGAACTAGGAAGACAACTCTTGCTTGTTTGGTTTTTGAATTAGCTGCCCTTGACTTAGTTCCATATATAAACCGTGTCTGGGCCATAACTCCTAAACTGCATGGAATATATTTATGAAACTTTACAGGCGCATGCATGACGTTGAGACGATGTGTCATGAACAAGGAAGAGAACTCTTGCTTGTTTGGTTTTTGAATTATCTGCCCTTGACTTAGTTCCATATAGTAGACCGTGTCCGGGCCATAACTCCTAAACCGTATGGAATATATTTATGAACCTTTACAGGTGCATGCATGACATTGAGATGATATGTCATGAACAAGGAAGACAACTCTTGCTTGTTTGGTTTTTTAATTATCTGCCCTTGACTTAGTTTCATATAGTAAACTGTGTCCGGGCCGTAACTCCTAAACTGTACGGAATATATTTATGAAACTTTACAGGTGCATGCATGACATTGAGACGATGTGTCCTGAACAAGGAAGACAACTCTTGCTTGTTTGGTTTTTGAATTATCTGCCCTTGACTTAGTTCCATATAGTAAACTGTGTCCGGGCCATAACTCCTAAACCGTATCAAATATATTTATGAAACTTTACAGGTGCATGATGACGTTGAGACGATGTGTGGTGTAAAAGAAGGACAACTCTTGCTTGTTTGGTTTTTGAATTATCTGCCCTTGACTTAGTTCCATATAGTAAAACGTGTGTGGACCATTATTCCTAAACCATATGGAATATATTTATGAAATTTTACAGGTGCATGCATGACATTGAGAGGGTGTGTAATGAACATGGAAGACAACTCTTGCTTATTTGGTTTATAAATTATCTGCCCTTGACTTAGTTCCATATAGTAAACCCTGTGTGGGCCATATCAACCTTAATAATAACTTCATGCTGTACCTGTCACAATTACATATGTAACCTTTTTCTGAATGTCATTTTGGCCGGGGAATCCATGTCCTGTTTTTCTAGTTTAACTTTGAAAAATGGTTTCTATTTAATATCTTTTGAAAAGATTAGTGTATTGGGATTCATATTTTATACACAGGTATATAATTATAAAATATAGGTCATGTTGGATTTTGGGTAAAATGCACCGTTTTAGGAGTTATGGCCCTTTTCCAGCGCTGAAAAATAGTTTCCATTTGATATCATTTGAAAACAGTAGTGTATTGGATTCATATTTAATACAAAGGTATATAATCCACCCATAATTATGGGAGTTATGGCTTTTTTTCAACTTGGAAAAATGTTTTCCTTTCCATATTTTTTAAAAAAGATTGGTGTATTGGAATCATATTTTATACACAGGTATATAATCATGAAATATAGGTCAAGTTCCATTTAGGGTAAAATCTGCCAATTATTATGAGAGTAATGGCCCTTTTATCAACTTCATTTTTTACAAAATGCCTACATGCAGGTGGGGATAGTCCCTGGGCGGGGGCATCTGTGTCATATTGATACATTTTTCAGTTTTACTTAGGGCCCTTTGAAAATTTCAGCATTTTAACCTAGTAAGCAAGATATCTCGAAAACTGTTTAAGCCATTGCCTTGAAACTTGACAGGCTGAAAGGGAATGATGATTACATGACCTAATTAACTTACAGCAGATAACCCAAGTGAGCGTTGTGGCTCATGGGCCTCTTATCTGTCCGGGACATGTCCATAGGTTCGTTTCAGGATGATAAATTGAGTAAAAATCAATGGATTTTCACCAAACTTGGTTTGGGCATTGGTATTGTGGAGATCTGCTTTGGGATGGCTAATGGGCAAATTTCTTCAATTTTTGACTGAATTATCTGCCAAGGACATCTCCGATTTTTGATTCCAGACAATAACTTCAGTAAATATCAGTAAATTGTCACCAAACTTGCTATGTGCATTGATATTGTAGAGGTGTGCTTTTTGAATTATTATGGGAATTTTCTCAACTTTTGACGGAGTTTTCTGCCCTGGATATCATGGTGGGGTATCATTGTTTCACATTTTTGATAAAATCGTTCTGTTCTGCTGTCCATGATAGCCGCCTCTATGGCCGTCTTGAAAACCTTGAAACCACAATTGCTCCCGAGCCCAAAATCAGATTGAGGCCAAACTTGGTGGGAGGCATTGGGGCCAGATGGAGATTCAGAATAAATAAAATTATTCCGTTGCAATATCCAAGATAGCCGCCATGTTGGCAGTCTTGAAAATCGTCAAACGACATCTCAAACCGTATGTCATAATTAGCCGAAACTTATGGGAGATTTAGAAATCCTAAAATATTCCTGTTCCAATATCCAAGATGGCTACCACAGTGGCCTTCTTGAAAATTTTCAAACCATGACTGCTGCAGTATCCAGTAGTTAGACTGAGCCCAAACTTGGTGGGAGGCATTGCTGTGACATGGAGATTTAGAATTGCTAAATTTGTTTGGCTGCGGAATCCAAGATGATTGCCATTGTGACCATTTTGAAACAACATCTGCTTCTGAACAGTAAGTCGGATAAAGCTGAAACTTGGTTGGAGGCAGTGGGGAGAAGTGGAGATTCAGAACTGCCAAATTCGTCAAACCATGTCTGCTCCCGAACAGTAGGTCGGATTGAGTTTAAACTTGAGAATCGCTCAGATAATGCCGTTATGATATCGAAGATGGCCTCCATATTGGCCGTCTTGAAAATCTTCAAACCATATCTGCTCCTGAATGGTAAGTCAGATTGAGCCCAAACTTGGTTGGGGGCATTGAGGTGACATTGAGATTTAGAATTGCTTAATTTGTTCAGTTCCAATATACAAGATGGCTGCCATGGAGGCCGTCTTGAAAATCTTGAAACAACATTTCAACTCAAACAGTAAGTCCCATCAAGCTGAAACTTTGTTGGAGGGAGTGGGGAGACGTGGCCATTCAGAACTGCTAAATTTGTCAAACCATGTCTACCGTTGAATGGTAGGTTGGATTGAGCTTAAACTTGATGGGAGGCATTAGTATTATGGAACTTCAGAATTGCTACAATCACTCTGTTTCAATAGTCAAGATGGCTGCCATGGCGGCCATCTTGAAATTCCTCAAACCACATCTTCTCCCAAACCATAAGTCAGATAGAGCCGAAAATTGATAGGAGGCATCAGGGTGACATGGAGATTCAGAATTGCTAAATAGGTCAGTTCCAGTATCCAAGATGGTGGCCAATGTGGCAGTCTTGAAACTCTTCAAACAACGTCCGATTCTTGATTGCTAAAGGCAATCTTCTCTGGTAGCCAAGATGGCTACCATGGCCTATAATGTAACATATCATAATCAGTTTAATCCAGGTGAACAATTTCTTGCGCACTTGGGCCTCTAGTTACTAATTGTTTTTGAATTTGCTACTTTCTCTGCTTTAATAACTTCTCATTCTTCAGCATGTACTTTGACAATGTATATAAAATGGGTAATCCACAATTCTTTTTACCAATTACTCTGAAAGTTTGCAGGATTATGTCACCCCAGAGGAAGGGTGGGAGACATACTTTTTTGCCATGGTTGTCTGTCTGTGTCTGTCACAAAATCCTGTCTGCTCTATAACTTAAAAACCATTCAAGACATTTTCATGAAACATCATAGAAATATAAAGTATCATTAGACGACATGCAGACCACAAGAACCATAATTCTTTTCTATACATTTTGGAGTTGTTCCCCTTTGAAATTTGACAATGGTCATTTAGTGTCCGCTCTATAGCTTGAAATAATGATATTTTCATGAAACTTTGTAGCTATATAACGCATCAACAGATGACGTGCAGACAACAAAATCCATAACCCTTAACTATACATTTTTAAAGTTATCCCCCTTTGAAATTTGACAGTTGTAATTTTCATGTTTGCTCTTTAACTTGTCAATAAATTTTTGAAGTTATTAGGTCACCTGGAGCTTTGCTGCAGGTCAGCTTATGCCATAGTCTGTTGTCCATCATCCATCATCCATTGTCTGTCCATCATTAGCTTTTCACATTTTTGACATCTCCAGAACCATAGGTTGGATTGAGCTGAAACTTAGTGGGAGACATTGTGGCAACATGGCAACATGGCAATTCAGAATTGCTAAAATCGTTCCATTCCAATATCTAAGATGGCTGCCACGTGGCCATCTTGAAATTCTTCAAACCACGTCCTATTCCAAACGGTAAGTCTGATTGAACTGAAACTTGATGGGAGGCATCACAGTGACATAGAGATTCAGAATTGCTAAAATTCTTTTGTACCGTTATCCAAGATGGCTGCTATGGTGGCCATCGTGAAATTCTTCAAACGACATCTCCCAAACTGTAAGTTGGATTGGGCTGAAACCTGATAGAAGGCATCACAGTGACACAGAAATTCAGAATTGCTAAAATCATTCCGTCCAGATATCCAAGATGGCTGCGTTGGGCTGCCACGGCGACCATCTTCAAATTCGTCAAACAATATCTTCTCCTAAACCAGAAGTCAGATTGAGCCGAAACTTGATGGAAGGCATCTGAGCAACATAGAGATTCATAATTGCTAAAATTGTTCTGTTCCGTTATCCAGACGGCCATCTTGAAATTCTTCAAAGGACATCTCCCAAATCGTAAGTTGGATTGAGCTGAAACTTGATGAGAGGTGCCACAGTGATACAGAGATTCAGAATTGCTAAATTCGTTCTGCTCCAATATCTAAGATGGCAGCCATGGTGGCCATCTTTAAATTCTTCAAAGGACATCTCCTCCTCAACCATAAGTCATATTGAGCCGAAACTTGATGGAAGGCATCGGAGCGACATAGAGATTCAGAATAACTAAAATTGTTCGGTTCCGATATCCAAGATAGCTGCTATCTTGAAATTCTTCAAATGACATCTCCTCCCAAACCTTAAGTTGGATTGAGCCAAAACTTGATGGAAAGCATTACAGTGACACAGAGATTCAGAATTGCTAAAATTGTTCACTCTGATATCCAAGATTGCCGCCACAAGGGCCATCTTGAAATTCTTCAAACAATATTTTCTCCCAAACCATAAGTCAGATTCAGCTGAAACTTGATGGGAGGCTTTGGAGGGTTATAGAGATTCAGCATTGCTAAAATTGTTCCGTTCTGATATCCTAGACGGTTGCCATGGGGGCCATCTTGAAATTCTTCAAATGATATCTCCTCCCAAACCGTAGGTTTGATTGAGCCAAAACTTAATGGGAGGCATCGGAGCGACATAGAGATTCAGAATTGCTAAAATTGTTCCGTTCCAATATCCAATATGGCCGCCATGGTGGTCATCATGAAATTCTTCAAACAACATCTATTCCCAAACCCTAAGTTTGATTGAGATGAAACTTGATAGGAAGCATCTGAGTAACATAGAGTTTCAGAAATGCAAAACTCATTAAGTTTAGGTATCCAAGATGGCCGATGGAGGCCTTGGTGGGCATCTTGAAAATCTTGAAACTACATCTGCTCCAGAACCCTAAGTCAGATTGAGCCCAAACTTGGTGGGAGGCATTGGGGCCACATGGAGATTTAGAATTGCTAAAATAATCTGTTCCGATATCCAAGATGGCTGCCATGTCAGCCATTTTGAAAATCATCAAACAACATCTCAGACCATCTTGAAAGTCTTCAATTGTTATCTGCTCCTAAACAGTATGTCGGATGGAGCCGAAACTTGGTAGAAGGCATCGGGACAGCATGAAGATTTATAATTGCTAAAATGTTTCTATTCTGATGTCCAAGATTGCCACCATGGCAGCCATCTTGAAAATCTTAAAATCACATCTGCTACCAAATGGTAAGTCTGAATGAGCTTAAATGGATGGGAGGCATTGGGGCATTGGTATTTCAGAATTGCTTAAATCCTTCTGTTCCAATGTCCAAGATGGCTGTCATCTTGAAATTCTTCAAATCACATCTCCTCCCAAACAGTAAGTCAGATTGAGCCTACACTTGATGGGAGGCATCGGGGTGACATGGAGATTCAGAATTGCTAAATCGGTGCGTTCCAGTATCCAAGATGGCAGCCATGGTGGCAATCTTGAAATTCTTCAAACAACATAAGATTCTGAATTGCTAAAGGCAATCTGATCTGATAGCCAAGCCACCATGGCACAATGTAGCATATCATGATCAGCCTAATCCAGGTGAGCGATTTCTGGCCCACTTGGGCCTCTAGTTTTTAAATGTCTTCTCCTCTTAAACTGCTTGAGCAATTTTCACCAGATTTCACATGGGGCCTTCTGTCAAAAGAGTTATGCCAATTTGTTACAAGATGGCCACCATCCCCATATATGGTAAAAGCACTTAAAAATCTTTTGTTCCACAACCAAGAAAGCTTTGGGGCCGAATTTTGGTATATAGCATCCAGGACTCAAGGTCTACCAAGTTTGTTCAAATGATGACTGTAGGTTGTACTTTGACCGTTTTACGGCAAGGTCAAATTGGCACCCCTATACATTTATATGGGAAAAATGTTGAAAAGTCATTTTCTCAAAATGTATTAAAGACTTATGGCTGAAACTTACAAGGTATGATGAAAGTAGTAAAACATTTTAGTTATAATTAAAATTTTGTTCCCAGAGGTTTATCTGCCCTTGCCCCTATGCTATATACATGTATAAAACTGTGTAATTTTTAAATGTCTTCTTTGAAACTGTTCGAGCAGTTGTTACCAGATATCACATGAGACTTTCTGTCAAAAGGGCATTGCCAATTTGTTCAAATGATTTGGGCAATTGAACAAGATGGTCGCCATGCCCATATATGGTAGAATCATTTAAAAATGGCAATTTGGGCTGAATCTTGGTATATGGCATCAAGGATTCAAGGTCTGCTAAGTTTGTTTAAATGATGCCTGTAAGTGGACCTTTGACCTTTTTACAGCAGGGTCAGATTTGCGTCCCCATGCATTTGTATGGGGAAAATGTTGAAAAGTCGTTTTCTCAAAATGTATGAAAGACTAATGGCTGAAACTTACAAAGTTTGATTAAAGTAATAAAACATTTTAGTTATAATCAAAATTTTGTCCTTTGAGGGTTATCTGCCCTTGCCACTGGGCTGTATCATGTATAAAATTTGTCATTTTTAGTTTTAAATGTCTTCTCTGAAACTGCATGAGTAATTTTCACCAGATTTCACATGGGGTTACTGTCAGAAGGGTATTGCCAGTTTGTTCAAATGGTTCCGCACCATTGAACAAGATGGCCCCCATCTTCTTCTCCAGAACCAAGAAAGCTTTGGGCTGAATCTTGGTATATAGCATTGAGGACTCAAGCTCTTCCAAGTTTGTTCAAATGATGATCATATTTTGACCTTTGAGCTTTTTATGGCAAGGTCAGATTTGTATGGGGTGGGGGGGTGGGGGGGAAGAGTTTAAAAATCATTTTTTTTCAATATGTATGAAAGACTAATTGCTGAAACTTGTAATGTATGATTAAAGTAGTAAAATGTTTTAGTTACTATCAAAATTTTGCTCCCTGGGGGTTATCTGCCCATGCCCATGTGCTATATACAGGTATAAAACCATGAAATCTTTAAAAGTTTTCTTCTCTAGAACCCCTTGACCAATTTTCACCAGATTTCACATGAGGCCTTCTGTCAAAGGGATGTTGACACTTTGTTCAAATGGTTCTGCATCATGGAACAATAGGGCTGCCATGCCCATATATGGTAACAACACTTAAAAATTGTCTTCTCCAGTACTAAGAAAGCTTTGAGGCTGAATCTTAGCATACAGCATCGGGGACTCAAGGTCTACCAAATTTGTTAAAATGATGAGACTGGGATGACCTTTGACCTTTTTATGGTATGGTCAAATTTTTGTCCCATTTGCCGGCCTCGGTGGCTCAGTTGGATGGGCCATGACTGGGCCGTAAAACCTCAACACAAACAAACAGTTTTGTCCCATTTGCTGTGGCAATACTGGAAGACTCTTGCATGGCATTTGCAAATATGCAGGTGAGTGATTTGTGGCCCATGGGCCTCTTGTTTAGAGTTACATCCCCTTGATTGCTGAAAAAAAGACTCTCTTTGACTTTGTAATCAGCATAACTCATTCAGTTTTGATCAGATCTTCCTGAAACTTGCAGATAAGGTGAACATGGATGGAATCTCAGATGAATAAATAAACTGGCAAGATCGGATCATTAATCTTAGAGTCACATCCCCTTGGCCTGCCTCGGTGGCTCAGTTGGATGCACGTCCGACTGGAGACCAGGAGGTCGCGGGTTCAACCCCCGCCGAGGTTGTCAACATTCTTTCATGGAGATTGATCAAGAAATATTTTCTACGGTCATTCTCTCCCTACCGCTGATTCAAGAAGGGCAGTTGTCAGTTACTGGTGAAAGAATGTGCACAATACTAGTTAACCGCTTAGAGGACTAAGCCTGCCCAGTAAACGTGTGGTTAGGTAAACTGACCGTGCTCAACATGACCCCATTGGGTTGACTGGGCCGTAAAACCTCATCACAAACAAACACATCCCCTTGATTGTTGAAAAAAGCCACTGTTTGAGTTTTTTATCAGCAAAACTCATTCAGTTATGATTTGATCTTCCTGAAACTTGCAGATAAGGGGGCATGGATGAATCTCAGATGATTTCAAAACCTGACCAGATAGGATCATTAAACTTAGAGTCACATCCTTTGATTGCTGAAAAAAGCCTCTGTTTGGGTTTGCCATCAGCATAACTCCTTCAGTTTTGACTGGATTTTCCTTAAGTTTGCAGAAAAGGTGGACATGGATCAAATCTCAGAAAAGTTAGAATCCTGGCCAGATCGGATCATTTGTCTTTGACTAATGTCCCCTTGATTGTTAAAAAAAAAGCCTATATTTGACTTTATCATCAGCATAACTCATTCAGTTTTGATCGGATCATCCTGACACTTGCAGATAAGGTGGATAGGGATGAAGTATTGTATGAATTTGAAAACTGTCTTGATCAAATTATTTATTTTAGAGTTACATCCACTTGATTGCTGAAAAGGCCTACTTTGGACCTTGTCATCAGCACAACTCCTTCGAGTTTTGATCATATCTTCCTGAACCTTACACATAAGATGGGGTTGAAACTTGTTGGACAGTTAGACCATGTGGTGATACTGGGCATATTGTTTTGAAGTTAACATACACGAAATTTTAACTGCACAATACATTCACCTATAGATAATGTGCTATTCTATTCTGTATTTCACATCTTCCACAGAAAAAACAACAGTTCAGTCGTTTTATACAGTCTTAATCCAGAAGGTCCCTTAGGCAGTTACTTGTATGACGTAACTTCCTGCTTAAATGATCACGTGTCAGTTTTTTTTCTGTGGGCAAGAAAGCAAACAAAGGATTTACTATCAGTGAAAGAAATCTGTATTTTATTTCTTTTTCCCCAGTTAAATTTCTAAATCCTTCTTTTTCTTGTTTTCCTTACTCATGCCTTTCACTAAAAATCTTATTACTTTCAATTAATTGTATTTCGATTTCTTGCTATTATTGATTGTTGATTTGCGTCATATGTTTTCGCAACTCTCGTATTTTTCAGCACAGAGTTCGTGTTCGGTTCGATAGTCATGCATTATTTGACTTGTTCTTGCTGTTCCAGGTTATTTATTGAAGTGATATGTAATAACTGGAAGAGTATGGATAGAACTTTCACCCGTGAACTGGCTGAAGATTTCTATGGTGGAGAAGCTGATTAGTAAAGAAATTTTCAACCTTCTTAGGTTATTAGACAATTCTTTACTGATGGGACACCGCCCCACAGGGCTGTACTGCCAGGGGTAGGACCAACCTGGGTGGCATCTTATGGGTGCTATAAGTACTCAATAAAGTCTAAGTCCACCAGTCACCAGTCACCGGTCACCCATCAACCAGGCACCAGTCAATCTACATAAGCTTCACCAGGCACCAGTCACCAGTCAACTAGGCACCAGTCAACCAGGCACCGGTCAACCAGGCACCGGTCATCTATTCACCAGTCAATTATTCACCAGTCAATAATTCACTGGTCGATTATTCACTGGCCAACTATTCACCGGACACCAGTCATTGGGTATTAGCCGCCGGTCATTTTGTCGGATTACTAGTGACTGGATAGCAGTCACTAGTCTCCATACAATCTATTACTGCTCATAGAGCATTATAGACCAGGCAAATCAATGGTTACAGGTTATTGAATGACACAGTTGGGTTTGAATACCTAGTAACCATCTATATCATACAATTCTGTCCAGTCATTACCGAATTAGACTTAGAATTCTAGATATATATTTGAATTATAAAAGAATCAGAATTTTCTATTACTAACAAATTCTGAATTCAGTGGTTAATAATATAAAGAGTTTGAATGCTATCAATATTAGTATTATTATTGAACATCGGACAATACTTTAAAAATATTAATATGTTTCTCTTTAATATGTTTCAAAGTGATCACCAATTTAAGGATCATCATCTCATTCCACCTCATTGCAAGGGATGAGCTCCAAAATTTATCATATTATACGAAGAAGGAAAATATGGTCGGAATTTAATTATTTCTTCTTCTTCCACAGTCTCTCCTTGCTCTCGGTATGCAACGGCATAGAGATTTAAAAAAAAAAAGAAGAAAAAAAAAAAAAAAAATCAATATTCGATCCTCTCTTCTTTCTTTTAATATTATTATCATAAAAGGTATCATAGATCTAAACAAATTAGATAATTGATCCTTCAATAATCAGGAATTAAATCATTACGATTGCACTACTTTCCTTATATATATATTTCTTGTTCCTGTATAATAGATTGGAATAAAACATACTCACCAATTGTTTTTAAATTGTCTGAGCATGTATCTGAATAAGAGTTACTTATTCAAATATCCTCTCTAGATTACAGGGGGTGGTCGGGTGGTGCGAAGGTGCTGTGTATCTTACATCACTGGGGCGTCCAACTGATATTGGCTTACAGTTGGGCAAGGCCTGCTATCCTTGTAGTAGGTAAAGGGTAGAGGGGGAATGTTTTTATTTCTTCTGTTTCTTCACTTTCATTCCTGTTCCTCTTTCTTCCCTGTCCCTCTCTTTCATCTCCTCTACTCTCTCTTCTATCTCTTTTCTCCCTTTCTCTGGGAGACGACACAAAATGACCCTCAAGGGTTGACGTGTCGTTAAACCCCAACACAATCAATCTCTAGATTACAACGATTAGCCTAGGGGGCATGTTCTTTTCATAGAATATGGGAAATAGCCGGTAAATTACGCGATTAGTCCCATATTAGATTTATATGTAGATATTTATTTATACCTGTTTATAGAGTTTAGGTTAGCCGTGTCCTTTCCAAACTCTAGAATAAAGTAAATCGTTAGTAAGATATATTTTAAGGCATTAATTCTATTCGATACGTTCTTTTAGTTTGCCTTTCTTAAATTCTGGATCATTTTAGTTTACGCGAGAACTGTTCCAGGTAATTCAGTTCTCAGATTAAGAATTTATTACGATGAAGATTACTTCTTCTGAGAATAATAATTTAACACACTGGCTATGGTAACCCCTTGCTTAAATTCTGGATCTTTTTAGCTCACCTGAGCAAAAGCTCAGGGTGAGCTATTGTGATCACCCTCTGTCCGCCGTCGCCCGTCGTCAGTCGTCCGTCGTCAACAATTAGTTTGTTAACACACTAGAGGTCACAGTTTTGACCCAATCTTGATGAAACTTGCCCAGAAAGTTTGCGCCTATAAAATCTAGGTCCAAGTTTGATACTGGGTCACTTGGGGTAAAAAACTAGGTAACCAGGTCAAATCAAAGGAAAAACTTGTTAACACCCTAGAGGTCACGTTTTTGAAGCAATCATCATGAATATTGCTCAGAATGTTTGCCTTGATAATTTCTAGGTCAAGTTCAAAACTAAGTCACTTGGAGTAGAAAACTAGATCACCAGGCCAAATCAAAGGAATACCTTGTTAGCACTCTAGCGGTCAAATTTTTGAAGCAATCATCATGAATCTTGCTCAAAATGTTTGTCTTGATGAGTTCTATTTCAATTTCGAAACTGGGTCACTTGGAATCAAAAACAAAGGTCACCGGGCCAAATCAGCAGAAAACCTTGTTAACACTCTAGTGGTCACATTTTTGAAGCAATCATCATGAATCTTGCTCAAACTTGATTTCTAGGTCAAGTTTGAAACTGGGTCACATGGGGTCAAAAACTAGGTCACCTGGCCACATCAGTGTAAAACTTTGTTAACACTCTAACGGTCACATTTATGAAGCAATCATCATGAAACTTGCTCAAAAAATGTGTGTCCTGATGATTTCTAGGTCAAGTTTGAAACTGGGTCATGTGAGGTCAAAAACTAGGTCACCTGGCCAAATCAGTGGAAAACCTTTTTAACACTCTAGAGGTCACATTTTTGAAGCAATCATCATGAATTTTGCTCAAATTGTTTGTCTTTATGATTTCTAGGTCAGGTTTGAAACTGGGTCACTTGGGATCAAAAACTAGGTCACCAGGCCAAATCAAAGGAAAACCTTGTTGACACTCTACTGAGCGGTCACATTTTTGAAGCAGTCATCATGAATCTTACTCAAAATGTTTGTCTTGATGAGTTCTAGGTCAGGTTCGAAACTAAGTCACTTGGGGTCCAAAACTAGGTCACCGGGCCAAATCAGCACAAAACCTTGTTAACACTAGCGGTCACATTTATGAAGCAATCATCATGAATCTTGCTCAAAATGTTTGTCTTGATGATTTCTAGGTCAAGTTTGAAACTGGGTCACATGGGGTCAAAAACTAGGTCACCTGGCCACATCGGTGTAAAAACTTGTTAACACTCAATGGTCACATTTATGAAGCAATTATCATGCATCTTGCTCATATTGTTTGTCTTGATGATTTCTAGGTCAGGTTTGAAACTGGGTCACTTGGAGTCAAAACCTAGGTCACCAGGCCGAATTAAAGGAAGACCTTGTTAACACTCTAGAGGTCACATTTTTGAAGCAATTATCATGAATCTTGCCCAAAATGTTTGTCTTGATGATTTCCTAGTCAAGTTTGAAAGTGGGTCACATGGGGTCAAAAACTAGGTCACCAGACCAAATCAAAGGAAATCCTTGTTAACACTCCAGAGGTCACATTTTTTTAATAATCATCATAAATATTGCTCAAAATGTTCATCTTGATGATTTCTAGGTCTAGTTTAAAACTGGGTCACTTGATTTCAGAAAGTAGGTCACCAGGCCATATCAAAGGAAAACCTTGTTGACTCTCTAGAGGTCACATTTTTTGAAGTGATCATGAGTCTTGCTCAAAATGTTTGTCTTGATGATTTCTAGGTGACGTATATTTCACTGTCCAGTGACTTTCTTAAGTTTTTTCCGTTTAGGTCAGTTTCTCAGTAATTATTGGTCCTACAGAGTGATATTTGGTACTTGAGAAGTTTTTGTGTTTAGGTCTAGTTCTCAGTAAGTATTGCTCCTACAGACAGTGATACTTAACACATGCATACATCTTAGCATGGCATCTTGAGTGCAGTAATCCATATTTGACCTTGACCTCTATTTTACAGTCCATTAGACATGCTATAATGTCTTACTTGTTAATATAATCATTTTGAATTTTGATCAGAATGTTTACTTTGATCAGTTTGATCAGGTTCTCAGAGTGCTATGATACTCAGGTGAGCGTTACAGGGCCATCATGGCCCTCTTGTTAGTTTACGCGAAAAATACTCCAGATAATTCAGTTCTCAGATTAAGAATTTATTATGATGAAGATTACTTCTTCTGAGAATAATAAATTACCACATTAGCTAATAAATGACTATAAAGCTGATAAAACAGTCAGACCTAATCTACGTATAGTATAGGTCTGTATTATTTATAATCCTTAAGTCTAATGTATAGCAAATTTCTGGAGGAATATTATGCTACGAAGAGCTCTACTTCCTCTGTTATTTACACCTATAACAAGAATCCATATCAATCAGGTCTTGTTTAGACTTTTGAAGTAGGTAAATAATCAGTAAGTCATTATTATTATTGCCTTAATCTAGAAAATTAATTTAAGAAGTTGCAAATCTAATTTCAAAATATACAGTTTGACTTCTTATGAAACATTTGACTATGGGACCATTTAGAAACCTTACAGCTAATAATTATTTACATCTAAACAGATTGATGGTATAGATCTAATATATGTATATATATATATATATATATATATATATATATATATATATATATATATATATTGCCTAAAGTATAATACAAAAGAAATTTTCTAACAGAGGAATTCTCATAACGAATAGTTTACTTCCTCTAAACAGCAATGACAATTATGTCTTAAATCAATTTTTTCCATTGTCTACCTTCATATGTCAATGATTAGGACAGTGTGAAAAAATTAGTATATTTACAAAACGGTGACGAAATAAAATTTTTTTACATTATTCTATATATGTTAGGACCATATAATTACATTCCCCATCTTTGGTCCGCTCTGTGTATAGGAACTAGCGCTTCTTTTCGTCATAAGAATTCAAAGTCCATTAACGAGTAATAGAAATAATACAATCTGAAAATCTCGATCTCAGATATGTTGTTCTATAAATAATTAATATCCAGTGATGGATATTTATAATTGAATGTAAAGACAATTCATTCAAGACGTATCGATATCATCATAAGTCTGGACTGTCTTAGTAAATTATAATGGAGTTCTTATATAATTAAGCTTCACATTTTAGGAAGTTCCACAATTACGCTTTTGTCAGATCTTCCTTGTTTTTTTTTCGGTAAACTATTAGGAATGTACCTGAAGTTGTACAGTTATACATACTGTAAATGGGCGTTTTGTTAAACATTTACATTTATAGGCCATTAAAGATTACTTGATAATGATTGGAGATATTATAGAAGATCAGATATATATATCTATCTTCATATTGTCATTAATTATGACGTATCGATATCATCATAAGTATGGACTGTCCTTGTAAATTATAATGGAGTTCTTATATAATTAAACTTCATATTTTAGGAAGTTCTGCAATTACATTTTGGTCAGATCTTCCTAGTTTTTCATTAAACTCTTAGGAATGTATCCGAAGTCGTACAATTATATATACTGTAAATGCGTGTTTCGTTAAACATTTACGTTTATAAGCCATTAAAAGATTACTTGATAATGATTGGAGATATTATCCAAGATCCGATATATATATCTATCTTCATATTGTTGTTGTGATGAGTTAAACTTATTTTAATGGTTAGATTGACCTATTCATGTTGCGTTTAATAGGTTTATATTTTACTGACGCATTCTTAAACAAGTAATTTCTCGGTCTTCAATGCGTAACGATTATGCCTGATTACTCGAGAGTATTCATTTACTACTGAGCTTGTTAAGTCAAACTGCCGACAAGCTTTCAGTTTATATAATGGATATATCCTACGGTTCAGTTCAGAGGAATACATCCATTACATTCCAATTACTGTCTTATCTCATTGATACAGTCATTGTCAAAAAAGAACTCATTTTCTATCTTCGAACAGAGAAATAATGAGTTTCTGTTTTTGGGTGGAAGATGAAATTATGTCTGTTTTCATCCAATATGACATACAATTTTAACGACTAAGAACACTATACAAAACATCTTTTACTCTTGTATTAAGAATCGTCCATAACACAGTTGTGATGTAATCACTCTCCCGATCTACACAGAGATCTGGAGAGTACCTCCTTCCTTCCTGAAATCCGATACAAGCATAGAAAATCGTGATTTTTTTCAGGAGGTGTTAATTATTAAGTGACTTGTTTTACACTGTTTATATGTTCAAGTCTAAATTATAATAGACTGTGTATCTATATATTAAATCCTTGGAATTATTTTATATATAGTTTATTTAGATAATCTTTTCATCACGATGAATGATTTATCCATTAAATTTCATCTTATAGATTATTAAAATATAAAATTATTCTCTACTTGAATAAATTAGTTTCCCTTGATGATTTATTCATTATAAGAATATTCTGTCATTATATATTTTGATGATTGAGTAATCTATTCTCACGGTTCCAGCTACATTCGTGCAGAATAGTTAATTCTATCTTTGAAACTATATGTTTAGTGTTATCAGAGATACTAAAATCAGTATTATTTTGACTCGACATTTATACTTCTCAGTCATTCTATATTAATTGAAACTACATAACTCCCCTATTCTCGTATTAGTAAGGAAGTTTAAGGCATTCATGGACTAATTATTTCGTATATTATTCATTCATAGTTCGTCTGTTATTACTGACAATGACCAATCCTAATCAACTGTGTGATGTGTTATTATTTGTATGTTCTAAGATGGCTGATGAGACCAATCTTAGCTCTAAACTGCCTGTTGCAGATAGAACAAGAGATGTCTGAGGAAGAAAGCTCTGTTGGTGATGCTTTAGCTCTGGCTTTCCGCTGTGCACGTTTCTGCTCGGCTTCGCTGATTCTTTTTGCTTCGTATTCACTAACTCCCCTTCTTATGAGGCCTCGCCACTTTGTTCGATCCCGTATATTATACTTTCGCATAAAAGGAAGTAATATCTAAAGTAATTCCTTTTTTCTCTATCACAGTTATTATTATATCCGGAATAATAATAATAATAACATTCAAAAGAATATCTGACGCCCGATTACACTCTTTTATTCTGGGGGTCCATGTTTGTTCTCCGGAACATCCTGACTGGTCATTCATTAATCAGATTGATGACATTGAATGATCAGTTGAGTACCATGACCACAACTATTCGAAATTAGGTCTGTGGTATGTTATAATTAGATCCGGTAATAAACACGATTCTAGCCAGTTCTTAATTACTGATTAGATCTCAATAATATTGTAAGATCTTAAATTAGAAGGCTGTTTTTACAGTAACCTATGTTATCAGCCTTTATTATTGTTTAGAATATTACGTCTGCCAAACTCTACATAATGATGTTAACGGTCTTTTCCTTTTCTTTTTCTTTTGTCAAGGATACGAAACGTTTCCTAAATTTCCTATGGCAAAAGTGTTTTATTAAATTAAATTAGGTTGTCATTTTTCATCTGCAGAAGTAGACAATCTCTGTCTAGTATCATTGCTAGGACTATGGTATGTTAATACAGTTAACCTAGCAATAGATGAAATTATCAGGCTTATAGTTACTATCATTGATTGATAAAATAGGTATTCAATAAAGATTAGACCATTTAATTGAATTATTATTATTATCCCTTTTATATTGAGATGAAGAAGGGAATAATCATTACCCTTACGATTAAATAAGGATTATAGTCTGCTTATTGGAAACAGTCATATCAGTCCAATTAATCAGATTCTAATCAGATCATAATTATAATAGTTTAGACTATTTAGTAATTAGATAATCTTACATGTTTAGGCCTCGGTGGCTCAGTTGGATGCGCCATCCGACTGGAGACCAGGAAGTCGCGGGTTCAACCCCCGCTGAGGTCGGCAACATTCTTTCGTGGAGATTGATCCTGAAATATTTTCTACGGTCATTCTCCCCCTTCCGCTGATTCAAGAAGGGGCAGTTGTCAGTTTCTGGTGAAAGAATGTGCACAATACTGGTTAACCGCTTACAGGACTAAGCCTGCCCAGTAAACGTGTGGTTAGGTAAACTGACTGCGCTTGACATGACCCCATTGGGTTGACTGGGCCATGAAACCTTAACACAAAGTTACATGTCTAGAATTTATATGAAAACCTCGAGAAATGTTGGTTATCTATAGAAAACCCATCCGAGAAGACATTTCCTTATTCAATAAGGCTCCTCTAAAGATAGACAGCTTGATCTAGTCATCTGTTTGACAAGTTTGATTTCAAACATATTATCAAACAGTATTCTTGAGGTTGCTGTTGAAGTTATATTGAGGTTATGTCACAATGATTCATTAATTCTTTTTGGGGGCCAACTGTTGTTACCCAAAATAGAAAGAGGGCAGTGGAGAGGGGGTGGGGGGGGTGGGGGGCAGAGGGAGGAAGGGGCAGTAATTAGGCCTCTGAGGCTCAAGAATTAGCAATCTAGAGTCTTCTATTAACATATAAGGTATTAACACCTTAAAGATATGTTATGAGTGAATCTAGATCATTCTTATTATTACAGTATGGAAAAAGAATGTATCCTAAGACTTTCTTGAGTCTTAATCTAGAAGTGTAGAGGTTCTGTATATTATTTATATTAGAATAGGAGAACTCCTCCCTCCTAATCTGCTAATTCTAGCACATTATCTATAGGTTAATGTATTGTGCAGTTAAAATGAAGTTTTTAGAAGTAAAACATATTTTAACTAGCAATACATAACCTATAGATAAGGGAATCCCACCTTCCTCCCGCGCAGCTCTGTCTTAATTGTTTCTGTTGTTTTATACATCAAAGAAACTGACACGTGATCATTTAAGGGGGAAGAGTTACATCATACAGGTAACTGCCTAAGGGACCTTCTGGATTAAGACTGTATAAAATGACTGAACTTGTTTTTCTGTGGAAGGTGTGAAATACAGAATAGAATAGCACATTTGCTAGTTAAAATATGTTTTACTTTTAAAAACTTTATTTTGATAGAGTTATGGATATGTAAAGAATTATGTCCTGAATGAATGTTGTAGACATTGAGTTACCTTGACCTACTTTTCAGTTAAGGTGAGCATTAAGGATCATCATGGTGCATTGTTTCAAAACTTGTCTGGGATGTTCTCCAAGTGGTCTAGTTGTGCGAGCCTGAATTTACTTCAGGTCCGTCAACAAATTGCTGCCATTGGCCATCTTGGATTTTTCCAGTTATTGCATCTCCTCTGTAACCAGTGGAAGAATTTTGTCAAAATGCATATGGATCCTACTTAATGCTTTGATGCATCTCCCAGAAAATGATTTTAGTCTGTCAATAGATATAGCTGCTTTAGATATTGTGACTTCCTCTTTACTTAACACTGAGTCAGTGCCCTGTCCTGCCTGTCACTCCCAGCCCTGCCCAACCCCACATCTTCCCCCCACACTCTAGCTTGATAGGATAGGTTGGGGTAGCAGAAGGGAGGGTAGGGTAGGGTAGAATAGAGCATTGCAAGGAAGGAGGGGCAAGTCAGCTCAGAATATAGCTATATTCAGTATCAATCGACCTCTTCACTTGCCCCACCTTTTAAAAACAAAAAAATACGTTAGAGCGACTGTTTCCTAGAAAACTCTGGTAAATATTAGCATATTAGCTATATGTGGCATCATGCATGGTTGAAGATGAAGTTTGTTTGCTTTTTTTGTTTTTTGTTTTTTTTTTTGTTTTTTTTTTTTGAGCCAAAAAGTATTGGTACTTTTCTCTTGGAAGCCTCGTTATCTTTAAGTGGAAAGATAGGGAAAATATTTACTTAGCTACTCTTTTAAGTTGAACTCTTATAGCAGCCTTCATTTTTAAGCCAAAGGAGGATTCACATCCATAATCTCTGCAAGTCTAATCAGGAAATACTCTGCTCTGCAAAATTTGACGATATAATTGAAAGAATAAAATAATGTTCCAACTACTGTGATAATTTCTTATTTTAGAGTCTGGAGAAAGGTGACTCAGTGGTTGGAGTGATTACACAAATAATGGAGAGTGGACTGGTCATGACTATACTATGTCTTGATGATGGCAAATCTAGAGATATTGATAATCTCAGGATATCGGTAAGACTGTCTTTATTACAGGGACTGCTCTTGTGTAACAGGTGAAACAGTGGTTAGTGACAGAAGACTTCAAACACTGAGGAACTTATGCAGGCTTTGAGTCTGACAGACAGCATTTCTGATCAAGTTAATGTGTCACTTTAATTGTTCAAAATTAGAGTCAGAATTCTGTCTGCTGCAATACAGAATTGATATCTATCTTCCATCTTCTACTGGAAAATTTATTAATACGATAAAAACATCAGAGCATTCTCGTTTAAGAAGAAAATGTTTTTGTTTTAGTTCAGCTCCTCTTGGCTTTGGATCATATTTAATGAATTGGTATTCATACATAGTATAGTATTAAAATTCATCCTGTCAAGGATATCAGTATCTGAAGATGATTAAACCTTCTCTTGCTGAATAAATTAAGATGCCATGCCCACTTCTAATTTCCAGCCAGTCAGATTACTTGAGCCGGGGGTTTTTGATAGAAATTCACATTTTTAATGACAAACAGTGCAGATCCAGATCAGTTGGCTGTTTGCTAACACAGGGCATGTCGTGTTCAGCAAGAGAAGGGTTAAAGGCACAGCTCTTGATAAGTATTGTAATGAAAAAAATATATGTTGTTGATACTCGTTAAAAGTGAGGTGCTTCTAATGAGAACCCACAGCATTTGTTTTGGGGGAGAAATAAGAGGCTTCATACACATCAGGAAAATGTCAAGGAAATTTAATTTTTGGCTCACCTGGGCCAAAGGCTGCAGAGAAGCTTATTGGGATTCTCAGAAAAGATGTTGTGACGTTATCGTTCTACATACCAGTTACTCTCACGGGTACAAATCAATGGCGGAAACATTACACATTATATAGAATATATGTTAACTGAAAACGAGCCTGACGTTTTTGTATGTGCCAGTAATTTGCGTCATCAAAAGAAAAAGTTTTCTTTTGACACCATCTGTCAGTCTATCACTGTCTATCTATAAGCCTCTTCTGTCTGTCTGTATGTCTGTCTTTCTGTCTGTCTGTCTGTCTGTCTGTGAATCGCTCAAAACAACATTAAAGTCATTTAAAATCATTACACAGGCACAAACAGATCATGCTGCTTCAAAAGAAGACCCACTTGATTGGTTGAAATGCTTTCTGTGCCAGGAAAGAACAGAAGAGCGTTTGATAGACCCTAGTCTGTGAAAAGGTGCCAGTCGTGATTCAGGGTGTGCGACCTTAGCTCGCAATATTTGCAGATTTAAGGAAATCAACAGCCTTCCAATGAAGCCAAGAGACAGCTTGTTAGAATATGATGCCACAAGCTTTGAAAACACACTGAGCTTGAATAAGGCAAAATGGCACAAAACATGCTATCTTAAATTTAATAATCAGGAATTGAAAAGGGCTGAAAAGCGTAGTTTAGGTTTCGCCATTAAAACTAATGAAGATTCTGAAGAAGTGCAAAAGAAATTGACACGACACAGTTTGCCATGCAAGGTGTCCATGAAAGACAGTATAAGCTTTTTCTGTGAAACGTCACCGCTTGATGAAAAAATAGAAAGACGAGAGTCTGCTACTAAAAAAATAAATGAAAGAGTTAAGGAATGTGCTACCAAGCTGCAGGACACTGCATTATTAGCAAAACTCAGTGTTGGTGATTTAGTTGCCCTTGAGGCAAAGTATCATGCAAGATGTTTGGTTGCACTGTACAACAAAGCAGAACGGCTTGAAAACACACAGCAAAAGCCAGAGCTATCTCGAAACGAACACGTGTGTCATGCAAGGGCCTTAGCTGACATTGTCAGTTACATTGAAGACTCATATTGTGACCAGACTATTGCACCAGTATTTCAAATGCCTGAACTCACTCAAATGTACCATGATAGACTAAAGCAGATGGGCATTGATAGCGTTTCCACTATTCATAGTACAAGATTGAAAAACAAGTTTTTGGAAAGTATTCCAGATCTTCATGCCACTAAAGAAGACTGTGTGAATATTTTAGCTTTCAATGATGACATTGGCCCCGCCCTTAAGAAGGCTTGTGAGAACAACGACCTTGATTTATCAAAATTCACAAAATGGCCAAATTTATCAGAAAGGATATTCTCAACATGTGAACAGAATTTCCTGGATCGTTTTCGTCTGGCTGCCAAGAAGCCGCAGTCCCTCAATCGCTTTTGACACTTGTCAATATGCTCTTGTATGGTACAGAGTTGACCCCAGATGCGTATTCCCAGCCGGCTTTTAGCCGGCTCTTTCTTTCTATTAGTCAGCTTATCATGTTTAACTGCATGAACCGCAGCAAAGAAAACGCTAAGTCTCTTTACCATACTAAATCCAGAGAAACTCTGCTGCCGGTCTACCTTGGTATGATGGTTCATTGTCAAACAAGAAAACGAGATCTTGTTGACAGATTATTCCAACTGGGACTGCCCATGTCATATGACAGGGTTTTATCCATTTCTACTAGCATGGCAAATGACCTTACTGAACAGTATACAGAACACAGGGTTGTCCATCCGCCAACTCTTCGTAAAAATCTTTACACAACAGCTGCTGTAGACAACATTGACCACAATCCCAGTGCTACAACAGCTAAGGATTCCTTTCATGGGACAAACATCTCTCTTTTCCAGTTGCGAGACAGCCAAAGTACTGGAACAAGTCACGTAGAGTTAAACTTTGATCAGAAGACTTGAGGAACACAAACACTTAAGCCATTACCAGAGTCGAATACAACTGTCCTAAATACACAAGAACCAACCATACCAGAAACGTCTTTTAAGCTCTTACAAAATTATTCTAATGATGCAACAAGGCATGAACATGAGTTTCTCAGGCTAAAGCATGTTCAAGAAAAAAGTAGGGCAAACATCTGACGGCAGTTTAACCATCTCTTAGTCAGCCTTTCATGCTAGTTGCGAACTGGAAACAGAGAGGCTTCCCTCCTTGACAGCATTACTTCTACTCTTTGAGGAACAGTTGAAATCCGTGACAATGATTCGGCATTCTATGACTATGGTAAAGGCAGGGCAGACACCTGTAGTCACCTTTGATCAACCACTCTACGCAATTGCCAAACTCATTCAGTGGAATTGGCCAGATGTATACGGTGAAGACAAGTTTGTTGTCATGTTTGGTGGACTGTATATAGAAATGGCAGCATTCAAAGTACTTGGAGAATGGCTAGAAACTTCTGGTTGGACTCATGCTCTTTCTCAGGCCGAAGTGGCTTCATCAGGCACTGCCGACTCTTTCCTGAAAGCTTCTCATGTCACAAAGACACGTCGTGCTCACCAAGTCACAGCATGTAGTCTGTTCATTCTTCTTCACACTGCATACAATGAATATACACTTGAATGTATCAATGAAACACCTCTAGACTTTGCAAGTTGGTGCGCAAAAATGTCGGCTGAAAAACCACAGTTTCAGTTTTGGTACTTGACACTGTTGCTTGAGTTGGATGTTTTCACATTTATCAGATTGATAAGGGAGGACAATTTTGGGCTGTACTTAGCCTCACTAACAAAACTTATTCCATGGTTTTTTTCCCCTGAACCACATCAACTATGCAAGGTGGCTCCCTGTCCATGTTAGGGATATGAAATCCTTACTTGTAAACAGTCCATCAACCAAAACCCAGTTTCAAGCAGGCCACTTTGTCATTCACAAAACATTCAAGAAATTTTCAGGACTTGCTTTAGACCATGCACACGAGCAAAATAATGCTCTAGTTAAATCTGAGGCGGTGCAGTTGGTCTCACTGAAAATCCTGGTGCGTTGCGCCGTCGGATGGTGGCCTGTCTGGAAATATCACGACTGTCGAGAGATTTTGAAGCTCTGTATCTCTGTCAAAACGACTCTTGACAGTCACCATGAACAAAAGAAAAGTATCCAGCAAACTTTTCAGTATCGACAGTTCGAACCAATGTTCGATTGTATCTGGCTTTAGCTGCATCAGCAAGATGGAGAATCATCCTGGTGTCCGCTTCTTCGTGTGAGCATGGAGACAGGTTTGATTGAGGTTGAAATAGATATCTCTATTTATTCCACTATGAGAACCTGGTGTCTCCCTTGCAGATTTTCACATGCGCTGTTCAATTGGCTACAATATGTTGAACGGCACTGTTCCCGCCTCTGCAGATGACACAGAGAGAGAGAGAAAAAAAAAACTATTTAAAGATGCTCAAGATTTCCCATCACCATGTCTTTACAGTCAAATCCCTCTCCTTTAAGAGGAGCACAAAAAAAATGTGTGGTACATTTTAGGAATCTATCGTGTGTGAGGGGTAGACAGAAAAATTCTTCCAGAGGGTCACTGTCCTGCATCAAGAGGCTTTCCGAGTGATGCCAGACTATATATGATCCGGAGGGATGGATATTTCGATTTACCTATCACACACCAAAGGTTCTTTTTCTTGGATACTTTATATCATTTCTGAACGCTAATCACTTCACTTCGATTCTTCCATATTGTGATAATGTAATATATTAAGATACAACACAGTATACTACTATAGATGTTAATTATACTAAGCCCACAGAGCAACTGAAGTGGATTCCAAGAGCATGCTGTATTACAATCTGATACTCTGAACTATAACCCTTAGCTAATGTAAATATGTAAATGATGTTTATATAGGTAACAACACTACATCCCTTTTCCCCTAGGAAGTGAACTTCAATTGTTTTAGCAAATATGAAATAGCATGCATTAAGATTAAACTCTGTAAAGTACATCATATTAAATTAGGGTTGTTGAAGTCACGTAGGGGTCATGGAGCACTTGGTAACATTTAACAGAAAAAATGTTCTATATAAATTCAAATCCGGATACACTTTCAAGTCAGCAAATCATTGAGTTTGTGGTTTTGTAATTTCATGGGAAAGTTATTCCAGCCAACCACTGAAACTGTTATCTTGGACATTTATTCCAAGGAATGTCTGTACTTGAGATTATATGGCCTACAGTTACGCACTAAATCTATATATTATCAGAGAAAACAAGCATAAAGACTTCTCATGTGTGTTTCAGATAACATGTACGATAATGTCATATTGCTTCAGAATTGTTTGTTTCAGTCTTACCCAGAATTAGTGAATGGAAATTATGTTCATACTGTAACACGTTTATTGAATGAATCACTGAAAGTATTTTATGCGTCTTTACCATATTAGCCCTAAATATCAAAGAAACTTTATTTAATAAGAATGTTGCAATTTTTGTCTAGACTACATGTCTAGAATGGTGTACCTGGGATTATTGTGCCCATTAACACTGGTCACCATGATATATTGCAAAGCCAAAAGATGCCTTAAAACTGCTAATATATTTACAATATGTACACACTCCTATGTAGTATCATAGTCCTTGAGATACGTGGGGGGTCATCTTTCATGTTGCGACCTTTGTAACGGTTCACCCTCGGCGTGTCCCGGTAAATTGTCACTTTAGTCACTTGGTGGTGGTATCTCTACAGATCCTCGAATCGATTTGAAAACCATGGAGTTTCTCGTTATTGATTTATCTTCCCTTCTCGCAGTGATCATTGTCCCTTTCTTTTCCGTAATCTCATATGGTTTCGGGTCAAATGGGATTGACAGTTTATTTTCCTTTGGTTGTTGAACTAATACTTTGTCACCGGCCATCAACTTCGATTTTGTTGCATTATTTCTCTCATCTGCATTCGTTTTCATTTTTGCCTTATTGTACTTGTCAGTGTCTCTGAGTTCCATGTCACTAGATTTCAATGTCATTTGGGGTAATCTGGTTTTAATGTTTCTACTGAACAAGATTTCAGCAGGTGCTTTATTCGGTGTAGCATGCTTAGTTGCTGTATAATTCCTCAAGAAATTAAACATTTCTTGCTTCCAGTCCTTGTTTTCAACATACGTTGCGCGGATGGCCTTACATATCGTTTTGTTGAATCTTTCACACTCTGAATTCGCTTTTGGCCAGAGGGGTGTGATTTTTCTGTGTTCAAATCCTAGATAGTTTGAGAAGTTTCTGAATGCTTCAGACTTCATGGGAGCACCATTGTCACTTTTCAGGGTAACAGGACATCCAACCATGGAAAATATTTTATCCAAAACCGGTATTACAGTTTTTGCACTTAGTGACTGGATGATTTCTACAACCGGATATCTCGAATATTCGTTCATAACAACTAACAAATAACTCCCATTAGGAAATGGTCCACAGAAGTCCATACTAAGCATGGTCCAGGGTGCATCAGGTAGATCTGACATTTGTAATGGTTCAGATGTTTTCCTGGGTGTGGCTGCAAGACTTGGTATACATCCTTGACACACCTCTTCAACTTTTTTATCGATTCCTGGGACATATACCTTTTTGCATAAAAATTGCTTGGTTTTAACTATCCCAAGGTGTGATTGGTGTGCACCTTTAATCAGAGGGTCACTGTCCTGCATCAAGAGGCTTTCCGAGTGATGCCAGACTATATAAGATCCCGAGGGTCGGATATTTCGATCTACCTATCACGCACGAAAGATTCTTTTTCTTGGATACTTTATATCGTTATATATGATTCGTCAAATAACTTGGCCATTAGGGGGCGGGGCTTAGTTTGCCAATATATCTATATAGAAAACTTTAAAAATCTTCTTGTCAGAAACCACTGGACCGATTGCCATATAACATGGCAGAAATGTTTCCTTGGTGACCCTCTACCAAGATTGTTCAAGCAATCGTGATTCGTCAAAAAAACATGGCCACCATGGGGCGTGGCTTATTTTCCAATATAGAAAACTTTAAAAATCTTCTTGTCAGAAACAAGGCCATCGTCGGCGGTCCGGCAGGTCCGGCGAGTGCCGGACCACTTTTTTGGCCAAGCATGCTTTCGGCCTACCACTTTTTTTTTTCAGCCTTTTCTGTTGTGCTTATCTGTGAAATTGTTTAATCGCATTATCAAAAGTGCCGCATTTAATGCCTGTTTTGTTAATGCAATTATCAATAACGCTTGTGGCTCGTTTCACCTGTATGCCTGTCGAAGGTGTTAAAACAAAACAGTTACACGTTGTGCTAAACACTGCCATCATTATAATGACACCCGTTTGATTTAATTTGTTATCTTTAAAGGATGACATGATAAACTTGTTGAGCTTTGATCCAGAATGTATTAAAGAGCGCCACAGAAGAAAGTTTAAATCCCCTTAATCTATATTTCTAATTATTCTAAATCAGTGAACATGTCGGTCTGCAAGTCATGAATGACTGAAATTCTGGGCCCCTAAAAGCTTCCAAAATGCATTAAAATGCACATACAGGTGTCGATAATTAAATTATTTTCTCGGTGGAGATCCCCCAAACCCCACTTACATGAGGTGGAAATCCCTCCTCTCGTGCTCTCCCCCCTCTCGTGTCTTCAGCACTCGTCGCTAACCTCCGTGGACCACTTTCCACTACCCCCGCGACGGGCCTGAGAAACCAATGGAACGATATTTCAATATAAGTAGGCAGGAATGTTTCTTTGGTGACCCTTATACCGAGATTGTTCAAGCCGTCATGATTCGTCAAAAAACATGGCCGCTAGGAGGTGGGGCTTATTTTCCCTATTTAGCTATATGGAAAACTTTAAAAACCTTCTTGTAAGAAACCATTGGACCAATATCAATATAACTTGACTGAAATGTTTCTTTGGTAACTTTCTAAGAAGAATGTTCAAGCTGTTGTGAGTCGTCAAAAATAATGGCCACCAGGGGGCGGGACTTATTTTCCCTATAAATGTATATAGAAAACTTTAAAAACCTACTTGTCAGAAACCACTGGACCAATTTAAATATAACTTGGCAGAAATATTCCTTTGGTTTTCCTCTATCAAGATTGTCTAAGCCATCATGATATGTCAAAAAACATGGCCGCTAGGGGATGGAGCTTATTTTGCCTATATATCTATATAGAAAACTTTAAAAATGTCCTCGCCATAAGCAGTGGGCCGATTTCAATATAACTTGGGAGGAATGTTTCTTTGGTGACCCTCTACCAAGATTGTTCAAGCCATCATGATTCGTCAAAAAACATGGCTGTTAGGAGGAGAGGCTTATTTTCCCTGTATATTTATATAGAAAACTTGAAAAATCTTCTTGTCAGAACCACTAGACCGATTTCAATGTATCTTGGCAGGAATGTTGCTTTGGTGACCTTCTACCAAGATTGTTCAAGCCCTCATGATATGTCAAAAAACATGGCCATCAGGGGGCATGGCTTATTTTCCCTATATTTCTATATAGAAAACTTAAATTCTTCTTATCAGAAACCACTTAACTGATTTCAATATTACTTGGCAGGAATGTTGCTTTGTTGACCTTCTTCCAAGATTGTTCAGGCAATAATGATTCGTCAAAAAACACTGCTGCTAGGGGCGGGGCTTATTTTCCCTATATATCTAAATAGAAAACTTTAAAAATCTCCTTGTCAGAAACCACTGAACCGATTTCAGTATAATTTGGAAGGAATGTTCCTTTGGTGACCCTCTATCAAGTCTGTGAATTTCCAAACATAATAAAAATGCTTGAACAATTTTGGTAGAGGAACATTTCTCACACCTGGTAATCTCGTAAGGGGAAGCCGCTAGTTATGCACTCAGAATCCTTACACGAACTTCCGGCCATGACTTACGAGACATCCAAATGTCAACAAATGGATAAATTCTGCTGATTTATTGATTTTTAGTAAATTTCATTGACATATTTTGAAAAAATCGGACAGTGCTATTCCCAGCAACTTTCAATTCTGCGTCGGAAAAGATAGACGTGGGCTTGAAAAAAACATATGGCTAATTTTCATTCAATTTCACCCGGAAAAGGGTTGTTCAATATTCCTGTTTTGACTTTTTTTACCAGTGCAAAATGAAAGTATTTCAGCTATCTGGGCTATGAAATACATATTTAACATGTCCAATAAGACGTAAAACACTTTAAAAATCTTTTTGTCAGAAACCACCACACCGATTTCAATATAACTTGGCAGAAATATTCCTTTAGTGACCCTCAATCAAGATTCAGTTCAAGCCGTCATGATGCATTACAAAAACATGGCCGCTAGGGGGCAGGGCTATAAAATTTACACAAAAATCTGAGAGCAGTGAACTGGGCTGAAACTTAAATAGTAAGTATGCAAATCTGTTTGCTCAGGTGAGCAATATAGTCCTCTTGTTTTTGTAGAGTGTGCTCTGCATTGTTACCCTTCATTAACCCTTGTCCTGCTGAATAAATTAAGATGCCAGGCCTACTTCCAATTTTCAGCCAATCAGATTACTTGATCCAGTTTGTTGATACAAATTCACATACTTAATGGCAAACAGTGCAGATCCAGATCAGTTGGCTTCTTCAGAATCTGAGTCCAGTGGACATTTTAGAATTTTAATGATAATGTTATGAAAATATTGTTCACTTTCCTTATAAATTTATAATCCGCTGTGGAATAAAGCCAGAACTGGAATATGCACAATTCTATTTATTGAGACATTTTTATGTCCCCCCCCCCACCCCGCCCCCACCAAAGGGGAGTGGGGGAGACATATTGTTTTGGGGAGGGATCCAGTTGTTGTTGGCGTCAGCGTCAGTGTCGGCATAAAACTTCTTGTCCGCTCTGTAACTTGAATACCCTTTGGAATATTTTGATGATACTTAGTAGAAATGTAGATCAGGACGAGATGATGTGTCACATTCAGGAATGACAACTCTGGCTTTCTTACTTTTTGAGTTATCTCCCTTTGTTTTGTTTTGTCACATACAAGATTGACAACTCTGGCTTTCTTACTTTTGGGGTTATCACCCTTTGTTTTATTTGGAAAAGATTTCGTGTCTGCTCTGTAACTCAAATACCCTTTGGAATATTTCGATGGTACTTGGCAGAAATGTAGAACAGGACCAGACAACATGTTGCATACAAGAATGACAGCTCAGCCTTTCTTACTTTTGGCGTTATCTCTCTTGTTATGTTTGACAGTGGTTATCCATTGATATTGTGTCCCCTCTGTACGTCAAAGACCCTTATGAATATTTTTATGATACTTGGTAGAAATGGAGAACAGGACCAGATGACGTGCCACATACAAAAATGACAACTCTTGCTTTTTTACTTTTGGAGTTATCTCCCTTTGTTTTGTTTGAAATAGATTTCTCGTCTGCTCTGTAACTGGAATAGCCTTTGGAATATTTCGATGGTACTTGGCAAAAATGTAGAAGAGGACCAGACAATGTGTCACATACAATAATGACAATTCTGCCTGTCGTAATTTTGGAGTTACCTCCCTTTGTTATATTTGACTGTGATATTCCATAGATTTCGTGTCCACTCTGTAAGTCAAAGACCCTTTGGAATATTTTTACGATACTTGGTAGAAATGTAGAACAGGACTAGACGACGTGTCGCGTACAAGAATGACAACTCTGCCTTTCTTACTTTTGGCGTTATCTCCCTTTGTTATGTCTGACAGTGATTATCCATTGATTTTGTGTCCACTCTGTAAGTCAAAGACCCTTTGGAATATTTTTATGATACTTGGTAGAAAGAATGTAGAACAGGACCAGACGATGTGTCGCCTACAAGAATGACAACTCTGCCTTTCTTACTTTTGGCATTATCTATTGTTATGTCTGACAGTGATTAGCCATTGATTTCATGTCCGCTCTTCAAGTCAAAGACCCTTTGGAATATTTCTATGATGGTAGAAATGTAGAACAGGACCAGATGACATGTCACATTCAGGAATGACAACTCTGGCTTTCTTACTTTTTGAGTTATCTCCCTTTGTTTTGTTTGAAATAGATTTCTTGTCTGCTCTGTAACTGGAATACCCTTCAGAATATTTTTATGGTACCTGGTAGAACTGTAGAGTAGGACAAGACAATGTGCTCCTTACAAGAATGACAACTCTGCCTTTCTTACTTTTGCTGTTATCTCCCTTTGTTATATTTGACTTACTGATTATGCATTGATTTAGTGTCCGTTATGTAAGTCGAACACTCTTTGGAATATTTTGATGATACTTGGTAGTAATGAAAAACAGGACCAGACGACATGTCACAAACAAGAATGACAACTTTGGCTTTTTTTACTTTTGGAGTTATCTCCCCTTCTTGTGTTTGAATTTGATTTCTTGTCTCTGCTCTGTAACACGAATACCCTATGGAATATTTTGATAATGCTTGGTGCAAATGCAAATGTAGAACAGGACGAGATGATGTTGAATACAAGAATACAAGAATGACAACTCTGGCGGATTTTGGTGTGGGGTGGGGGGGGTGGGGGGGGTGGTGGGGGGACATTCGTTGTTTTTTTTTTCTAAAAAACCTTTTCTAGTTTGCACTAATGAATAACATAAAACCTGGAGCACAGCAGTTTCCACAAAATGGCATGTGCATCCAGTGAAGATTCAGATCAGCCTAAAGAACCTGCACAGACTGATTTTTGTCTTTCATGAGCATGTATATAAATAAATACATTGAAAAAAAACAACACAATATTTAATTAATAAACAAACAAAAAAAAAATAAAAAGAAAGAAGAAACAAACTAATATAGATTAAATTAATACAAATTAGATAAACAATTCAAATCTACTCTCCAGTCTACTGTTTTTTTTTGCAAAGTATTTGGTATCGCTAAAAACATATTTATTACCTTTAGAAGGCCACTAGAGACATAAATGAAGACACAAAAATAAATGAATACTCAAACATTGAAGAAGAAAAAAGAAAAAAGAAAAAAAATCAGTTTTTTTTTTTTTTCTTTTCAAAATATTTGTTATCCCAACAAATTTTTATAACACCTTAAATACTAAATACACGGAAAAAACAACAACAACAAAAAACAAAAAAACACACATTTCAGCAATGAAAGAAATTAATGCATAAATAAAAAAACTTCGATGTTTTATTCTTTGAAATATTTATTACCCTTCAGAAAGTTCTTAAATAAACAATAAAGAAAATAAATAAAAAATAAAAAATAATAAAAAAAATAAAAATAAGTACATGAAGTAAAATTAAATAAATATTGTTAGTATGAAAGAAAAAAATAATAAATAAACAAACTCTTCAACTCTGCTCTCCAAGTAAGTCAATTTTCCAAACTATCTGTTATCCCCTCAAAAATATTGATTACCCTTCAGGAGGCTTCTTTACTACATCCTGCTGGTAATTCAGGATCACCTCTTTAGGATATGTCTTTGATCTACCTTGCAGAGCACCTAAGTAGGGGCAATAAAATCATTAGTGAGTCGTACCACTTTTGGACTCATTTTGCCTATGTCTTAAACCGCTTAGAGGATTAAGCCTGCCCAGGAAATGTATGATTAGGTAAATTGAATGGCTCGACATGACCCTAATGGGTTGATTGGGCCATAAAACCCCAACTCTTACTAACAAAGGAGGAGTGCTTGGTGATAATACATGATGATTTTTCTTATGTCTCCATGAAAGCATATGATGTGGGTACCCTTTAAAATTGCCTCAGTGAGGCAGTTCTAATTTGTTTTTATGGAGAACTTGAGATATCCCAGAATTATCATCAAATACTCTTTAATAGGTCCTCTAAAACACAAGATGTCGGCCTCGGTGTCTCAGTCTGATGCACATTTGACTAATGATCAGGAGGTCTTGGGTTCAATATCTCTGCCAAGTCCGGCAACATTCTTCGTGAAGATTGATCATGAAATTAATATTTTCTAAAGTAATTCTGTACTTTCCTCTGAGTCCAGAAGGGCAAATTGTCAGTTTCTTGCAAATGAATGTGCAGAAGTACTGGTTAACAGCTTAGAGCACTAAGACTGCCAAGGAAAAGTGTGGTTTGGTAACCTTAATGGTGTTGACTGGGCCATTAAACTCCAAACCAACCAAACACAAGATTATCATGAATTGTAAATTATTTAAAGGAGGCAAACTCTAAGATTCTAACTAAATAGTTCAAGTTTATTTTACTGGTTTGATATTTTATAAAGTGTCTTTTCAGGCATTTATACCGGTGAAAGAAATCCCAAGATTGTTCCAGAATCAGAATCCTGTTGAAGGCTACCAGGTCAAGGACAATATAAGGGGTAAGTATGTCCATGTTTCAATATAACTTTTTATGTAAGCAGAAACTATAAGGATATTTGTAAATGCTTCACAGAGCTGGATACTAAGTAGCCAAGATGCTGGTAGATTTTCTGGCTGTGGTAAATAGCAGGTTTGTACATCCTTGTCATTTTTAGCTCACCTGAGCCAAAGGCTCAGGATAAGCTGTTGTAATCACTCCTCATCTATCGTCCTTCTGTCCGTCCATCCTTTCACTTCTTTGAAGGACATCTTATCTAAAACCCCTGGACAAATTTCTTCAAACTTCAAATTTCTTCAAACCCCCAGTGGTTTACTCTACTGACCGTTCTAAGGCGGTGGTCCTGTGTTAGTCTTACTCTTTGTTGCTTTGTGGTTTATTCTACGAGGCGATTTGTTGTATGTCTTACCATGTGTCATTTTGTCCTTATGTTTTTCAGTCCTTTTAGTATTGCGATTACCTCGCTTGGGGAAGAGAGAGCTAATCTTAGTGCTTTTTGTACATTTATTCGATTTGTGCTTGTTTGGATTTGTCGGTTTCCTCTTCCTCTTGGTGTCTGGGAAGGGCTGCAGTTTGTGATTGTGGCACTCCCTGGACTTTTCTCTTACCTTTTTTTTTCATGTGGAGCCTTGTGTTAAAGGGGATTGAAAATTTGTACAAATGGTCATGGTCCATAAATCAAGATGGCTTTGCCCATATATACCGTAATATACCTAAGTATTGAGACACCTAAAGTATTGGGACACCCTTATTTTTCGTGACTCTAAGAATTGGGACATATAAAAAATCGCTAAAATTTTCAGTAATTTTTTGTACCATATGAATTGGGACAGTGCATTTGGGTGAAAGAAATGATCTGTTTAATAGGGTAAAACTGTTTTCTCGTTTCGTGTTTTGTTTTGTTTACAAGCGATGTCAAGCAATATTTTACGTCTAAGCATACAACAGGGGTTTCCTACGGCAGGCTGGTTGGAAAGTAGAAAATAAATAAAACCTGTCTTTGAGAATATTAATCTGCAATTTATTCAGGAAATCTGCAAAAACGAAAATGCACATGCATTTGCATCAGTCTGGACGCATCGCCATTTTAAAATTACCGCAGGTGGTTGTCACGTGACATGTCACATGTTTTAATTTGCAGCTCGAGTTCATCAATATCTACAAAAAAAAAAAAAAACAACAAAAGTATAAATAAATAAAAATATAATAATAATAAACAGAAATTAAACGGAATTGTTTACGGATAACGTTAATGCAAAAGAGTGTTGGGGGAACCCTAAAACACTGTTGAGATGAATCCCAAAACATCGTTAAGATACACCCCAATAATAACGTCGTCACGCGATGTAATGGCAGTATTTTTACAATAGGTAGATTGTTACCCGCATTTGCGGTATCAGTTATGTGCATTTAACAAATAAAGCAGGGAAGCGGTATGTGATTATTTCTTTCACTTGGACACTTTCAACACTTGATAGATAAACAAGGGGATTATAAATCAAAACAAAACAAATAGTGCTAATCTGTTTATTCAGTATTAACAATAGATTAGGTTAATGAGACAGTGGTCCGAAAATACTCAAAACAATGAACACAAATATGACACATTTTCATCTATAATCATTGCCATTTTCAACTACGAGACCTAAGTATTGGGACACCTAATAAAATAATTAATTTTCGTGGTTCTAAATATTGGGACACCTAGAAATTTAATTAATTTTTCCCGTCCCAATACTTACCTATATTACGGTAGCTCCCATAGACTTATAATGGGGAAAAGTATTATAAAGTATGAAGTGATGTTCTCCTACATTAATCCTGCCAACCATGCCCTTGGGGTCCAAATTTGCCATGCCCTGGGGCTCATTAGCTACCATAGACATATAATGGGAAAAAAATCTTCCACTCTGAAACCACGAGGCCTACAAGCTTATATATTTAGTATGTAGCAATGTTTAGTGGTCCCCTACATAAATCCTGTCATTCAAGCCCCTGGGGTCTAAATTGGCTCTGCCCCGGGGGTCATCACTCCCATTGATTTATAATAGGAAAAACTTAAAAAATCTTCTTCTCTGAAACCATGAGGCTCACAGCTTATATATTTAGTATGTACGTCCTGCCAATCAAGCCCCTGGGTATACACTGGCCACGCCCTGGGGGTCATTACCTCCCATAGATTTATAATGGGGAAAACTTTAAAAATCTTCATCTCTGAAACCATGAGGCCCACAGCTTATATATTTAGTATGTAGCAATTTTTAGTGGTCCCCTACATAAATCCTGCCAATCAAGCTCCTGGGGTCTAAACTGACCACACCCCAGGAGGTCATATGTTTACAGAGAGCTGTATATCTAAAGAACTTTCTAAAATCTTCTTCTCTGAAACCATGAGACCCAGAGCTAACAGATTTTGTATGTAGCAATGTTATGTGATCTCCTAAATAAATCCTGCCAACTATGCCCCTGGGATCCAAACTTGCCACACCCCAGGGGTTCATATGTTTATATAGAGCTGTTTAGCTAAAAAACCTTAAAAAATCTGCTTCTTTGAAACCATGAGGTCAAGAGCTAACAGATTAAGTATGAAGCGATGTTAAGTGGTCTCCTACATAAATCCTGCCAACCATGCCCCTGAGGTCTAAATTGGCCACACATCCAGGGTCATTAGCTCCAATAGACTTATAATGGGAAAAACTTAAAAATCTTCTTCTCTGAAACATGAGGCCTACAGCTTATATATTTAATATGTAGCAATGTTTAGTGGTCCCCTACATAAATCCTGCCAATCAAGCCCTGAGGTCTAAACTGGCCACACCCCGGGAGTCATTACCTCCCATGGATTTATAATGAGTAAAATTTAAAAAGTCTTCTTCTCTGAAACCATGAGGCCCACAGCTTATATATTTAGTATGTAGCAATGTTTAGTAGTCCCCTACATAAATCCTGCAAATCAAGCTACTAGGGTCCAAACTGGCCACACTCCAGGGTTTCAAAGAGCTGTATAGCTAAAGAACCTTCAAAAATCTTCTTCTCTGAAACCGTTGGGCCCAGAACTAACAGATTTAGTATGTAGCAATGTTATGTGGTCTACTACATGAATCCTGCCAACTATGCCCCTGGGTCCATATAGGCCACACCCCCGTGGTCATTAGCTCCCAAGGACTTATAATGGAAAAAAACCTTAAAAATCTTCTTCTCTGAAACCGTGAGGCCCACAGCTTATATATGAAATATGTAATAATGTTTAGTGGTCCCCTACAAAAATTCTGCAAATCAAGCCCTTGGCGTCTAAATTGGTTATGCCCCGGGGGTCATTAGCTCCAACAGACTTATAATGGGAAAAACCTAAAAAATCTTTTTCTCTGAATCCATGAGGCCCACAGCTTTTTATTTAGTGTGTAGCAATGTTTAGTGTTCCCCTATGTAAATCATGCCAAGCCCTTGGGATCCAAACTGGCCACACTTTAGGGAGTCATATGTATATATAGACTAAATAGCTAAAGAAGCTTCAAAAATCTTCTTGTCTGTAACTATAAGACTCAGAGCTAACAAATTTAGTATGTAGCAATGTTTATGGTTCTCCTACATAAATCCTGCCAACCACCAATCAAGCCAACCGGGTCCAAATTGGCCATGCCCTAGGGGTCATAAGCTCTCATAGACTTATATTTGGAAAAACTTGAAAAATCTTCTTCTCTGAAACCATAAGACCTACAGCTTATTTATTTAGTATGTAGCAATACTTAGTGGTACACTACATAAAACTTGCCACACCCATGGGGTCATTAGCTCCTATGGGTTTATAACTTGAAAATCTTCTCTGAAACCATGAGGCACATGGCTTATATATTTAGTATGTAGCAATGTTTAGTGGTCCTCTACATAAATCGTGCCAATCAAGTCCTTGGGACCCAAACGGGTCATTTGTTTATACAGAACTATATAGCTAAAGAACCCTCAAAATCTTCTTCTTTGAAGACATGACACCCAGAGCAATAGTTAGACCGGCACAGTGGCTCAGTGGTAGAGCGACCGCATTGTGATCGGGAGGTTGCAGGTTCGATCCCCGACTGGGTCATACCAAAGACTTTAAAAATGGTACTAGCTGCTCTTTCACTTGGGGCTCACCATTAAGAAAGTAGAGCTAGAACTGGTCAGCTCAGTGTCAGTATAGTGGGACTGTGTGGAATATCATGTCAAAGTGTCTGGGGCGTGATATTTCAGTGAGGCAGCACTCTAAAAGTGAGCATTGAGCTCCCTGCTACATCCAGACACCGTTGCGATATGACTGAAAGATTGTTGAAAGCGACGTTAAGCCCAAATCAAACAAACAAACAAACAAGAGCAATGGTTAGTGGTCTCCACCCATGGAGACACATGCCTGGCCACACCTCGGGACTCGGTAGCTCCCATAGACTTATAATGGGATAAACTTCAAGAATCTTCTTCTCTAGAACTAGAGGCCCACAGCTTATATATTTAGTATGTAGCAATGTTTAGTGGTCTCCTAAGTAAATCCTACCAGCCATGTCCCTAAAGTCCAAACTGGCCATGCCCTGGGGGGTGATTTATTGATAAAGAGCTATATACACTGTAGATCCAATACATCACAGTCTGTTATTTGGTGAAAATCAGTATATCGCGAATTGGCCATGGCTCCCAAATTTTCCATAAGCTAAATATTTAAAACATAAAATATTTGTTGTTTTATTTAACTTCAGAAAAAATAACACCTTCCGGTAATTGATTTTTTGTGCCTACCCGATGCTAAGTCGCGTCAGGTATTATGACAAACAATCCACTTAGCGTCAGTCAGCGCACACGTTGATTATAATTGGCAAACAATAAATTAAAATCGCCGTTACTGTCATAATCATTATCATCATTTGAGTACATAGGTCTACTGGATGCTCAATCAGTCAATGATGCCCACAAACTAATTCTGCTCAACAGGTGAAAACGGTCCACCTCCTTTTCAACACCAGCAAATTTTACAAGACAGTAATCTTACGATGTTTCTGTCCCACATACACAGATCCTAGTCCACTCATTTTACACTTCTGTAGCAATAAATATTTTAAAAGAAAACAACTGCATCAAAAAAAATAACAATAAAACTAAAATAAAAGAAATTAACTTTAATAAACGATAGTTTTTTTTGTGCCCACAACACAATAATAAGTAAAGGGAAGCAACTCTATCTAAGCACAACTGAGGCAGTTTGAGTTACTTCCCTTCACTGTTCCAGGTAACCAGAGTATCCAAAATGGCATCCTAAATTGTCAACCCCGTGATTTGTTGTTTTCAAATGTAGTTTATCAGCTGGTCTTGATTGAAATTACTTGTTATAGTGCACCATTGTAAATTATGCCATTGAGCAATTCTAATCCAATGTTAATTTGGAAATACGGCTGATAGCATGACCAGTGATGTCTCAGCAAACTACCACAGCGACAAACCAAGCGAGTGTTATACATGCCTTTATACATGCATGGTACATGTCTTGACTTATATCGTGCTCCGTTTATATCGTAATAGCAGACTTTGGACCCCAAGGATCGCGATATATTGGATCTACAGTGTAGCTAAAAATATAAAGAAGAAACTTTTCTGAAACCAAAGGGCCCTAAGCAGGTGTGATCATCATAAATCTTGCTCTAAACATTTGTCTTCATGAGTCCTTGATCAAATTTCGACCTGGGTCTCTTATGACCTATATTTCACTGTCCAGTGACTTAAGTTTTTCCGTTTAGGCCAGTTTCTCAGTAACTGTTGGTCCTACAGCAGTGATATTTAGCACTAGCAGACATCCTAGCATGACCTCTTGAATGCAGTCATCTATATTTGATCTTGACCTGTATTCCACAGTCCACTGGCTTTGTTAAGTTTATGCATTTAAGTCAGTTTCTCAGTAATTATTGGTCCTACAGTCAGTGATACTTAGCACATGCATACATCTTAGTATTGCCTCTTGAATGCAGTCATTATAATCATCTTTGATCTATATTTCATGATCCATTAGGCATGTTACATTGTCTTACTTGTTAATATAATCATCATGAATCTTGGTCAGAATGTTTTCCTTGATCATTTATGGGTCAGGTTGACTAAGTGTTATGATACTTAGGTGAGCATTACAGGGCCAATATAACCCACTTGTTTAGCTCACCTGAGCTATGCTCAGGATGAGCAATAGTGACCACTTTTTGTCCGCCATCCATCCGTCTGTTAGCATTTTCAAACGGCTTCTCCTTTGAAGCCACTGATCCAGTTTTGCTCAAATTTCATATGGAGCCTCCTTAGGTTGGGGGAATGAAAGATTGCTAAAATGGTCGCAGACTAAGATGGCCGCCATGCCCATATATTGTAAAAGCTTTAAAAATCTTTTTCTCCAGAACCAAGGATGCTTTGGGGCTGAATATTTGCACAAATCTTCGAAGACAGGCGATCTACTAAAGTTGCTAAAATGATGGTCCTACATTGACATTTGACCTTTCTAAAGTGAGGTCAAGTTTGCTTCCCTATGAATTTGTATGGGCCTGTACATTGGTATGGGAAAAATGTTGAAAATGTTGAAAATTTCAAACAACTTCCTCTCTGAAGCTTCTGAAGCAATGTTGCTCAAATTTCAAGTGGAGCCTCCTTGAGGCTGATGAACGAAAGATTGTTAAAATAGTCGCAGTCCATTGACCAAGATGGCGTCCATGCCCATATATGGTAAAAACCTTTAAAAATATTCTTCTCCGGAACTAAATCAACCCTGGGGCCTAATTTGTGCACATATCAACGGGGACGGGAGGTCTACCGAAATTGCTAAAATAATGGTCCTACATTGACATTTGCAAGGTCAAATTTGCTTTCCCATACATTTATAGCTAAAATTGATGAGCCGATCAAAAATTCAAGATGGCTGCAAACTTGAAAATCAATTTTCAACATCTCTTCCCAACATCTCTTTATGTCGATTTGTTGAGCTGAAACTTGCTATGGAGCAACAGGACAATTTCCAGATCAAAATGAGCTAAAATCAAGTGGATCAGAAATCCAAGATGTCTGCCACTGCTTCCATCTTGAAAATCTGTTTTGGACATCCTCTCACAAACCACAAGGTGAATTGCGTTGAAACTTACAATGTAGCAACAGGTTGACGTGTAGATGAAAAATTGCTAAAATCATGCTGCTTGCAATCCAAAATGGCCGCCATAGCAACCATCTTGAAAACCAATTTTTGACTTCTCCACTCAAACCGATAGGGGATTCTGTAGCAACAGGATGACCTCTAGATCGAAAGTAGCTATATTATAAAAAGAATGACCCTTGAGAGCAATGAACACACACACAAAGACAAAAATAGCTGAAGTGTCTAAAACTTACAGTATATGATTGAAGTAGCAAAAGCTTTAAGTTACTATCAAGATTTTATTCTGCGAGGTTTATCTTCCTTTGCCCCTATGCTGTATACATGTATAAAACCATGATATTGTTAAATACTTTCTCTTCATAAATTAGTTGACCAATTTCCACCAAGTTTCATGTTGATCCTGCTGTTGAAACAGGATTGAGAAGTTTTTTTCAAATGGTCATGCTCCATTGACTGTCACGCCCATATAATTATGGTAAAATAACGATAATAAAAAAACAAGACGCATTCTTCTTCTTCCGAACCAAGACTTGTTCAAATGATGATCCTTTCATTAGTTGCAATGCAAGGATTGGAAAAATGTTGCATAACATCTGCATATCTGCAGTGGCTATTTCACTCAGGTGAGCAAGCTTTGGCCCTTTGGCCTCTTGTCTTGTCTAGATTTGGTTTCATATAATGCTTCATGATAATGGCAATGCATATAGTTGCAGTAACCTTTAAAGTGCTATTCATAACTGCAGCAGAAAATATTTTGATTTTTTTCCAACCCTAAGCAGGGTTCGCACTAGGATTTTTAGCTCACCTGAGCCGAAGGCGTCGGCATCGTCGTCGTCGACGTCCGTCTGTCCGTCCGTCCGTTCACAATCTTTAAACAACATCTCCTCCTAAACCACTGATTGGATTTTGACCAAACTTCACAGGAATGATCCTTGGTTGGTCCTCTTTCAAAGTTGTTCAAATGGTTCCGGTCCATTGCATATCTAGGTCACAGGAGCTAAAAAACGATTTTTTAACTAAAAACTTAAAACATCTTCTTGTCAGAAACCACTGGACAGATTTCAATATAATTTTGCAGAAATGTTCCTTTGGTGATCCTCTACCAAGATTATTCAAGCCATTTGGATTCGTGAAAAAACATGGCCGCCAGGGGGCGGGGCTTTTTTTCCCTATATATCTAAATAGAAAACTTTAAAAATCTTCTTGTCAGAAACCACTGGACCAATTTCAATATAATTTTGCAGAAATGTTCCTTTGGTGATCCTCTACCAAGATTGTTCAAGCCATATGGATTCATCAAAAAATATGGCCGCCAGGTGGCAGGGCTTATTTTCCCTATATAATCTATATAGAAAACTTTCAAAATCTTCTTGTCAGAAACCACTGAACCGATTTCTATATAATTTTGCAGAAATGTTCCTTTGGTGATCCTTTACTAAGATTGTTCAAGCCATTTGGATTTGTCAAAAAACATGGCCGCCAGGGGGCGGGGCTTATTTTCACTATATATCTATATAGAAAACTTTAAAAGCCTTCTTGTCAGAAACCACTGGACCGATTTCAATATAATTTTGCAGAAATGTTCGTTTGGTAATCCTCTACCAAGATTGTTCAAGCTATTTGGATTCGTGAAAAAATATGGCCGCCAGGGGGCGGGGCTTATTTTCCCTATATATCTACATAGAAAACTTTAAAAATCTTCTTGTCAGAAACCACTGGACCAATTTCAATATAATTTTGCAGAAATGTTGCTTTGGTGACCCTCTACCAAGATTGTTCAAGCGATTTGGATTCATCAAAAAACATGGCCGTCAAGAGGCGGGGCTTATTTTCCCTATATAATCTATATAGAAAACTTTCAAAATCTCCTTGTCAGAAACCACTGAACCGATTTCTATATAATTTTGCAGAAACGTTCCTTTGGTGATCCTTTACTAAGATTGTTCAAGCCATTTGGATTCGTCAAAAAACATGGCCGCCAGGGGGCGAGGCTTATTTTCCCTATATATCTATATAGAAAACTTTAAAAATCTTCTTGTCTGAAACCACTGGACTGATTTCAATATAATTTTGCAGAAATGTTTGTTTGGTGATCCTCTACCAAGATTGTTCAAGCCATTTTGATTCATCAAAAAACATGGCTGCCGAGGGGGGGGGGAGTGGGGGGTGCTTATTTTCCCTATATATCTATATAGAAAAGTTTAAAAATCTTCTTGTCAGAAACCAATGGACCAATTTCAATATAACTTGGCAGGAATGTTGCTTTGGTGACCCTCTACCAAGATTGTTCAAGCTGTCATGATTCGTCAAAAAACATGGCCACTAGGGGGCAGGGCATATTTTCCCTATATATCTATAAAGAAAACTTTAAAAATCTTCTCGTAAGAAACCGTTGGCTCGAGTTCAATGTAACTTGACAGGAATGTTGCTTTGGTGACCCTCTACCAAGATTGTTCAAGCCGTCATGATTTGTCAAAAAACATGGCCGCTAGGGGGAGGGGCTTATTTTCCCAATATATCTATATAGAAAAGTTTAAAAATGTTCTTGTCAGAAACCAATGGACCGATTTCACTATAACTTGGCAGGAATGTTTCTTTGGTGACCCTCTACCAAGATTGTTCAAGCCATCATGATTCGTCAAAAAACATGGCCGCTAGGGGGGCGGGGCATATTTTCCCTATATATCTATATAGAAAACTTTAAAAATCTTCTCATAAGAATCTGTTGGATTGAGTTCAATGTAACTTGACAGGAATGTTGCTTTTTGGCGACCTTCTATCAAGATTGTGCCCTCATGATACGTTAAAAAACATGGCTGTCAGGGGGCGGGGCTTATTTTCCGTATATATCTGTATAGAAAACTTTAAAATTCTTCTTGTCAGAAACCACCTGACTGATTTCAATATTACTTGGCAGGAATGTTGCTTTGGTGACCCTCTACCAAGATTGTTCAAGCAATCATGATTAGTCAAAAAACATGGTTGCTAGGGGTGGGGCTTATTTTCCCTATATATCTAAATAGAAAACTTTAAAAGTCTTCTTGTCAGAAACCACTGAACCGATTTCAATATAACTTGTCAGGATTTTTCCTTTGGTGACCCTCTACCAAGTTTGTTCAAGCTGTCATGATTTGTCAAAAAACATGGCCGTTAGGGGGTGGGGCTTAATTTCCCTATATATCTATATAAGACATTTAAAAAATCTTTTTGTCAGAAACTACTGGACCAATTTCAATATAACGGCAAAATTGTTCCTTTGGTGACCCTCTTTCAATATTCAGTTCAAGCCATCATGATGCATGAAAAAAACATGGCTGCTGGGGTGCTATACAAAAATCTTAGAGCAGTGAACTTAGCTGAAACTTCAACAGTAAGTATGCAAAGCTGTTTGCTCAGGTGAGCGATATAGGACCATCATGGTCCTCTTGCGTGTTTTTTGGCACCATTTTTGCCAATTTGATTTTTTTGGTGCCATTTTCTTTAACTTTGAGCCAGATTTTGAGCCAAATTTTGGCCATTTTTCGCCAAAGAATTATCTTGTCAGAAAAAAAGGTGTTCATTTACTGATTCCTTCAATTGCAGCAGTAGATTCAAGAATCAGTATAGTGTGAAATGTGTCGGGGACTTGAAATTAATTCTCACACTGATTTTTAAAACTTCTGCTGTAATTAATTAATTACAATGTCATGAATTAATAATAAGTCTTTGTTTTGCATATCGAATGTTGAAGACACAAAAATAGAACACTTTACATGGAAACGAAAGTTCTGAAAAGTGCTGTATAAGCCAATAAATATAATGTTATTAATGTATTATACTGTAAGAGAATAACGTAACTTAGTATTCATTTGTACCCTGATAAATGCGGGATAAGTTTCTTACCCAGCAGGTTTTTACTGTTTTAAGGGAGCTAACTGCAACTGACTTAAAAGGGAGTTTACTGCAATTGCTTTACGAGTCGTGTCTATGCGAATGGGGAACAGCATTTTTTTTATGAATCGCGCCAATAAAAAAGAGGGGGCATGCTTATACAATAAACGGTTAACCAGTACATTGAACACCCTTCCGCAAGAAACTTGTAACTGCCAATCTTGAAGCAGTGGAAGGAGCAAATGACCGTAGCAAGTACATGTGTTTCATGATAAATCGCTACAATCTGTGGGGATCGAATGCGCGATCCGGACCATCGGAGACTTATGTGTCCGCCTCCAAGGCATTATTCATGTTTTTTTTTTGTTTTTTTTTTCGGGACGACGTTTGTTGATTGCCAAATAAAATTAAGGCTCATAAGAAGGTACCGAAATATGCTTAATTAAAGTCGGCACTGTCAAAGTGTACTTACCGCTTTAATAAGCCGAACCTATTAATGACAATAATTATTTCTCGTGTAATCAATTTGTTTTCCATCTTTGTGTTTGACATAGGGTTCCACGTGATTACATTCTGGGGAAATTTCCGCGATGCGAGTCTGACATTAATTCCTGATTAGTAGTTTCGGCAGAGCATCATGAATATTGAGGATGAAAGGCGTGGAAAGTGGGGGGTGCTACTGTCAAACTGCGCATCACGGCACGTGACCTTATATCGCTTTCATCAAATTTAGGTTAATTTGATCAGCTACCGTTTTCTGATCAATAATTGAGTTGTTAATTGGCGAATTATACAATCAAGGAAGGTGCAATAGACATGCGCGACAATTATATGGCTCAGTAGCAGGTAATTCAGGCGATATTTTTTTCGCCACTTGTTTTCGCCAATTCATGATTTTTTGTGCCAAATTTTATTTTTCTGCGCAAATGGCGACAATAGGGATTGGTAACGCGAACCCTGCTAAGTAGCTTTCTACCTTATTCCATGCCATATTTGTCCTAAGCTTTGAACAAGTTTGCTTTACTACCAGTTGATATGTTTAAAGATGGCTTGACGATTGGCAAACAGTGTAGACCTGAATCAGACATCATAAGTCAACAGTGTCAGATCAGGGTCTACATCTGATCTTATTTTTAAATAGCTATAAATATTGAATGATGAAAGAAAAAAATGTTTGATAAAATCTGAGGTGTATGTGTGCAGATAACAGATATCAGTATGCTAACTTAATAGTACACATTTACTTGGATGCCTTTGAATATTACTTTGCTTATGATGATGTCTTAGGGCAATGATACTGCACCAATCAGCACGAAAACATACCTATATAATTTTGACCCCTTAAACCCCACTTTTATATAGTAAAACTGGGGTTTACAGGGGTATACATTATTTGTCTTATTTCTGCTCAAAACATAGATTGTGGGTACTCATTAGAACCACCTCGGCGAGGCAGTTCTAACGAGTACCCACAATCTAGGTTTTGAACAGAAATAAAAAAAAAATAAAGTTTTTTATCTGAAAATATTTAGTTTTATGAGGTGAAAATTTCTATATATTTGAATAGGCATGCTTTCATAATGATTCGTCATGCATTTGTGCAGGCTCTGAATTTTAGATTTTACAAAATGCATATTCTGAGGCTGCAAATAACTGAAAATGATGCAAAATATTTATAGCTATATAATAAAAGGGTTGTTGCTCTGATATTGGTGAATATTGCCCCGTGTTATGATATCCCACTCTGGGACAGTATTCACCAGTTTTAACTGCATAATAAATTAACCTATGAGTAATGTGCTATTCTCATCAGTACTTAAACCTTCCACATAAAAATTGCAAGTCTTATCCAGAAGGCCCCTTAGGGCCTTTGATCACGTGTTCATCTCATCAGAGCAAAATCTATAGAATTATACTAACCCATTATAAAGGTGAAATCGATGTTGCGGTCCCGAATACTTTTCATCATGGATATGCTGTTGACTCTTAATTAAGTCAAACACTTGTATTTCAGATTACCTGCATAAGTCAGCGTGAAATCTTATACAAATTGATTCCGTTTCCGTTGGAACAAAGAAACAGAATTTGTTTACCGGGTGAAAAAAATCTAATTTATTTCTCTTTTCTCCGGAATATTTCTTACTTCCTGGTATTCTTATGTTTTATTATTAATCCTTTCACAGATGATTCTTCCTCTTTTCAAATTTCACAATCTTGTGTTATTATTGATTGTGGATTGATGTCATACATTTTCATGATTTTGATGCAGACCGTTCGAGGTGTTTGTGGTCAGATCAAGGTTTAGTGGAATGATCATTCTGATTGTCTTTCCTGTTCATCTTGTTCCAGCTTCTCAACGTGCCTTATCTGTAAGACCTGGTCGTCAACTATATGGGATCTAGCAGACAATAACGGATTGTACTGCCCGAGAAGATCAACTATGACTAAGAAGAGATTTGCCAAAAAGAAGATTGTCAAGTCTGACTTGTCCGATAACAACTCAGTATACTAAGGATGGGATCACCACCCTGCATGGCAGTACTGCCTGGTTAGGCCCAGAGTGGTGGCATCTATACAGATGGGCATATCATCCAGAGTTTAAGTCCACCAGGCACTGGTCACCAGTCACTGGGCACCAGGTACCTGTCATCTTCACCAGGCACCGGTCATCTTCACCAGGCATGGGTCAACCAGTCACCAGGCACCAGTCATGGTCATCCAGGCAAGGTCTCAGTGAGTGTTCATTACCAGTCACCGGGCACCTGTCACCAGTCACCAGGCACCAGGCATCAGGCTGCAAAAGTTAGGCTCTGAATACAGGGTGGCTGACTATAGACTTTTCGGAGCAATCAGTTACAAATGAGCCTCTAAGCTCAATGAATAAACAAAGAGTGCTACTACCACTGGAACCAGATTTCATTACTATGTCAGACCCAAGTATTGTGATCAAACCGCCAACAAATACTTGGGAGTCTAATAGGTCTGCTTCTCCTAAAAGACCGAGCAGAAGAGATCAGCCTAAATCTAAACATAAAAAGAAGAGAAGATACAGTTCTGCTTCATCTTCATCTTCTTTATTTTCTCCCAGAAGAAGCAGAAAGTCAATGAAATCTAAACATTCTCATAAGAAAAAAAGACGTTTATCTCCTTCTTTTAATTCTATTTAAGACTATGATTGATATCAAAGAATGAAACATCCTTCTCCTCATGTTGTCAATGTTCATACATCACAACAACCTAGATTTAAGACTGGTCAATATCAAAGATCAAAACACCCTCTTCTCATGTTGTCAGTGTCCATACATCACAACTAGGGTTGTAAAGGAACCACCGAATATACAGTCCAACAATGAGGTGCACCAACTATCAAAGGATTCAGGTTCGGAATCCGAACAAGAAACCTGGTCCTTTGATAAGGCCATTAATGAAGTCTTCAGATTACTACCCGAGGAGATGTGTCCGAGACCTTCGGAAGATCATACTCCCTCCAGACCTCCTTCAGGAATTGAACAACTTGTGGAGTCGGGTTCAGCTCCTGTACAAATTCTTCCTCAATCTCAAATACAAAATACTGCTAAATACATCCAGAACAAATTATACAAAGATAAACTTGGTCAAGACTGGACATGTCCCCAACAATTGCTCTAATTGTTGGCTCTTATGAGATATTACATGAGTAAATAAAACACTTTCTTACTGAGAATATTCCCCATCTCGATACAGACACTTCACAATTAGACATGTCTAGCAGGAGCAAATATTCTTTTCCAATCAAAAACATGGAAATATGGGAAAAAAGAGCCCCCAATTTAGTGGCTACTAATTCCCATGCTGACCTGTTTTCATCGGCAGCTTATCAATGCCTGCAACAAGGGTCTGTGTCAGTCAATGCCTTGTCCAGACTCTGGGAAGAGTCTGCTACAGCCATAATGACTATATTGGCCATAGAATTATTTCAGTTAGCCTCATCTAAATTTCTTATGGACCATTCTAGTCATGAACTGAGAAATGTTCCAATTAATTCTCTACAACTATTTGACAATAAGAAAAAAACATATTTTAACAAGTAATACTTAACCTATGGATAAGAAATTCCCACCTACCCCCTGCTTCCCTCAGTTATATTATTTTAATCTACAAAGAAACTGAACATGTGATCAAAACAGCGGGAAAGGTGACGTCACACAGGTAAATGCCAAAGCGACCTTCTGGATTAAGACTTTCTGTTTTTCTATGGAAGGTTTAAGTATAGAAGAGAATAGCACATGGGTTAAGTATTACTTGTTAAAATATGTTTTACTATAAAAATTTCATTTCAGTGCAGTATTAGAAATTGCAATAGCTCAGTGGTGAGCGCACTGGCCTCTTGAGCTGAAGATACCAGAATCGAATCCAGATGTGAATTTTGTTGTCTGAACAGGCTTTCCTTCGTGTCACTTGCAGGGATGACATGAAAACAGTGAGCCATTTTTCAGATCGGTATGTTACCTGAAGGCCCCCGTGTGTAGGGAAAGTCATTTCCTCCCCCCCCCCCTCCCCACCCCTCCCCTGTGCAGATTAAAGAGCCCTACAGTAATTCAAAATGGTAACTTGTAGGCCTTCATCCTGAAACCTGGATCTGCCGAAAATGTTAGCAAGGGTTTATAGCAGTATATAGAGAAAGAAAAGAAAGAAACAATAATATTAGAGGTATTGCTTTCAGGTCTTGTTGTAAATGTGAACCCAGAGACAGAGAGAATCATTGTATCATTGATTGATAGAGATACGGATGAAGATGGGACCAGTAAATCTTCCCTGGTGAGTTCATTGGAAAATGTCCCTTTGGTCATATTCCAAAAGTTAAGGCACATGTCAACCAACATGCTATTACAAGCCACCTTGGTCAGAGACTTCTGATAATCCCAGCTTTGTTGAACTTAAATAATACTGACTTTATAAAGTCACCTAGCCATCCTTAACTGTTCAATTTGAAAACCAGTGCCATAATAGTTATTTGTAATATAGTGTGAAGTAATTTACTTTCTGATTTTCTGATAAATGCATGCAGAGAATATTCATGGCTGTCTACATAGAAATCATCCTGCACATTTGCTCAGTCTGATCAGTCTTCCGTGAACCATCATGGTGGTCAAATGGTTTGGGCTCCTGGCTTGGATAAAGTCCCAGGTTCGAATCCCACTGGAGGCAGAATTCAGCTGACTGTATGGCACTTCATTGCACAGTGCCCTTCATTTGCAACTTTATGACTGAAAGGGCTGTAAAACACAAAAATCATCAACTTTCCTGTCCACCTGAGGAAACAAGATCCTTCACTGTCCAAAGACAGCCATGTGTGTGGATGATCTGAGTCACCCCTGGAGGCATGTATACATGCTCTGATTGCAGATTCCTTCAGTGCAGGCTGCAAAACTGTAATACTAAATGTTATATTTCATATATTGCAGGGTTTAATACAAGAAGAAGATTTCCCAGTACAGTATAGGTGAGAAGAGTCGACAAGTGACAATCCAGTTTATATAAAAAATATGTCTTCACATTTCAGTCATAGCATTGGAAAAAAAGGCAGGGGCAGACCAAAGGCCTAAGCCAGCCTGCATCTCAACACTATCTTTCCAAGATCTTTGCTAGCTGTTAACTTTGGTCCTGCTGATCCCAGATATGACCTGTCTTTGCAAACAGTATAGATCTAGATCAATTGACCTCTGTAGAAGCCAACTGAGCTGGATCTGCACTGTTTGTGATTGAGTATTGTTATGCCCAAGGACGGCTAAAATGCACCAAGGGTGTCTTCCTATTTAACTATGCTAGGGGTTGCCTAACTGTACCCATGCCCAGAAACTCTAGCAATGTTGAATTTACAACTTTTTTTTTTTACAAAAATATTATACAACAAACAAATACAGTTACAAACATACATATATTACAATACTCAGATAATAACAAGCTAGTCTCTTCGTGTTGGCTTTAGTTGGACACAGCATGGTTGGAACTGTACCAGTTTGTAACTTGATTGACCTGGATTGGTTAATTACATTTATTTAATCACCAAGTGTGGTGAACACTGGGCCAATGTGAAGAGAATGCTGATTACAGTATCTTATTCACTATGTCTTATTCAGTAAATTTATCTAATTATGTGTGCACACTATTTTATTTCTTATATATTTATTTATTTATCACTATTCTCAATCTTTTTCTGTTTCACAATACAAAAACTTTAAATCACTCTTGTGTATATCTTATGAGCATAGCTCTAGGCCTAATATATTGTGCGGTTTAAAATTTCATCATCATATAATAAACAAGTGTAACGAGATTTTCTTTGGGGTCTTCACCCATGGGGTTGTAATAGCTTGTAGCCCAGTAAGATACCTTTGACTACACAACTACACAGGATTACACCACCATATGATGAAGTTCGCTGATATGAATCTATATATTCAATTTACAGTGAGGACCTGTATCTCCTGATGGTGTGACGTTGTTGGTATTCAGCTGTATCCCGGACGTTGTGATTGGCCTATCACTGGCATCAATGTGATTCATCTGTGACCTATTTCCTATTGTCAGTGTAGGCATGATCAACAGCTAGCTTTAGCCAGCTATCGGCAGCATCGCCTGTTGATGTCATACACAAACTCACCATATATATTAACCATTTAATACAGTTTTAACTAAACAATACACTGACCTAAAGATAATCTGCTATTCTCTTCTGTTTTCACACCTTCCACAGAAAAACGACCTTTCAGTTGTCAAATAAAGTCTTAAACCAGTAGGTCCCTTAGGCAGTTACCTGTGTGACGTAACTCTTCCCGCTCAGTTGATCACATGTCAGTTTCTTTTCTGTGGACAAAGAAAATCAACAAGGATTTTTTACTTGTGAAAGAAATCAGGATTATTTCTTTTCCTCACGGTTAAATTTCTGTATCCTTTTATTTCTTTTGTTTCTTTATAACTCTCTTTATAACTCCTATCACTATCTATGTTATTATTTGAAATTTTTGAATTTCATTTTTATGTATTTATTGACTGGCTTTTCTTGACATTAACCTATAGATAATGTGCTATTCTATTCTGTATTTTACCCCCTCCACAGAAAAACAACCTTTCAGTCATAATAGTCTTAATTCAGAAGGTCCCTTTAAACAGTTACATGTGTGACGTAAGTCCTCCCGCTCAAATGATCACGTGTCAGTTTCTTTTCTGTGGACAGTGAAAAACTCAAGGATTATTTACTTGTGGAAGAAATTCGTATTTATTTCTTTTTACACAGCTAAATGGCTCTATCCTTGCTTTTCTCTTGTTTTATATTTACCCCCTCTGCTAAACATGTAATTCTTTTGAAATCATCAATTTTCAATTTATCGCTTTTCTAGCGTTTATTTCTGTGTCATTTGTTTCTGCGTCATTCTATGAATATTGCTCACAGCAAATGTGGTCATTTGAAGGTCAAATGGGATAATCACCCTACTTGTATATCGTACTGCTTGTCTATGTTTTTCTCCTTGTTCTATTTGCAGTAATTGGACTACTAAAGACTGGAGTCTTGCCTAGAAGAGACCTCTATACTCCACACGCAAGTGGGTCATGGCACAGAAAAGAAGACAGAAGAAATCTAAGAAAACTAAATCCCAGTCAGACGTCTGACAATGTGTCTGACAATGGGACTCATGATGGGAGCACCGCCCCACTAAGCTATACTGCTCGGGGCAGGACCCATCAAGGTGGCAGTCCGAGGGACTTAGAGTCCGACCGGGCATTAAGTCCACCGGTCACCAGTCTCTGGTCACTGGTCATCCAGTCATCGGTCAACCAATCACCGGTCAACAATCCACCGGTCAGCTAGTCACCGGTCAACAATCCACCGGTCAGTTAATCACCAGTCAGCAAGAAATCACCAGTCATCCAGTCACCGGTCATCCAGTCACCGGTCAAGCACTCACCGGTCAAGCACTCACTGTTCAAAATGTGCCTCTACAAAATTATGCTCCTTCTATAAGCAGCCATGTATCTCAAGGTAGTATCCGTAGACTACCAAATGTACATACTCCTGGATATGAACACTCTGAAATGCCAGAGTTCCCAAATCCAGCTACTTCTTCCAAACAGATAATCCAACTCGAGCCTGACTTCTCGCAGATGTCAGACCCGAGTGTGATGATTGATCCTCCTATTTCTACTGATGTTTCTCAGACTAGACCTTCACGGAAGGAAGAGTCAAAAAGAGATCGTGTCAAAAAAGAGAAGAAGACATCGATAGTCTTCTTCCATGTTCTTTCTCTTCTAGATCAGATTCTTTGAATTCGTCTAGATGAAAGAAGAATTCAAAGAGATCTAAACACTCACACAAAAAGAGAAGAAGACGATCGATGACACCTTCTTTTTTTACTAATACTTCTCAATCTCAGATTGACTTTGGCAGATATAAAAGGGCTAATAAATCTTCCCAGGTTGTTCAAACCCCTGTACCCGTTCAACCTCAGGAAACCAATTTTATTCCAGTCAATACTCAACCAATTAATATTGATGAATTTCAGCCAAATCTTTCTCAAACGAATAAAGAGTCCGATTCGGAGACTGAAACTGAAATCTGGTCTTTTGACCGTGCTATAAATGAGGTCTTTAGACTTCTTCCTGCTGAGTTATGTCCTAAGATTCAGCAGGATCAAGCCCCAGCTAAACCTCTTTCTGGGATAGAGCACTTAATGGAGTCCGGTTCGACGCCATTACTTGTTCTACCCCAGTCTAAATTGGTTGAAAATACCACAAAGTACATTCAAAACCAACTTGATTCGGATAAATGTTTTAGAGACTGGATATGCCCGCAAAACTTGGTTTCTGCTCTTGCTCCGACTAAATTCTACAAGAGCCGAAACCAATATTTGCCCACTGACAGTATTCCACAATTAGAAGCGGATGCGTCTCTCCTAGACATCTCGAATAAAGGAAGAGCTTCCATTCCTCTGAAGAATTTGGAAGCATGGGAAAGGAAGGCCACGAAATTAGTCTCTATTAATTCCCATGCTGACTTATTTTCTTCAGCTGCCTTCCTTTGTCTTCAACAGGAATTGATGTCGGTTGCGGCCTTTTCCAGGCTTTTTGGAGGCCGTAGCCAAATCGATTAAACACGCTACCGCCATGTCTACTCTTTTAACTACTGAAATATTTCAAGCTAGGAGGGACGCAGCCCTAGCTTCTTCAAAACTGCTTCTTGACAATTCTTCATTTGAGTTGAGGAAAGCTCCTATCAACTTAAAATCATTATTTGATGGCAGGATAAAAGAAATAGCCAAATCAAATTTTGAAGCTCAACAGCAAAGGTTTTTAGCTTCTACTTCCATTCAATCACAATCTAGTTCTGTTAAGCCTCCTACTCCGAGTTGAGCTTTCAAGATATCTAAATATCCTGTCAAACAAACAATGTCCAGACCTAAACCTACGCAGTCATATAGGTCCAAATCTCAATCTCAAAGTTCATCCTTTCACACTAAAAAGGAAAATATAAAAAGGACTGGTAACAGCCGTCAGTTCACCTCCTCTAAACCTGCCTCTTCTTCCACAAAATTATGATGGCCAGCCCTTTCCACTGCCTGCTCTTTCGTACTCTGACATTCCAGTGGGAGGACAATTGGCCCATTTTGTGGAAAAATGGGAGGAAATTACAGACAACAAATGGGTCCTCTCTATCCTATGACACGGATTCAGGATACCATTCAGCAAAATTCCTCCTTTGTCATCTGTTCCGATCAGAATGAGTGAATCCTCCTCCCTGTTTCTCAGAGAAGAGATCGAAAACCTTCTCAACAAATGGGCAGTGGAAAGGGTACAGAATCCGGGAACTCCCGGCTTTTATTCCCGGATCTTCCTAGTTCCAAAAAAGAACGGAAAGTTACGTTTGATCATAGACCTTTCTTTACTGAACCGATACATAAAGAAACAGTCTTTCAAAATGGAGACAGTCAAGTCGGTAAGACAAGCGATGAGACTCGACTGGGCTGTCTCCATAGACGTAACAGATGCATACCTACACATTCCGATACATCATCAGTCCAGGAAGTATCTTCGTTTCGTTCACGAAGATCAGGTCTATCACTTCACGGCCTTATCGTTCAGAATGTCGCTAAGGCCCTTGATATTTTCGAAACTGATGGACGTTGCAGATTTTGTCTCTAGATCAAGAAGAACATCTACACAAAAAGTCTACGATGCAAAATGGTCCATCTTCTCTAATTGGTGTCATACAAAAAAGGTTAATCCGATCTCGGCCCCTGTTACAGTTATAGCCAATTTCTTAATCTTTCTTTTCATGGAAAAGAAATGCCAAATCAGTATTATTAAAGGTTATAGAGCTATGATCTCTAACACTCTTAAATTTAAAACTGGTAATTGAATCGGATCTAATCCAGTCTTATCTGAACTAATCAGGTCTTTCAAACTGCAATGACCAGTGCAAAGATCTCTTACACCTAACTTATCATGGGTCTTAGTATGTCTACAAAAACCACCTTTTGAACCTCTTGATAAGGCTGCTAAATTTCACGTTACTATTAAGACAGCCTTTCTTTTAGCCCTTGCCACTGCTAAAAGATGTAGCGAAATACATGCATTGGCTATGGATTCACAATACTTAAGGTTCAATCAAACTGATGGTTCAGTTTCCCTGATGCTTAAAAGTGGCTTCTTAGCAATGAACCAGCTTCCTTCTGTTAAACTAGACCCTATTGTTGTTCCTAGTCTTGCTCAAATATGTAAAAGGGAACATCTCGACAGACTTCTTTGCCCCGTTAGGTCTCTGAAGTTCTATCTTAAAATGACTAGTTCTTATCGCCAGAACAGAACTAGACTTTTTCATCCCATTAAAGGCAATCAAGATATTTCTAAAGATACTATCTCGAGATGGATATCTTACACTATTAAGCTTGCCTACAGGAAACTCACTAAACGACACATTTCTTTCCTTAAAATCAAAGCTCATGAAGTTCGAGCTCTTTCTTCTTCCTGGGCTTTCTTTGACAAAGTTCCTCTCAATGATATCCTTCAAGCAGCGGTTTGGAATCGATCATCAACCTTTGCTAGATTCTACCTCAGGGACATGTCTCAACAAGCAGAAAATCTACAAAGTTTGGGCCACATTGTGGTGGCCCAAAAAGTGGTGGGGGGCCAACAACATCCAGCTCTGGAAGCATAGACAACGTCAACAGCCTCCTACACCTGATGCTTTACTAGGAAGGTACTTAATATACGACAATTTTGTTATATTATACCTTCTAATTGATATATCTTAAACCTAGATTATTTTTTATCCTTGGTTTAAAGGACTTTTATTGCCTTATGCATTAATTAAGTCCTTTATTAGATATATCTAAAGTTTGGGTTTCCTAAGTCTAAATTCAGAAGTTGAGTTGGGACTTATTAGGAGAAATCCTCCCTCCTATTCTGCAAATTCTAGCATATTATCTATAGGTTAATGTAATACGCAGTTAAAATGAAGTTTTTTAAAAGTAAAACATATTTTAACTAATAATACTTGACCTATAGATAAGTATTTATGGTCCCACCTTCCATACGCGCTCTTTTCTTCTGATTGTGTATTGTTTTACACATAAAAGAAACTGACACGTGATCATTTGAGCGGGAGGAGTTACGTCACACAGGTAACTGTTTAATGGGACCTTCTGAATTAAGACTATTACGACTGAAATGTCCTTTTTCTGTGGAGGGAGTAAAATACAGAATAGAATAGCACATTATCTATAGGTTAAGTATTACTAGTTAAAATGCGTTTTACTTTTAAAAAACTTCATTTTCGCGACTCTCGCTATTCGGCACAACGCTCGTGTGCGGTCGGTTCGGAAGTCGGGTTTTATATATTCAGAATATTAACTTGATGTTTCGTTCCAGGTTCTACAGCGATTACGATATGACATACCTGGACTTTTATTGAATATTTTTCTGAGATCTTCGACTTGGCAGAAGATTCCCATGGTGTAGAAGCTGATTGTAAAGAACTTGTCAACTCTTGATGGGTTATATGACAATTCTTTACTGATGGGAGCCCCACCCCATATGGCTATACTGCCGGGGTAAGACCCATCAAGGTGGCATCTTTGGGTACTTAGTACCCGATAAAGTCTAAGTCCACCAGTCACCGGTCACCAGTCACTGGTCAACCAGTCACTGGTCATCCAGTTACCGGTCAACAAGTCACCTGTCATCCAGTCACCGGTCAACCAGTCACCAGTCATCCAGTTACAGGTCAACCAGTCATCCAGTCACCGGTCAACCAGTCACCAGTCAACCAGGTACCAGTCAATCAGCTTCACCAGTTACCAGTCAACCAGGCACTGGTCAACCAGGAACGGGTCAACCAGGCACCAGTCAACCAGTGACCAGTCACCAGTCAACCAGTCACTGGTCAACCAGGCACCAGTCAACTAGTCTCCAGTCAATAATTTAATTATTTTCTGGAAAGACTTAGTTTTTCTCTGACATATTTCACCGTGCAAAATAGTCGCGAATACTACTTGCTGGTCATTATGTCTAATTATTAGTAAATTTCACCTGGCAAATAGTATCGATTCTTATGCCCTGTCATTTTATCATATTATTTCTGATTTTTCACCAGACAAAATTTATCAGATAGTGTCTGGTCAAATTTTTGGCTAATAATTATTTTTTCACCGGGAAAAAGTTTCGAATACTTGTGCTTGGTCAGTTTCTTATATAAATTTTTTTCATTGGACTAGAGTTACGAATACTGCTGTCCGATCAATTTGTCAAATTTATTAGTAATTTTCACCGGGCAACAGTTACGAATACTAGTGTCCGGTCATTATGTTGGGTAACTAGTGTCAGAATAGTAGTCACTAATCCTCGAACAATCTAATATTGTCTTTGAGCTTTATACACAAGTAAAGTCAATGGATATAGGTTATAAAATGGAATACATAGTAACCTCTTATATAATAAAATTCTGTACAGTCTTTCCCGAATTAGACTAGAATTATAAATATTCCATTGACTTATTATAGGAGTGTAATTCTATTAATATTTTAAAATTAACTTACGTTTTCCCTCTTTCATTCGCTAGAAAGAGTTAACTCCGATTCTAACGAGATTTCACCTGGCAGTATTTTTGTAGACTAGTGCCAGGTCATTATGTCGGATTACTAGTGACTGAGTAGTAGTCACTAGTCCTCGAACAATCTATTATTTTTCATTGAGCACCATAGATATGTCTTGTCTTTGGTTATAGGTTATAGAATGATAGCGATGAGTTCTAATACCTAGTAGCTCTTTATATCGTTGAATTCTGTCCAGTCATTTTTTAACTAGACTAAAAATTCTATATATATATATTTATTCTTAGAAAATGAATTAAGAATCATCGGTTACGATCAAATTCGCAATTCATTGACTAAGTGTAAGATACTTCCATCTGTATTTAAAATAACTTATATCTTTATTTGCTATAAAGAGATTAACTTCTTGAATTTCACCTTATTCGGCTCTAAGGCAAAGGTGAATTCTATAGAATTACCATTATTTATAAGAAGAAAGATATACACAAAATCTAAAAATTTTCTTCTTCTTTCCATATTTTTCTACATGCTCCCGATATGAATCAGCATGTAATCTAGGGAATAAGTTAGACAAGAAAGTAGCAATCGATCCTCTCTATTTTCTATTAAAATTACATTCATAAGGTATCAGAAATCTATACGAATTAGAAAACTGATTTAAGAGTTTATTTATTTATCTGTTACCTCTAGTTTACAAAGATTAGAAACTCTAGTTGAGGTACATTTTTTCCCTTTCTTTCTGTACATGGAAAATAGCTAATACATGCTATGATTCCATATTATACTATATATTGATTAATTATATAAGAGTCTAGGCCAGTCGTGCTCTGTCTAAACTCTGCTATAATATAATAAATAAGAAGAAAATCTTATATTTAGGCATATATTATTCAATACGCTCTTTACTGTGCCTTTTTATTTTTCTTCTGGATCATTTAAGACTACAACAGTAATGTACCAGATAATTTGTCTCAGTTAGAATCTATTACGCTGAAGATTCTTCATCTGGGAATAATAATTTTCTATGATTTCGATTGGAAATTATTTAGGAAGTTTTAAAACTTATAATCAACTAGACCTAATCTACGCATATTATAGGTCTACATTATTTTTATTGAGGAATAGTTTTGCTTCGACTAGCTCTATACATCCACTATTTCACTTTTAACTAGAGTCCATGTCTATCTAAATTTCTCGCACTTTTGGTATAGACAATGGATAGAGATTCAGTAAAGGCATTAATTTATTCAGTAAGTGACTGATTATTATTGCCTAAAAAACAAATTATATATATAATATTTTTCCATTTGATTATTTATTGGCTTTGTAACTGTCAAAGTCAATTATTTCTTTCCTCTAAACTTTTCGAAAGCTTAGATTATATTTATATATTTAAATGCTTAGAGGGTAATTAAAGATAATTTACCTCATAATAGCAGATATTATCATATTAAAATCAATCATCCCTTTGTTCTACTCTGTAGGTTATAGCTTTAGACAATGGGGATAACATCTTTAATTTCGATTCGGTAAAGAAATAAGATACATTTCATTATCTCTTTACCCTTCTTTATGTTATATTTGTTAAAGGGATCAATAGTTCTTCTCGCTATGAGTTCAAGCTCTATTTGCGAGTTATGGAAAGATTAATATCTTAATTTCCAGTTCGCATTAAGAATAGTCCATACATAAATAAATATCCTTTTTGAATCTGGATATTTATACTTTACATACGATAAGTCATTTCTAGACGTTTTGATGATCATGAAATGCACTGTCTCAATTCATAATATAGAGTTTGTTCATATAATCTTCACAACATTGTAAGTGCTGCACTTACGTTTCTGGTCAGATCTTACTGTTGTGATACGTTTTTCGAATGTACTGGAAGTTTTTCGGATTATACATTCGGTAAATAAACTTTCGATTAACACTTTAAACATTCAGATTATTGTTAATATTTGGAGATAATATATAAAAATACCGATATTTATATATCTATCTTCTTTAATTATCTTTCTCAACTTGTTTTTAAGTTTACAGTTTTTCTTATTATTCAACTCGTAACGACTACATGAATACTGGGAAATATTTTCAATTCTGCGCTTGTTAAATTAAGTTTAAAACAAGCTCTAATTTTTCAATGGAAACTATCCTGTGACTCAGTTCAAGGAGATACATCCATTTAGATCCCATTATCTTTATTTCAATTATACAAAATTTTGATTACTACAATCTCATTTTCTACCTACAAATACAGAATAATGAGTCACTGTTGTTGTATATTTGGTTAAAGATTGAAAGAATTTTTGTCTTAAACCTTTATACTTTAAAATTAATAATTTCCTATATTATTTCAAATTTATACACATACTTTTACCCTTGCGTCAGGGATCGTTGTAATAATACTATAATTATTACTCTCTATGGTTTACGCATAGATCTCGAGAGTATAATATATATTTATATATATATATACCCAGTCAGCATTCTACGTAAATCTATATCGGGCCGTCATCGGCCCGTCAGGGTAGCTGACGGGCCGATGACGGCCCGATGTAGATTTACGTAGAATGCTAGCTGGGTATATATATATATATATATTCAGGAATTCTCAATTATTCAGAAATAGGTTTTTTACACCATTCATATTCAGTTCTAAAATTTAATTGAATATTTATCTATAAAATTCTGGGCAGTAATTTTATAACTACTTATATTTTTAATTATTCCTTGCTTAATAAATAGTTACGCTTAACTTTTAATTCATAGCAGGAATTTGTCCCATAGTATAATTTTAATTTAGTATTCATTTATTTTTCTTACTATTCTTAATTTTGTGTATAGAATAGTAATTCTATCTATCATCTTATATATTAAGTGTTATATAATCAGTACTATTGTATAATCTTTCCTCAGAGATTATCACCCTTTTTATATTCTTTCTGAGTCCTTCTCTTTTCTGGACATTTTGATTCATCATTACAAAGTGGACTCTTAAAATTTTCTTGATTTCCATGATTATTTACACAGGAGTACTTTTCATGGCAATCTTCTGGCATAGAAAGATTCTGTCCAGTTATTTTCCTTTTGCTTAATCTCAGCAGTATGGTAAGATTTAGCCAAAATATGACTGTCTTACATTTAGCTGTGATCAGCCTTTTTCTTCCCTCTCTTATTGTCTGTCAAACTCTACGTTATGATGTTGGCAGTTTTTCTCCTTTTATTATTATTTGTCCTGGACACGAAACGCCTTTATATGTCCAATGACAAAAGTATTTATCAATGATTTAGATTGCCTTTTTTTTTTTCCTCACAGCAGTCTTAGGCAATCTCTGTTTTATCTTATTGCTTGACTAAAAATTCGTCTAGCAATAGTTTAAACCATTAATTTTGTATATACCTTTGCTTCTGATGGATAACTGAGTTACAGTTAAGTTTACTCCATCTACTCAATTATTATCTCCCCTTCTTTTATTTTGATCAAAGGGGAATAATTATACAACATTATGGTTGTTGCAGAATATGGTCTGTTTATTGGAAACAGTCCTATGGCTCCACTTAAACAGACTTTAATTACTTTATAATTCTGATAGCTTAGACTATTACAATAAGATAAGCTTCACATATCTAGAATTTTTTATCCAAAATTTCTACATATGTCAGCTATCTATAGGAAACTCCTGCAAGTAGACATTTCCTTATTTAAATCAAGCATCTAAATAGACTTCTTATAGTCTAGGTTTTTGTTTGACAAATTTGTTTTGAAAATATTATCACTTTTTTCCTGAGCTTACTTTGCAATGGAATATTAAGGTTATGTCTCAGTGACTCAATTTTTCTTTTTGGGGCCAATAGTTGATTCCCAAAAACAAAAAAAAGGGGTAGGGGGGGAGCAATGTTAGGTCTCTGAGGCTTAAGAACTGGCTTCCTCTAGAGTCTACTATATGTATAAGGTAGTTAGATCATAACACCTTAATGATATGTTATTTTTGTGAATCTAGATCATTCTTTCTATTAAATATAGAATTAGAATGTATCTGATTCCTTAGAGTTTCCTGAGTCTTCAACCAGAAGTGTGGGATATTATTTATTGGTGTTAGAATTAGGAGAGTTCCTCCCTCCTATTCTGCAAATTCTAGCTCATTACCTATAGGTTAATGTATTGTGAAGTTAAAATGAAGTTTTTTAAAAGTAAAACATATTTTAAGGATCAATACTTAACCTATAGATAATCAATTATCTCCCTCTCCTACCCTCTCTTATCTCTCCTAAGTGTGTCTATTGTTTTACACATAAAAGAAACTGACATGTGATCAATTGAAGAGTTACGTCACACAGGTAACTGCCTAAGGGACCTTCTTTGTTTTTCTGTGGAAGGTGTGAAAACAGAAGAGAATAGAACATTATCTATAGGTTAAGTATTGATCGTTAAAATATGTTTTACTTTTAAAAAACTTCATTTCAATGGCCTGATAAGATAAAAGAAAAATGGAAAAAAGGACCATAACAATTGAATTGTACACAGATTGCAACCAGGGCCAAGACATTTCACTTGCCCCACCAGAAATCAAGACATTTCCTTTTACAATACCAGGATCATGACATTCAGAATGTCCATGGTTAACTCAAAGGGCCATGACATTCTGACTGTCAACTCTAGCTACCGTTATTTCAAAATATATTTGGGCCATGACATTTCAACTGTCAACCCTATCTACTCTTATTACTGAATACAGTAAGGCCATGACATTTCAAATGTCACTGACAACGAAAAGAGTCATGACCTTTAATTGTCGCACCTTCTGTAATCAGGACATTACAACTCTCGACTATTAGAGGCCTGACATTTGAAATGCCAGCCTGTAAATGTCACTCCATAATAAATGTCAACCCCTAGTACACTTGAAATAAACTGAACATTGATATAGGCTTAATTTACAATTCTTGTCTACTAAAATCTGGGCTCATGGACTTAGCAGACATCAAAATATTTACAAAATCAATGATCTTGCGTAAAAAAATATGTAGTCTGTTCCTATGTAAACAGGAGTGCTTGCAAATTATGTTTTGTATAGGCTTTACGGGCTAATCAACTCAATGGGGTCATGTTGAATGCTATCAGTTTTCCTAACCACACCTTTACTGGACAGGCTTAGTCCTCTAAGCAGCCATTTACCAGTATTGTATGCATGCTTTAATCGAAACTGACTGTCCTTGTAACAGCAAAAGAGCGTACAAAATATATATGTGTTATCTATCAGGTGTGCACACCTTCATGTGGCAAATCTAATGAGTGTTGCAATTTCTTCAATATGTGCATCAGCAAATCCGGTCCTGCACTGTTCTCATATCCCCTGCTCTTTGTGCTACTACAGAGAGACCAAAATCAGACTGAATATACTGCAAAGTCTGCTCAATGTCTTTCATAGCCATCCCATTCACACAAATCGAATTAGCTTTTGCTAGAAAGAGACCCTGGTCAGACTGAACATACTGCTCAGTCCGCTCAGTCTTTCACAGCCATCCCATTCAAGCAACCCTAAATATGAAAGATTTTACGATAATAAACCAACAGCTATTAAACCCCTTGGCCTGAGAATACAACCGTTACTTGAAGAGGCCAATATCAATATTAAAAATGTTCAGCATTTTTCTTTTCCATCAAAAGAGCCATGGACGTTAAACCCTCCAAAGATTATTTTAGACCTTCATAAAAATAAAAAAACAGAAGTCGAGTCGCATATTTTTAAGAATGAATTTTTAGAAATCAAATCAAATTATAAACATTATCTGTCAATTTATACAGATGGTTCGAAACAAGATGAGAAAGTTGCTTGTTCTGTTATTAGTCCAAATTTTACTGACAGTATCAGATTACCTGATAATAGCTCCATTTTTACCGCCGAAGCCAAGGCAATTGATATTGCACTTTACCATATCAGAGATCAGTCTGAAAAACAGTTTATCATTTATTCAGATTCTCTTTCTGTATTAAAATCTCTTAAATATTTACACCATAGAAACCCATTAATTCAGCAAATTCTTAAAAAATATTAAAATTTTAACAGCAAATGCACATTCTCTAATCTCAGCAGAAAAGAACAAACAAAAATCACGAGATGTGGACTTGGACACACTAGAATTACTCATTCTTATATTTTAAACAATGAACAAGCTCCATTCTGCATTCCTTGTAATGAGCCTTTCACAGTCAAACATTTTCTTATCACTTGTGCTGAATTTAATCACATTTGCACAAAGTATTTTAATATAAAAACTATAAAGGAACTTTTTTATATGCCAACTCAGAAAATACTCGACTTCCTTAAAGAGATCGGACTTTTTAATAAAATATGATCAGTATTTTTAATCACTTAAAATCATTGATACTTTATCTCTTTAAAATAAATACATCAATCCTAGATATTTTTAAATTTCTCATTAAATAAAATCATCATATAACATAAAACTTATTAGACGCTATATGCCCTTTTAGGGTTGAGCGTCTATAATCAAAATATCCATCCATCCATCCATCCATCCCATTCAAGCAAACTGGAGACACCTACCAGACTGAATTTGGGCTTGCTAGGAAGAGACCGTGATCATCAAAAATCCGATTATGATATGATATGATATATATCATCAGCGTCCTTCCTATCCACCTCATGCATGCAAAGTGTGAAAACTTCCTCCAGACTGTACAGTTTAGCCCAGCTGGTCTAGTGTACATGAAAAATCCTGTGTAACAAAATGCAGAACTGGATCATCCTGCGTCCGTTATATAGTCACTGCAAACAACAGTCTGTAGGTTTTAATTCAGACTCAACACATTTCTGGCCTTTCAGACCTTGCACAGAAACCTAACAGATTATTGACAATTACAAAAATATAAAATATCACTCCGAAATGATTCCTCCAAGGACTGAGGTCCTCTGATACACCCCAATGTCCTGCTAGTCTGCCCTTATAGGAATCATTCACAGTGACATTTATGTATGTCCAGGTGTGAACATGTATGTATCTTACACGTATAGTGCATGGGTAAAATGTTTTTATTAAGTAGTGTTCTACCTGTTGGACATTAAAATTGCATAATGCGTAGGGTAAGGCAAAAATGGCCTTATGTAAGTAAAAAGGTACCCTATTGAGAAAGAAAAAATGCATTGCGGTTATTGTATCATAACAGGTATGGGAATTTGTATCAATTTCATGGATCAAACAATCTGATTTGGCTGAAAATTAGAAGTGGGCTTGGCATCTAAATTTGTTCAGCATGGCAAGGCTTAAAGAATTTAAGGGGACGAGTTGGCTCTTTTGTCATGTAAATTAACTACTAAGCCTTTGAAATATTTAGATTTTTGGTAAGTAGGAGGGATAAAGGGATCAATTTCTGATCGGCAAATTTCTTGTTTATAAGAGAGACAACCATGCAATTTCCCATTTTTTTTCTGCACTTAAACACTGAAAAGGGATCTAACTGTTATAGGAAAGAATTTGCTTCCAACTGTAGAGTAGACCATAGGGAGGCAAAACAATTGACAAAGTTACCTCCCCTGAAATGTTATCTGTTCCCTTTAATTCTGCGGAATATATTGACAAAGAATCGCAGAACAATTGAGGAGATAATAATTTATTATTCAATGATAACTCTAGCATTTTATTATTTCGCCACAAAAACATAGGCTCTTCTAATTAGTACCCACAATGTATGTTTTTATGGAAAACTGGAGAAAATTGCCTCAGAATTATCACCAAGTATTCCACCTTAACAGGTCCTTTGGATTCAAAAGTTCTAATCAGCCTGTGCTAAATTGCAGGCTCATCTTGGTTTTTCTTATTCCCTGAAGACACTTTTTTCACTGAGTTGGCTCTTTTGTCATGTAAATTAACTACTAAGCCTTTGAAATTAATGGTATTTTTACAAAATGTCAGCTTTAGAAAAAATTGTTAAACATCATGTACATTCCCAGTTGCAGAACATTCACGAAATAATATTTGCATCTTTCGACATTTGTCCTTTTGTATGACCTTTTTTTTTTATATAATTGAGCCAGGGCACAGCATGGCCTATAAGATTGCATGTGTGCTCAGCATGGTATAATCAGATCAGCCTGTGTATCTGATCAATCTTTAAAGCAGGGGCACTGGGGGTGGTCAGGTGTGGCGAAAGTGTCATGTGTCTTATGTCACCGGGGCATCCAATTGATATTGGTTGGGCAAGGCCTGCTATCCTTGTAGCAGGTAAAGGTAGAGGGGGAATGTTTTATATCATCTGTTTCTTCACTTTCATTCCTGTTCCTCTTTCTTCCATGTCCCTCTCTTTCATCTTCTCTACTATCTCTTCTATCTCTTTCTCCCATTCTCTGGGAGATAACACAAAATGGCCCACTAGGGTTGAAGTGTTGTTAAACCCCAACACAATAAATAAAGCAGGGGTACACATGCAATCTTGTAGAAATGCTGTGCCCTGTCTTATATGGGTTAATTACAAAAACTGTCAAGCAGAAAGTGGTGCTTCCAGCAGTATGCCTGAAACTCATGTTTTACTTTAAAACACAAAAACCTGTTTATTTTCAGGAGAAAATTACATATCCGAGGTCTCACCTTTGATGAACTTCTCAACTCAATACTAGGATTTAGTAATCCTGGCAATGTACAACACTTACTGGGAAATCTCAAACAGAATCATGAAGCTTCTTTGATGAGAGGACTGCACCGGTAAGTTTGTGTACAAAGGTTCATACATACATGGTAGAAACAGTAATGTGGCTGGAGCCTCCCATTACCTTTAGTAAGGAGGATGTCAGAAAGAGACAGGCCAGAATGCACTCCTAAAGAGCTAGAGATACGAGATAAGGTGTATCTCCAAATAAAAGTTACACATGTTGGAGAGGACACTTATTTTATTGCCAGTTTTTCTACATGAAAACATGTTGAGATACATTAGACTGTTCTGGCAAATAGAAATGCATTGTGGTAGCTCGGATTTATCTCATTATCAAAGAAATTCTTGTTTTATGATCTCCCAGACATGATTAGTTGACATCACATATGCTTTTGTAGAGAAATACAATTATCAGAAGACTCAACTTATCTGGAGCATGATGTCATACACTCTATTGAAGAGATAACTTCCAGGTCTTTAACAGTAAAGCGGTTTCACATAATAGTGATGAAGTCAAGTCAATAACAGCAAGGTTGGTTTCACAGAAGAGATTAAGAGGTGGCTAACAGTAAGGTTTGTTTAAAACAAAATATTGATAACATCAAATCACAAACAGCAAGGTTGGTTCCATAAGAATGGAGAGGATATGAAGTCACTAACAGCAAGGTTGGTTTCATAAGAATGGAGATGAAATGTCACTTGCAGCAAGGTTAGTGTCACAAGAAAAGAGAGGAAATGAAGTCACTAACAGCAAGGTTGGTTTCTCAAGAATGGAGAGGAAATGAAGTCCCTAACATCAAGTTTGGTTTCACAAGAATGGAGATGAAATTAAGTCATTAACAGCAAGGCTGGTTTCACAAGTACAGAAATAAAGTTGCTAACAGCAAGGTTTGTTCCACAAGAACAGAGATGAAATAATGTCACTAATAGCAATGTTGGTTCACAAGAATGGAGATTAAATGAGGTCATTAAAGGCAAGAATGGAGTGGAAATAAAGTCACTAACAGTAAGTTGGTTTCACAAGAATGGTGATGAAGTCACTTAAAGCAAGGTTGGTTTCACAAGAATGGAGATGAGCTAGGTGGGTTTCACAAGAATGGAGATGAAGTCACAAACAGCAAGGTTGGTTTCACAAGAACGGAGATAAAATGAAGTCAGTTGAAGTCAAGACACTTACAGCAATGTTGGTTCAGAAGAATGGGAGATGAAATAAAGTCACTAACAGCAAGCTTGGTTTCACAAGAATTGGAGATGGTCACTAACAGCAAGGTTGGTTTCACCAGAAAGGAGATGAAATCATGACTTTTACAGCTGTTTTGGTTTCACAAGAATGGAAGATGAACTCACTTCACAATAATGGAAACAAAGTGAAATCACTAACAGCAAGGTTGGTTTCACAAGAAAGAGATGAAGTCAAGAATAACAACAATAAGGCTGGTTTCACAAGAAAGAAGATGAAGTCAAGACACTAACACTAAGGTTGGTTTCACAAGAATGGAGATGAAGTCAAGACACTAACAAAGGTTGGTTTCACAAGAACGGAGATGAATTCAAGCCACTCAAGCAAGGTTGGTTTCAAAAGAATATAGATGAAGTCAAGATACTTACAGTAAGGTTGGTTTCACAAGAACAGAGATGAAGTTGGGACACGAATGTTAAGGTTGGTTTCACTGGAATTGAGATGACATCAAGACACTCAGGCAAGGTTGGTTTCAAAAGAATATAGATGAAGTCCAGATACTTACAGTAAGATTGGTTTCACAAGAACAGAGATGAAGTCTGGACACTGATGTTAAAGTTGGTTTCACAAGAATGGAGATGAAGTCAAGACACTAACAGTAAGGTAGATTTCACAAGAATTGTTTCACAAGAACTGAGATGAAGTCAAGTCACTAATGGCAAGGTCGGTTTCACAAGAAAGATGAAGTCAAGGCACTAACAGTAAAGTTGGTTTCACAAGAACAGAGATTAAGTAAAGTTACTAACAGCAAGATTTGGTTCAGAAGAATGGCAATGAAATGAAGTCACTTACAGCAAAGTTGGTTTCACAAGAGTGGGGAAGAAGCCAGGTCCAGTTTGACTGATAGCAGTTCTTCAGCACTATATTGTCTAATGTGTAGTAGACAAATATGATGAAGAAGTGGTTTGCTAAGCCATATCTGATCAAATGGCTAGGTGATATGATTGTCATCTCCAAATACAAAACAGTAACAATGACATAAGGTAAATTTTATATTTGTTTATTGCTGATTAATCAACCCCTCACCTGATAAATTTCAGGGAAATGGATACACTTTCAGGAGAGATAACTCGTCAAAATTGCTTTTGTCCCCTTCTTAAGACTTCCATGCTATGAGTTAATTCAGCAGACAAGAAAATGATGATATTTTATTTTTTCCTAAAAAGTAGGATCTTACACTTCACAAGAATGGGAAGAGTCATATCCTATTTTCTAGGAAAAGTAAGAAAAAGATTTCAAAATGATGTCTGCTGAAATATTTACCCAGCATGCAGAGTGTTAAAATGTAAGGAAAGAATTTGCTCTTTCTTTATACCGTAGAACCGTTGTCAAAGGGAAACAGGAAGTGGCAAAGTTGTCTCTTGTTAAAAATGGCTGAAAGTGTATCTAGTCCCCTAACTTATATCACTCTTTGAGCTAATTTAGCAGAGGACAAATTGGTGATATTTTTCGTATTTTCCCCAGAAAACAGGATTTTACATTTTATGTGTAGCGTCTCCACTGGAAATTTGCTTTAAGTAGCAAATCCTGTTTTCTGGGAAAAATAAGAAACATATTTCAAAATGTCACCTGACTATTTTATCCAAAAGGCTTAAGCGTGAAGGAGCATTAAATATCTTCAAGGGAGTCCATTTTAGGGATTCTCTTAAAGGAAAGAATTTGCTTCCCAAAAATTTAATTTTCCTGTAAGATTAGCCCGCTTTGAGAAAGGATTCATATACATGTACCAGAGAAGTATATTCCTTTCTACTGTAGTGACCTCTCTTTGAAAAGGGAGGCAAAAATTTCAGCTAGGAGATATTTTTAAGCTCATCCATACAAAATACAGGAAGAGATATTGCACTAGTCCTGGCTTCAGCATTGGCATTGGCTATGGTGGCATTAACAAGAGTGTTAAAGTTTTAGGTCAAAGTTTTTAAGACCTTACATTTTCTAAATCCTCTGATGAATTTACTTTATATTTGGTATGATTATAGATGTTGGTCCAAAATTTTATTCAGCACTATCCATATCCCTGCTGATGACCTAGAGGTCAAGGTCACAGACTTTGTGCTGGCAAAAAATAATAAAGTTCTATGTCAAAGTTTCTGAGGACCTTATAATTTCTAAATCCTCAGATGGATTTACTTTATATTTGGTAAGATTATAGTTTTTGGTCCAAAATTTTATTCAGCAACAGCCACTCCCTGCTTATGACTTAGAGGTCAAGGTCACAGACTTAGAAATTTGCGCTAACAAAAATGTTAAAGTTTAACATCAAAGTTTTTAGGACCTTATATTTTCTAATTCCTCAGATGGATTTACTTTATATTTGGTATGATTATAGATGTTGGGCCAAACAAAATTTATCCTGCTTATGAGGTCAAGGTCAAGGACTTGGAAATTTGCATTAGCAAAAATGTTAAAGTTTTACGTCAGTTTTTAAGACCTTAGATTTACTTTATATTTGGTATGTTAATAGATATTGGTCCAAAATTTTATTCAGCACTATCCATGCCCCTGCTCATAGCTATTTGTCCAAAATCTTATTCAGCACAAATCCTACTCCTGCCTATGACCTAGAGGTCATAGTCACACTTAGAAATTTCTGTTAAAGTTTTGCATCGAGGTTTTTAAGGTCTCTTAATTTCTAAATCCTTGCATGGATTTACTTTATATTTGGCAGGATTATAGATATTGGTCCAAAATTTTATTCAGCACTATCCCCACCTCTGCTTGTGACCTACAGATCAAGGTCAGGGACTTAGAAATATATGTTAAAGTTTTGTGTCAAAGTTTTTAAGATCTCTTTATTTCTAAATCCTTGCATGGATTTACTTTTTATTTGGCATACATATTGGTCTGAAATTTTATTTGGCACTATCCCAACCCCTGCTTATTACCTAGAGTCATAGCCACAGACTTTGAAATTTATGTTAAAGGTTTTGAGTCAAAGTTTTTAAGATTTCTTAATTTCTAAATCTTTGCATGGATTTACTTTATATTTAGCAAGATTATAGATGTTGGCCCAAAATTGTATTCAGCACTATCCCCACCCTATGACCTAGAGGTGAAGGTCACAGAAATTTTATGTTTGTTTTACCTGAAAGCTCTTAAGATCTTGTATTTACTCTGCTAGTTTTCAAACCATACTTTACATTTAGTTTATATTTGGTATACAGATAGCTATGAAGGATGTTTTCCGTCCAAAATTGTACCAGTACCATATCTTCTCCCCCGCTCTCAGGGATTCAGTTTGACGTGTGACATCGGCCATAGTCCGCCGAAATTTCCAGGTGTCTGAAACTTTTCTGACCTGGTTGGACACATGGTCCGATTGCCATTTTTGGCTTGTAATATATGGATTTCTACTTTGTTTACAGTTTATTTAAGATGTCGATCTTTATCTTGTAAAACGACCAATGATTAGTCAATCTTAGATGTACTGTACTGCTTAGCAAACATTATTGATTATTTGTGATGTTCAGTTATCCCCTTTAGTTTCGCGTCCATAAACTGAGTGAACCAGTCTAATTTGTTTAGCCAAAATGTAGATAAGGCCGAATCCTGTTTAAGTTGCTTCCCTTGATCTCATCTAATTTGTTTACATGTGACATGACATGTGAGGCAAAATATTACACTCATGATTTTGTAAAGAGTTGGACATAACATCGCACAAAAAATGCCATCTAAAAAGCAACACAAGTTGACCCTTTTCATGCAGAAAACCAGCAGTGACCAAACGCTTCCCTGCAGGGAAATGGCGATAACGACGCCAGCCCCTAACCAATCCTGAATCCACAGTAAACACACCTGTCATAAAATAGAGATTTTCTAGCTTTTATAATATGTCCAAGAAAATTTCAGAATGTATGGAAGAACCAGCTGCCATTTGGACAAAATGTCCAGAACAGATTTTGGTCTAGCTGAATCACTGCCTCCAAACCCCCACATCCCTCCCCACTATGATCTTGATTTTTTTTTTTATTTGATTGACAAACAGAAGTTCAGGTGATGATTAGCACTTAGACTTGGCTTGTTCCTTCTACTCCATAAATGCAAATGAGCTCAGCTGCATATGCATGAATATGCCTGAATGCTTAATTTTTGGTGAAAATTTTTACAAAACTCTGAAAATTAAGCCATTTTAAACTCGTTTGTTTTCTATTTACTTATTTCTAGTAACTCGGCCGCATAACATCTTAAAATCACTATAATTGATAGTAAGGATGCAATGTTATCCCAAAGAATAATGGGAAAGGTAGCATTTCCTATGGAGCCCATATATGTTTTGCATATGTCAAAATACAGAACAGATTATGCATTTCTATTTTCAATTGAAAAGTCTGGGTAATTTAGCCCCCTATTTTCTTGTGATAATAATGCTTATTACTTAGAAAAGCCCATGAATCAAATAGAAATGGGGTAACGACAGTGTTATGTTCACCTACCTGGGGCCCATATAGGGTCAGCTTGTCTACCTGTTGACAAATTCTGAATTTTTCCTTTTATTTCTTCCATTTTCAGTTTTTGTCCCCCGCCTTTTCGAAAAAAAGCGGAGGGACACTGTTTTTGGCTTTCCGTGGTGCGTGGCGTGTGGTGCGTGGTTCCGAATTTTTAGTAGGTATCTTGTCCCCTTAACTCCTCCCACAGTTTTTGTCTGATCTTTTTGAAACTTTACAGGTGCTTTAAGGATGGTCTGAAGATATACATGTGTTTTTTTCAGAATCCTGAAAGTATTTTTTATCACTTTTTACACATTTTGAACTTAGACATTTTTTGAGATCTAATATTACAGAAGTGTATAGGGAGTAGGTACCTTGTCCCCTTAACACTTTCGCTGCCACGCGCGACTTTTGTCGAATTTACCGTACGCTGCCACGCGCGACAAAAGTCGAAAATTCACACACGTTATATTTGCTATATCGCTGTAACTATATAAGGGAAGAAACTCCTCCGGGCTTGGTCTAAATTTATTATTGAGATCATAAGCGACATTTTGATATATAACATGCGGATATTTTCGGTTGTTTCTTCATAAAACCGAAAGTAGAAAATCTGAAAAAAAAGTTTGACGTTTCGAAGTAAAAACAAACCGGTAAGACAATGCCTCCTCGGAGAAAACTGGGAGCAGAAGACATTCTAGAACAAGTTCTGAATGATACAGACTCAGATATGTCTGCTTCTTCATCTGACAGCGAGTCAGAAGCGTCGGAAGATGCTGACGAGGCCGGTGATGTACCCCACCCGGCTAGAAATAATGTTCCTGGTTTTCGGTCACAAGTTCAACAAGCACCATAAAATGTCAGAGATGGGGCAGCACAGGATGCTGGAAATAACTTTGTTTGGCACTATTATGACATAGAAGATCCCTATGAACCAGATTGGCTACCAGTGTATGACAGAAGGCAGTCAGTACTGGTTGACACAAGTGACTTTTCCCCTGTTGATTTCTTCAAATTATACTTTCCGGATGAAGCGATAGAATTGATTTCCAACGAAACAAACCGTTATGCAGAACAGTTCTTTGATGCCCCTCATGATTTTGATTCACACAGCCGATTTCATAAATGGACTGACACTACATTTGAAGAAATATCTGCAATGCTTGCGATGAAAATAATCATGGGTATATGTTCAAAACCATCACTCCCAGAATACTGGAGTGGGTTTTGGCTCACTCGAACAGACTTCCCTTCTGTTATGAGCAGGAATAGGTTCCAACTTCTGCAGACATTTATGCATTTGAATGACAATAGATACAGAGTGGAACGGGGAGAAGATGGATACAACCCATTATTCAAGGTTCAGACCCTCCTTGATATAACAGAGCCAACATATCAACAATATTTCTGTCCGGGACAAAATCTTTCAATTGATGAGTCCATGATAAAATTCAAAGGGAGAATTTTCATGCGGCAGTATATGCCTGCCAAGCCAACAAAATGGGGCTTCAAAAACTTTGTCGTGAGTGACTCTAAAACTGGGTATGCCTTACGGCACAAGATTTACACAGGGCGCGAAGCATTTCCTCGTGAACGTGATATTGGTTTAGCCGAACAGATTGTACTGGACCTTATGGATGGTTTTGAAAACAAGGGACATATTCTCTACATGGATAATTTCTATTCTAGTCCTCAGTTATTCAGAAAACTACAAGACAAGCAGATAGGTGCATGTGGCACTGTACAGCCACTGCAGAAGTTTATGCCTGAAGGTCTGAAACCGCGAGCACTTGCACTTAGGAAAGGTGATGACCCAGTATTTTATCGGAGCAATAATCTAGTTGCTTGTGCTTGGCACGATACTAAAAGAGTAACATTTCTTAGCACCATACATACTAACAATACTATAGATAAACGGCTACGGACACGCAGAGATCCTACCGGATTCAGACAAATTGAGAAGCCTGTCATTGCAGACAGGTACAACGCAAATATGGCAGGGGTTGATCTGTATGACCAAATGTTAGGGTCTTACAGCTATCCACATAAAGTACAGAAATGGTACCATGCAATTTTTCGCAACATCATGGAAACTGCCCTTGTAAATGGTTATATTGTGTATCGTGAATCACGTGAGGAGGCCGATAAAATTTTGTCAACAGTAAATTTCCGAAAAAGTGTTATTGATGGACTGTTGGAAAATTTTGACAGAAAAACTATTCAACAATGCACACATGTGCCAAATGAATATACCAGGTTGAAAGAAAGACATTTCATCAAGAGGTATGACAATCCAAAATACAAACCTGACTGTAAAGTATGTGGGTCTATGAGACCGAGGTTGCGCAAACAAACAAGTTTCTACTGTCTGGAATGTGATACTCCACTGTGTATTGTGCCTTGTTTTGAAATATTTCACACCTATAAGGACTTCAAAAGGGCCCGGGAAGATCTTCAAAACCAAGCATAGTATTGTTATCTTACAGTTATTGAAATGATCGACAGAAAACAAACCTGAAATGGGACTGATGATGGAAAAACAAATGTTGCAAATTACCAAAATTGCGACTCGTTTCAGAAATTTTATGGAATGAAACAACACAAATCCATGTTGCAATATTTCTGAAAAAAAAATCACTTTTAATATTGAATTTAGTTTAATCTGTCTACTATTATGTCTTTTATAGTGATATTTGGAACAATAGTTCCAATAACCAACATTTCAATCCATTTCTCCCACAAACAAGCAATAATTCAGTGAAATTCCATTATTTCTAAAAATAGATCCAAGATGGCTGACAAATATGGCCGCCAAAATTATTGATTAGACAATAATTATTAATTTATTTTACCAAACAATATCTGTATAGTATTCACTGAAAATTTCAAAAGAATCCATTAACAGGTTATTGAGATACAGTCATTTAAAGACAGAACTCTAGTAAGGAGGGCTTATCAGCAAAAATGCTTGGCACTGAGCTATTGGTTTTTTGAGGGAGATGGCAGTTAAAGTGTTAACTCCTCCCACAGTTTTTGGCCGATGCTTTTGAAACTTTACTTGGGCTTTTAGGATGGCCTGAAGATTTGCATGTGGATTTTTCAGAATCCTGAAATAATTTTTTATCACTTTTTCTGCATTTTTAACTTAGACATTTTTTGAGATCTAATATTACAGAAGTGTATAGGGAGTAGGTACCTTGTTCCCTTAACTCCTCCCACAGTTTTTGGCCGATCCTTTTGAAACTTTACTTGGGTTTTTAGGATGGCCTGAAGATATGCATGTGGTTTTTTCAGAATCCTGAAATAAATTTTTATCACTTTTTCCGCATTTTTAACTTAGACATTTTTTGAGTTCTAATACTACAGAAGTGTATAGGGAGTAGGTACCTTGTCCCCGTAACTCCTACCACAGTTTTAAGCCAATCCTTTTGAAACTTTACAGGTGCTTTAAGGATGGTCTGAAGATATGCATGTGGTTTTTTTCAGAATCCTGAAATTATTTTTTATCACAGGTTTCCTGCTTCAATACTTAGGTAAGTGATACAGGACCAATGGTTCTCTGGTTAACTTACCCATTTTTAATACCTCAAATAAAAATAAGGCGGGGGACATAAATTCCCTATGGAATTTGCTTGTTTTTTTTTTAAATACGACTCCTGTTCCCTTAAAACAGTGATTCTTGGTAGCTTACTAGATCACCTGGGTCAGAACAAAATGGGGATAGGTAGGGTCACATTCCTTAGAATAGGACCCGAAAGGTTAAATGTCTCCTTGTGACAAAATATTGCAATTGAAATAGTCATCTTCCAGTTGAAAATTTATTTATGACATCTAAATCTCAAATTTTCTAAAATCTGTATGCATACGAGGATCCTGCAAAAAGTTTTGTCACTGGGTTCGGATTACTTCAGTGCTACATTTTAACAAACATATTTTTTATTACAAACCTTCAAAGTATTCCCCCTTTACTGAAACACATTTTTGTAACCTTTTTACCCAGTCGCCAAAAGCAGATAAATAGTCTTCTTTTGGTATCTGTTGGAGACACTGATAAATAGTGCTGCCAAGAGAACATCTAGATGTATACTTATTTCCAGAAAGCATTTTCTTAAGCCTTGGAAATAAAAAGAAGTCACAGGGACTCACGTCAGGTGAATAAGGAAACTTTCACCTTTTCAGAAGCCAAAAATACTTAACAACCTCACACTTATGAGAGGAGGCATTGTCATGTAAAAGGTGGACTCCTGACCATCCTTTGCTTGGTCAGTTCTTATTGTAATAAGTAAATTCGTCAGTGTATATGACTGCATCTATTTCAATTTAAAATAACTCGATCAGTTGGAAAGCAATTTGAACGAAATAAATGGGTATTGTTAGCTATTTAACACACCACTCAAGTGTCGGCCTCGGTGGCTCAGTTGGATGCGCGTCCGACTGGAGACCAGGAGGTCGCTGGTTCGACCCCCACCGAGGTCGGCAACATTCTTATGTGGAGATTGATCATGAAATATTTTCTACGGTCATTCTCTCCCTTCCGCTGATTCAAGAAGGGCAGTTGTCAGTTTCTGGCAAAAGAATGTGCACAATACTGGTTAACCACTAAGAGGACTAAGCCTGCCCAGTAAATGTGTGGTTAGGTAAACTGACTGCACTCGACATGACCCCATTGGGTTGACTGGGCCGTAAAACCTCAACACAAACAAACACCATTCAAGTGCAGTGAAGCATTTTAAAATATACCTGGGATAAAACCAAGGAAGCCTATTAGTGACAGAACTTTTTGCAGGACCCTCATAACAGTTTTAAAGTACCCTGAATCAAATAAAAATAGGGTAAGGAAGGATCATTCTTCCTGTAAGAGAGTGCATATGGGATCAAAATACTTCCCCTATTTCTGATCTTGGAAGTTTATATCCATTTTATATTTATAGCTCACCTGAGCACAAAGTGCTCAAGGTGTGCTACTGTGATCAGTCAGTGTCTGTCGTGTTGTGTCAACAATTTGCTTTAAAAGCCTACTCCTTCTACACCCCTCGGCCAATTGACTCCAAAAGGCCAATTGACTTGAAACTCAGTTGGATTCATTAGGGTGACTTGTAGATTTAAAAAAAAAAAGCTAAAATTGTTCCAATCGGAAATCTAAGGTGGAAACTATCTATTTTTTGCTTCTCCTGGACCAAAAGGCCAAGTGACTTGACTTTTTGCTAGGTCAAAAGTAGCTAAAATTATTCAAATAGGAAATCTGAGAAGGCTGCCATCTTGAAAATCTTTTTTTCATTTCTTCTTCTGAACCGAAAGGCTAATAGATTAGACTCTTGGTAGGAATCATCAGGGTGATTTTTAGACAAAAAATAGCTAAAATCATTCTGATCTGAAATCCCAGATGGCCTCCATGGCTGCTATCTTGGAAATCTATTTTGTGCTTTTTCTCCTGAACTGAAAGGCAATTGATTAGAAACTGAGTAGAAAGCATCAGGGTGACTTATGGATCAAAAATAGCTAAAATCGTTCTGATATGAAAATACAAGATGGCCACCACAGTTGCCATCTTGAAAATCTATTTTGAATGTCTTCTCCTGAACAGAATGGCCCATTGACTCAAAATTTGATAGGAAGTATTGGGGTGACTTTTAGATAAAATATAGCTAACGTCATTCTGATAGGAAATCCAAGATGGTCCATCAGCCATGTTGAAAATCTATTTTGAACTTTTTCTCCTGAACAAAAGGGCAATTGACTCCAAACTTCATTGGAAGTATCAAGGTGACATAGATTAAAATGTAGCTAAAATTGTTCTGATTGGAAATCCAAGATGGCCACCATCTTGAAAATCTATATTGAACTTCTTTTGAACCGAAAGGCCAATTGGATCAAACTTGTCTGGTAATCAGGTGAGCGATACAGGGCCTTCTTGGCTCTCGTTTTTAGCAAGTTTTTTCAGGTGAGCATTCTTTGGCCCAAAGTGCCTCAAGCTGTAGTTTTATTGGTAATTTACGACTAACCACAGCTGAGAATGGACATCTATGGCCATGTTATTTAAAAAAAATAAAATGGTAGCTCAGTGTAATTTAGCATTATATGGTTAAAATAGCATTCCAGTCAGATAGTTTGAACCCTTAAAGTGCCATTCAAATTTGTAGGAGATGACATTCTAAAATTATTTGAGAGAAAATAAGACCTGATATTTCATGTGAATTGTGAATCCTTATTATCTGGGGAAAAATAAAAGAATAGAATGTCTGCTTTGCCGGTGTTGCTACTGGCACTTCAAGGATTTAATTTTTTCAGTTGAAATTTTATGTACAAGCAAGCAACTCTATACAGAATTTTTTTTCTAACAGTGTCAGTCTGCCACTTCTGATAAATAAGTCTATAACTTTAGTATGTTCAAGAGCTGGTATACATGTGAGCAAACCAAAGCATAACACTTCTATATCTGTATAAATTGCATGAATGCAATTAAATTCTGATTCTCAGTTTTATATTTTCATGCATACCTGACTCATTATTATTATAGTGGTTTCAGTACCAATCAAAATCAATATACCATTTTGACATGAGTTACTCTCATGGGTTGACAAGTTGTTAAACCTGAACTCATTATCATCCTTAACTTCTGTTTCACAGGTTAAAGATTCCAGAAAAAGAGTATGCAGACAGTTTGAAGAAAAACCAGTCACAAAAATGGGCTTATCAAAGGTATTTGCTAATTCATATTCCCTTTTTCTGCTACATTAAAAAATGATGTATGTTTGACATTTCAGTCCTTAATAGTCTCCCTTAACACTCTGTACCAAACAAACCTCTTAAAGCAGTATAATTGCTAAAAACAGATTAAATTTTATCTCATCCATTTCAAAAGCTTTCATGATATTTGGTCGAAAACCACTTGGTCGAATGTATCTTTCCGTCAAATGTTACTTTTCGTCTAACCTGATATTAAGTAGAATTTTCGTCGAAAAAAATCCGCAAACTGACATTTGTCAAAAATTCGTCAAATTTTCATCGAAAAACTGAAAGGAAACTTACCCAAAAACATCCTACTGCACATGATTTTTTGTTACGTGTGGACGTCATCGGTGTGTTTGTTTAGATCGCATGTGTCTTGAAGTATAACGGAACACCAAAAACAATATAATAGAACAAATTTTACTTCCAAATTTAGCAGTCTAAGCCATTTCAATATCATCATTTCAATATGTGATGTTGTAGGCAATGTCTCTGAGGTATTCCTGGATTGTTCTTTGGGCATGGTCTTCGCAGATTCTCTTGATCTTCTCGTTTATCTTCTTCACCTGAAAAAAATCAAAAGGGGGGCTGCGGTTTGTGATTGTTGCACTCCCTGGACTTTTCTCTAGTAACTCCCTCTTTATTATAGATATACGAGGGGAGTTCAATAAGTTCGTAGAACTCGGGGTTTAACTCACAGATTGGAAGATAGTTTCAACATTATTTTTCAATATAATCCCCCTTTACTTCAATGCATTTGGCCCACTTTTCTTTTAAGCAGTCTATGCCTTTGAAATAAAAGTCATCTATTTGGTCCTCAAACCAAGCCTCTGTAGCAGCCTTGAGCTCATCATCGTCCCGAAATCTCGTTCCACGCAAGTGGGACTTCAAATTCCGAAACAGATAATAATTGCTTGGGGCCAGGTCTGGACTGTATGGCAGGTGATTTAACTGCTCGAACTTGTACTCAGGAATAGCCCCTTGTGCAACTCTGGACTTGTGCACAGGGGCATTATCATACAAAAGAAGGACACCAGCAGCTAGCTTTCCCCTTCGTTTTTCTTTAATAGCAACACTTAATTGTTTAATGACATTGGCATAGTATTCTCCTGTAATTGAAGTACCAGCAGGCTTGTAATCTATCAATATAATCCCTTTGGAGACCCAAAACACCATGGCCATTACCATGCTGACTGATGGTTGGGTTCGAAATTTCTTAGGTGGGGGTGAGCCAGGGTGCTTCCATTGCATGGACTCTTTTTTAGTATCGGGGTCCCAGTGGTGAAGCCAAGTTTCATTGCCTGTTACAAGACGAGTGTGAAAGTCTTCTGGATTGGCATTGTACACTTCAAGAAGTTCTTGACTTGACTCCACCCTTTGCTGACGATCTTGCATGTTCAGGTTTCTGGGTACCCAACTGGCAGATACTTTTGACATGCCTAAATGTTCTTGGATCATAGTGTAAACACTTCCATTAGAAATACCACATTCCGAAGCAAGGTCGGCAACTTTGTTTCGGCGATTGTTCAGCACAGGTCTCTTAACACGGTTGATCATCTCTTGGCTGATGACATCAGCAGGGCAACCTGGCCTTGGGTCATCTTCTAAGGAGTCTCGCCCATGTTTAAATTCTGCTGACCACTTTGCCACTGTGGAATACTTCGGGCTACTATCACCATACACATCAGCCATGCACCGATGGATTTCTTTGGCCTTTGCACCCTCCTTAGTGAGGAACTTTATGACTGCTCTGAACTCAATATTCTGACTTTCCATTTTTGCCTGTGGGTATAGGTTTTCAAACAAAAAGTAAGAGCAAAAAATGTACATGTTGACTGAACTGCTGTTATCATTCAACTGACAAGGTTTACACTGCACAAAAATGAAAAAAGAAATCTTGAATTGTATAGAAAAATACCGAGTTCTACGAAATTATTGAACTACCCTCGTATGTTTATTGTTTCAATTATTGTTAGGCACTGACGTGTTTGACTTCAATTACAAAACAAAGTTACCTTTTGGCGGATGCCTTGTGGAGCCATTTCGCTGATCAGCTGATCAACCATGGTCTCTGTATGGGCCTGCTCCCCTTTCACTTTATCCATAAATTCGTAGATGTTTGGGTGGTGTTTGTCTACAATAACCTTAAAACGTCGATGCCACCCCTCAAGCTGATTATTAGTACGTGGTTCGTCTTATAAAGTCCTTTCGTATACGGACCAAATCTCAGGAGGGAAAGTAGGTCTCCTGAAAGTTTTCATGACTGCCTGAAAAGAAATGGGTTTAAATGTTAACGGTTCATTACTTTGTCAGTCAGACGAAAAACGGTGATATATTTCAAATCAAAATATACAGAATTACTGAAAAATTGCCCTATGCCAAATTCAAAAATGTCCCCTGATGCCTTACACTTACCAGAGGTCCAACCTTTTCAGTCTGTGTACTGGGTCTAAACTCAGTGGTCAAACAAAATTTTCCTATGTAGGTTTCTCCATATACTCAAGGAAACCATCTGCCACCTCAGGAATGGACTCCTTTATTTCATTGAATGCTTCGAAGTTGTGGGGTGTAAGGCCGTTAGCATGCGCAGAGACAATGACAAACCAAACTCTCATCAACTATATATTGTTGACGGAGTCCAAGATCAACGATTTTTCTCCAGGGCCAAATGAAAAAAGGAGCATTCGACCTGTGCATCAAGCCAATAACAATTAGTCACGATGAGTGCGGTTTATTGGCCAGATCATGGTAAAAAAAAATCCACCAAATGTAGCATTTTTTTAAAACAAATTCAACCAATTGTCCCATTTCAATATTTTTTTCGTCTGAACATTGTATTCGACAGAAAGCTACATTCGACCGAGTGGTTTTCGACCAAATGACGTGCACCGATTTCAAAACACTTTTCACTTTGGATCATTTAGCAAACTGCTCATTTAGTGTGTAAACCAGTATAAATTACATAGAGAATATGTATACTCATGTGTGTATTGATTTTTGACCAGGTCATTAAAATTTAGACAGGCTCAAATGAGATGCTAAAATAACACTTTCTTCTTGTTAAAGGGGTCTGAACCAAAATAAAGTTAAGAGGGTTTAATTTGAAAAATATAATATATTAGCAGTGAATGAAAACCATGGTTGCTTTAATATTTTCAGTTAAAGGAAAATCTTTTGTTCATTTTGTGCAACTGTTTTTGTAAGTTTCTATATCAATTTGCCAAAGGAGGAGAAAAAGAAAACATGCTAAGTAAATATTTCAGCAGACAACATTTTGAAATATTTTTCTTATTCTTCCTAGAAATCAGGTTTTGACATTTTATGTAAAGCAGTGGCTAGCTGTCTGGAGGCGAATGCCTAGCCTCAGAGGGTAGCCAATGGGAACCGGACACCTAGCCTCAGAGGCTAGCCTTCAGGAACCAGACTGGATAGCACACAGGACCACACTGGATAGGCTAGCTGTCCATAATTAAATCAATATATGCAGTGGGCCCCCATAGCCTAGTGGATAGGAGAGTTGACTCTTAAACCATTAGGTTTCTCACTGCTGTGGTTCGAGCCTTGCTCAGTTCAAATGTAGGAAAGTAGTCAAGTTCTGCTTACAGATCGTCAGGTGGTTTTTCCCTGGGTTCTCCGGTTTTCGCCCACCTTTGATGAACTATCGGCTTGATATAAAGGAAATATTCTTGAAAGGGTCGTAAAGCCTGAATCAAAAAAAAAAAAAAAAAAAAAAAAAAAAAAAATCAGAATATATATGCATACTCGAATGTATCTTTGATACAATGCTAGGTGTTATAATTTATTTCTTTACCTGTAATGGTGACATGATATCTTATTTCACATGCAGTTGTGACCTTAGGGCCATTAGCGTGTTTCATATATCTTAATTTACATGCACAATGTACATGCTATATATTTTCTTAATTTCTAACTAAAGCCACTGGGTAAGCTGCAAGTTTGCTCTGTAGAATTTGAGCAAAAAACGGAAAGCCAGCTAACTTAGTAAAATGCTTTGCATGAAATCCAAGCTATTAACATTTACATGTATTCTGGAATTTTGCACAAAACATGAGAAACCTGTCTTGGGCTCAAACTGGCATGCTCATTTATTCAGATTCTGAACAATAGATTAAAGACAGTAAAAATTTGATAGGTAGCTTTGTAACCTACAGATGCATTACAGATGCGTTTGCAGTTTGGAAGATCATAGCCACTTGTGCGTGAATGGGTTATGAGCTTCAAAGAATAATAGGCCTTTTTGTTTTATTATAAAATTTTTTTATTAATAAGAAGTTTAAGTTTCTTAATTGAATGTCTTTGTCTTTTATACTCTGCCTGACATACCACATTCTGCAGTTGAAATAAGTAACATTTAGGCAATAATTATGATTATTGTCATTATTATATTGGGAATCATGTTCATCTATTTTATAATATGAATATAGAACTGTGCTTGACATGACCCCATTGGGTTGACTGGGCCATAAAACCTCAACACAAACAACAAATAAAATATAGAGTTACACCAAACCAAAATGATAATAAAAGGTGTCATTATACCAGGGGCATGAATATTACTGATTTCAATTACACCACAACATGTACATCTCGTGTACATATCTAATTCTGGACAGGTAGCCTACCCAGTGTAGCTTGGCTGGTGTCCAGTTCCGGACCGCTAGCCTCCAAGGCAAGGTGTCCGGTTCCTGTCGGCTAGCTACTTCCTTCATACAAATTACCTCCTTAGGCTAAGGAGACAATTTGCATGAGCCTATTTTCTGGGAAAAGTAAGAAAATACCAATTTATTGTCTGCTGAATTCATCCATAAAGTGGTAAAGGTAAAAAACATAGTGGTTAGAAATTGTGGTTTTTAATGATGGTCCAGATGGCTGTATTTGGAAGCAGTTGAGCAGTTCTTTATAATGGGGATCTCACTAGCCAATAGGAAACAGGAGTCCCAAAGGCCTGTTTTAGAAAAGGTAACAGTCATATAGTGTGAATTTGATAAATTATCGAGAAAAGAAGGGGGCCAAGACCCCAAAATTGGAGTCCTGGATGCAGAATTCTGAGTTCCTCATTTAAATGCTTTTTGTAATATTTTCAGTGTTGCTCAAGGTATAGCATTTTTCAAGGAAGGGCGCCAGACTGAGGCCATGCAACAGCTGAATAAAGCCTTACAGATTGATGCCACCAATGTGGAGGCTCTAGTGGCCAGAGGAGCTCTGTAAGTATAATCAGGATAGATAGTGCCTAGTTCAAAGCTTCATGACCTGTAAGAAAGTATGGACTATAGTCAGGGTAGATAGTGCCTAGTTCAAAGCTTCATCACCTGTAAGAAAGTATAGACTGTAGTCAGGATAGATAGTGCCTAGTTCAAAGCTTCATCACCAGTAAGGTAGATAGTGCCTAGTTCAAAGCTTCATCACCTGTAAGAAAGTATAGACTGTAGTCAGGGTACGAGGGCATGTAAAAAATAACCAGCCTATCCCATTTCCGATGGATCGAGATGGTCACAATTTTCATGCTTTGTTTCAATATATGTTTTATACATGGGTACAAAATTGCACGCGTATCAAGTCATTCTTTAATAAGATATTGAATGTCAAACTTGGCTAGTGATGCAAAGGCATGCTTTTCATCTAAAGTTGAGTACCATGCTGTAATTCGGTACTTGTATTTAAAAGGTAAAACAGGCAAGGAAATACACGGCGAGTTAGCCGATGTTTATGGGTCTTCTTCACAATCTTATGCTCAGGTTAAATTCTGGATAGGGGAATTCAAACGCGGTAGAACGTCTTTAGAAGATGAAGCCAGGTCTGGACGCCCACTGGATGCCACCGACGAAGAAATGTGTAAGAAAGTTCGGGATCTGGTATACTCTGATAGGCGAATTCAGGTGGAAGAAATAGCGCAGGCATTAGGCATTTTACATGGTAGCGTTTCAACAACCTTACATGATCGTTTAGGTATGAGCAAGCTAACAGCCCGTTGGGTCCCCGAAACCCTTAGCAGTGAGCAAATGGCAACCAGAGCATCAGTATGCAGCACCTTATTGAAGTGTTTTAGGTCAAAAGATGATTTTCTTTTGCGTCTGGTGACTGAAGATGAGACTTGGGTTCATTATTATGAGCAGAGAATAAAGCTTAGAGTCGTCAGTGGGTAGGGCCTGGGTCCCCAAGGCCAAAGAAGTTCAAGACGCAACCATCTGCTGGCAAGGTGATGGCCACAGTATTTTGGGATGCAAAAGGCGTTATTATGTTGGACTTTTTACCCAAGAGAAGTACAATAACTGGAGTGTACTATGCAAACTTGTTAGACCAGCTGAGAACCGCCATCGGTGAAAAATGCCAAGGTAAACTCTTTTGCTGCAACAGGACAATGCGAGAGTCCACACTTGCAAAGTTGCAATGGATGCTGTAGAGCGAAACGGGTATGAATTAATACCACATCCTGCCTATTCGCCTGACCTAGCTCCTAGTGACTTCTTCCTATTCCCAAACTTGAAAAAGGATATCCGTGGACTTCATTTCCGGTCTGATGAAGAAGTCGTGAGGGCAGTTGAGGAGTGGGTCAGTGGAAAGGGCCCTGACTTTTTCAGTTCTGGGCTGATGGCACTTGAACACCGTTGGTCTAAGTGCATCACACTAGAGGGCAATTACATCAAAAAAGAAGAGGTGGATCTCAACCAGAAATAAGTTAGGCTGGTTATTTATTGACTCACCCTCATAGATAGTGCCCAGTTCAAAGCTTCATCACCTGTAAGAAAGTATAGACTGTAGTCAGGGTAGATATTGCCTTGTTCAAAGCTTCATCACCTGTAAGAAAGTATAGACTGTAGTCAGGATAGATAGTGCCTAGTTCAAAGCTTCATCACCTGTAAGAAAATATAGACTGTAGTCAGGGTAGATAGTGCCTAGTTCAAAGCTTCATCACTTGTAAGAAAGTATAGACTGTAGTCAGAATAGATAGTGCCTAGTTCAAAGCTTCATCACTTGTAAGAAATTATAGACTATAGTCTGATTCAGAGCCATTATTCACACAAACTATAGCTGTTATAGCTACATTTAAACAATTTTATTTTTCTTTATTTGTTTTTGTTCTATTATACCAATCAGTTATTTCCAAGTGATTGAATAATTTCTTGGTACTATTATGATGTCATTGGCATAAGCCTTATGTAACTTCATTTAAAATGGCATCCAACAATAGTACAATATTGTAAATGAAGTTCAGACATAGTTTAGCAATTTTCTCACTGTCACCAGGAAAATTGGAAGAAGTGGAGGTAAATTCAAAATACTTATGTATCTAATTAAAAAGAGATTTATCAAAATAACAGCCCATCGATGAATCATCTTAAGAGCAGAAGGAAAGCCAACTTATTGAAGCACTTGAACAAAACTTTTTAGCTCACCTGAGCCAAAGGCTTAAGGTAAGCTTTTGTGACTGCTCGATGTCCATGGTCTGTTGCGCATCTGTCAACAATATTCCTAAATGACATCCCCATCTAAACTAATAAAAGGATTTTGAAATAATTTCACAGGATGTTAGATGGGTGACCCTATACCAAAATTGCTTTATTGGTTCCACTCTGCTAAATTACAAAAAACACCTTGAAACCGCATCTCCTCCTAAGCCACAGGCCTAATGTCAGAGTAGTTTCATAGAAATGTTCCTCTTATGCCCCTCTACCAAAATTGTTAAAATGATTTAGCTCCACTGAACAAAATGGCCACCAGAGTTAAAAATAGAAAAATCTCTAAACGGTCCATCAACACAGTCACGCGTCTGTCAACAATTTTCCTAAATGACATCCTTCCTAAACTGCTGAATTGATTTCAATATGATTTCACAGGAATGTTCCTTAGGTGACCTCTACCAATTTGCTGAAATGGTCCCGCTCTGCTGAACAAAATGGCCACCAGAGCTCAAAATAGAAAACTCTTGAAAAGGCATCTCCTCCTAGGCAAATGTCTCAATATCAAAATAATTCCATAGAAATGGTCCTCATATGACAATTTACCAAAATTTCTAAAATTATTCCATGAGGTTGAACAAAATGGCCACTAGAGGTGAAAAGAAAAAACAAAAAATAACCTTTAAACAATAGCTCCTCTTAGGCAAATGGCCTGATTTCAAAGTAATTTCACAGAAATGTTACTCATCTGAGCCTTTAACAAAATTGCTAAAATCGCTTTACTCTGCTGAACAAAATGTCCGCCAGAGCTAAATACAGAAAAACCTTTAACTGACATTTCCTCCTAGGCACAGAAATGTTTCTCTTATGACCCTTTACCAAAATTGCTAAAATCTTTCCCTGCCACTCAACAAAATGGCAACCAGAGCGAAAAAGTAGAAAAACCTTAAAACAATATCTTCTCTTAGGCAAATGGCCAGATTTCAAAATAATTTCACAGAAATGTTCCTCTAATAACCCTTTACCAAAATTGCTAAAATCGTTCTGCTTGACAGAAAAAATGGCCACCAGAGCTAAAACTAGAAAAACCTTTAAATGACAGCTCCTACTTATTTTTAGCTCCTACTTATTTTTAGTGCTGACTCATTCTACTATGCTAAACAAAGAGGCCACCAGAGCTAAAAATAATTTCACAGAAATGTTCCTCTTATGACAAACAAATACAAATATCAAATTACACCAAACCAAAATGATTTTAACAAAATTACTAAAATTGTTCTGCTAAGCTGAACAATATGGCCACCAGAGATAAAAATAGAAAAATCTTAAAGAGTCATCTCCTCCTAGGTCAATGGCCCAATTTCAAAATAATTCCATAGAAATGTTGCTCATATGAGCCTTTACCACAACTGCTAAAATCCTTCCCCTAAGCTGAACAACATGCCAGAGGTAAAAATTAGAAAAACCTTAAAATGACAACTTCTCCTGGGAAAAATTGCCCGATTTCAAAATATTTCACAGAAATGTTCCTTTAATTGTCCTTTCCCAAAATTGCTAAAATCCTTTGGCTCGGCTGAACAAAATGGCAGCCAGAGCTAAAAAAAAAAACAAAAAAAAAACAAAAAAAAACAAACCTTTAAATGACATTTCCCCAAGGCCAATGGCCCAATTTCAAAATAATTTCAGAGAACGTTCCTCTTACGACTCTTTACCCAAAGTGCTGAATCATTCTACTATGCTAAACAAAGAGGCCACCAGAGCTAAAAATAGAAGAAAAAAAACAAAAAAAAAAAAAAACGTTTCCTCCTAGCCCAATGACATGATTTCAAAATAATTCCACAGAAATGTTCCTCATGTGACCCTTTACCAAAACTGCAAAAATTGTTCTGCTCTGCTGAACAAAATGGCTACCAGAGCTAAAAAAAGATAAACCTTTAAATGACAAAAGGAAACTCTTTAAAAATCTTCTCTTTTTTTTGTTCTAAATTGGCTTCCGGATTTCAGAATTATTTTGTAGAAATGATCTCTAGGTGGCCGTCTTCCAAAATTGCCTAAGCAATTTAATTTTATTTAAAAAAAAAAATGGCTGCCAACGGGTTGGGGCTTATTTTTCCTATATTTTAGCTCGTCTAAGCAAATGACCAGGGTGAGCTTTTGTGTCATCCTCTGTCCGTCTTCCGTCGTCAATAATTAGTTTGTTAACACTCTAGAGGTCGCACAGTTTTGACCAAGTCTTCAGTGATTTCCTACCTGCGAGTCCCGCTTCATATACTCGTATTTTTTCTCTCGGACTCACAAATTTTGTAGATGCGAGTCCCTGGACTCACAAAATACAGTAGAAAACTGTTCCAAAATATGTTATAGACTCATGATTTTATCATGGGACTCAATGAATTTCAATCATGTGAGTCCTTGGGACTCAACAGAACCAAACTGTAAATAAATCACTCAGTCTTAAAGAAACTTGCTCAGAATGTTTGCCTCTTGAAATCTAGGTCAAGTTCCAAACTGAGTTACCAGGTCAGATCAAAGGAACATCTTGTTAACACTCTAGATGTCACATTTTTGAAGTAATCATCATGAGTCTTGCTCAAAATATTTATTTGAATAATTTCTAGGTCAGATTTAAAACTAGGTCTCTTGGGGTTAAAAACTAGGTCACCAGGCCAAATTAAAGGAAAACCTTGTTAACACTGTAAGGATCACATTTTATAAGTGACCATGATGAATCTTGCTCAGAATGTTTATCTTGATGATTTCTAGGTTAAGATCGAAACTGCATCACTTATGACCTGAGGTCACATTTTTATCCCCCGAACCGACCGAAAGGTTCGGGGGATATAGCGATTGCCCTGGGGTCCGTCTGTCCGTCTGTCTGTAGACGAAACCTTGTGCGGCCCACAACTCCTATACCCTTTGAGCTATTTTCATGAAACTTTGTCAGGTTGTAGAGAGCATCGGGTAGGAGTGTCACATGCAAGAATGACAACTCTAATCGACTTGGTTCAGGAATTATCTCCCACAGTCTCCAAAAATTGTAAAATTTTGTGCGGACCATAACTCTGAAACCCTTTAAGATATTTTCATGATACTTCACCAATATGTAGAGGACATTGAGTAGGCGTGTCGCGTACAAGAAAGACAACTCTAGCTGACTCCATTTTGGAGTTACCTCCCATAGTTGTTAAATCTTGTGCGGCCCATAACTCTAAACCCTTTAAGGTATTTGCATGATACTTCACCATTAGGTAGAGGAGGTTGAGTAGGCCTGTTTCGTACAAGAAAGACAACTCTAACTGACTGCGTTCTTGAGTTATCTCCCATAGTTATAAAATCTTTTGCAGGCCATAACTCAATAACCCTTTGAGATATTTTCATGATACTTGATCAAGTTGTAGAAGACATTGAGTAGGTGTGTCACATACAACAACTCTAGCTGGAATGACAAGTCTAATCGACTTGGTTCAGGAGTTATCTCCCATAGTCTCCCAGAATTGGTAAATTTTGTGCGGACCATAACTCTGAAACCCTTTAAGATATTTTCATTACACTTCACCAATATATAGAGGACATTGAGTAGGCGTGTCGTGTACAAAAAAGACAACTCTAGTTGACTCCGTTTTGGAGTTACCTCCCATAGTTGTTAAATCTTGTGCGGCCCATAACTCTAAACCCTTTAAGGTATTTGCATGATACTTCACCATTAGGTAGAGGACGTTGAGTAGGCCTGTTTCGTACAAGAAAGACAACTCTGACTGCGTTCTTGAGTTATCTCCCATAGTTGTAAAATCTTGTGCAGGCCATAACTCAATAACCCTTTGAGATATTTTCATGATACTTGATCAAGTTGTAGAGGACATTGAGTAGGTGTGTCACATACAAGAACAACAACTCTAGCTGACTCCGTTTTGGGAGTTATCTCCCATAGTTGTTAAAGCTTATGCGGCCCATAACTCAAAACCCTATAAATTATTTTCATGATACTTCACCAATAGGTAGAGGACATTGGGTAGGGGTGTCACGTACAAGAATGACAACTCTAACTGACTGTGTTCTGGAGTTATCTCCCATAGTTATGAAATCTTGTGCAGACCATAACTCAATAACCCTTTGAGATATTATCATGATACTTGATCAAGTTGTAGAGGACATTGAGTAGGTGTGTCACATACAAAAACAACAACTCTAACTGACTCAATTCTGGAGTTATCACCCATACTTCCTAAATCTTGTGCAGGCCATAACTCAAACCCTTTGAGATATTTTTATGATACTTCGTCAAGTTCTAGAGGACATTGAGTAGGCATGTCATGTACACAAAAGACAAGTCTGACTCCATTTTTGAGTTATCTCCCATAGTTGTTAAATTTGCTGACAGTCATAACTTCTCTACCAGTTGAGATTTTTTGGTGATAATTAATAGGGATGCTTAGAACATTAAGAAGGAGAGTTGCATTTAAAAATTGTAACTACATTTATTTTCAGTTATCGCACCTGGTGGTAAAGTCTTGTGCAGCCCATAACTCTTTAACCAGTGGAGACATTTTAATGATAGTAGAGATGCTAAGAACATAAACTAGGTGTGTCACAATATGTAAGGACAACTCTGACCTACAGATTGTTGGAGTTATCTCCCTTACTTATACTGGGGATGCAGATTTATCATGCAGCAGGCTTTATTTTTCTCATTATTTTTGGATTCTTTGTTGAAAATCACTTACTAGAGAACACAAAATTGAGTTTCTCAGACTAACGGTTGAAGAGTTACTGGCCATGCAGGCAAAGGGCCTTATATTTCTCATTATTTTTGGATTCTTTGTTGAAAATCACTTACTAGGGAACACAAAATCCTGTTTCTACGACTTACAGTTTGAGAGTTATAATCTTTGCAGGCAACAGGCCTTATTTTTCTCATTATTTTTGGATTCTTTGTTGAAAATCACTTACTAGCAAACAAAAAATCCAGTTTCCATGACTTATGGTTTAAGAGTTATAATCATTGCAGGCAATGGGCCTTATTTTTCTCATTATTTTCAGTTTCTTTGTTGAAAAACACAAAATCCAGTTTCCACAACTTATGGTTTTAGAGTTCTATGTCTGATTCACAGTTGTGGAGTTATCACCCACTGCAGGGTTAAACAAGTGTATCCCTTGATAAAATTACATCTCTGATGCCCTAGATTGAAAAAAGATGGCCATTTGCGGTGAGGTCAGGGGATCTGCCATCTCTTCTGATGGCTATTTTTAGCTCACCTGAGCTGAAGGCTGAAGGTGAGCTTTTGTGATCACTCACCGTCCGTCGTCGTCGTCGTCCGTATGTCAGTCCCTCCGTCCACAATCTTTAAACAACATCTCCTCCTAAACCACTGATTGGATTTTGACCAAACTTCACAGGAATGATCCTTGGTTGGTCCTCTTTCAAAGTTGTTCAAATGGTTCCGGTCCGTTGCATATCTAGGTCACAGGAGCTAAAAATAGATTTTTTAACTAAAAACTTAAAAAATCTTCTTGTCAGAAACCACTGGACCGATTTCAATATAATTTTGCAGAAATGTTCCTTTGGTGATCCTCTACCAAGATTGTTCAAGCCATTCGGATTCGTCAAAAAACATGGCTGCCAGGGGGCGGGGCTTATTTTCCCTATATATCTATATAGAAAACTTTAAAAATCTTCTTGTCAGAAACCCCTGGACAGATTTCAATATAATTTTGCAGAAATGTTCCTTTGGTGATCCTGTACCAAGATTGTTCATGCCATTTGGATTCGTAAAAAAACATGGCCGCCAGGGGGCAGGGCTTATTTTCCCCATATATCTATATAGAAAACTTTAAAAATCTTCTTGTCCGAAACACTGGACCAATTTCAATATAATTTTGCAGAAATGTTTCCTTTGGTGATCCTGTTGCAAGATTGTTCAAGCCATTTGGATTCGTCAAAAAACGTGGCCGCCAGGGGGCGGGGCTTATTTTCCCTATATATCTATATAGAAAACTTTAAAAATCTTCTCGTCCGAAACCAGTGGACAGATTTCAATATAATTTTGCAGAAATGTTCCTTTGGTGATCCTCTACCAAGATTGTTCAAGCCATTTGGATTCGTAAAAAAACGTGGCCGCCAGGGGGCGGGGCTTATTTTCCCTATATATCTATATAGAAAACTTTAAAAATCTTCTTGTCCGATACCACTGGACTGATATCAATATAATTTTGCAGAAATGTTCCTTTGGTGATCCTGTTGCAAGATTGTTCAAGCCATTTGGATTCGTCAAAAAACGTGGCCGCCAGGGGGCGGGGCTTATTTTCCCTATATATCTATATAGAAAACTTTAAAAATCTTCTTGTCCGAAACCACTGGACCGATTTCAATATAATTTTGCAAAAATGTTCCTTTGGTGATCCTCTACCAAGATTGTTCAAGCCATTTCGATTCGTCAAAAAACATGGCCACCAGGTTGCGGGGCTTATTTTCTCTATATATCTATATAGAAAACTTTAAAAATCTTCTTGTCCGAAACCACTGGACAGATTTCCATATAATTTTGCAGAAATGTTCCTTTGGTGATCCTGTACCAAGATTTTTCAAGCCATTTGGATTTGTCAAAAAACATGGCTGCCAGGGGGCGGGGCTTATTTTCACTGTATATCTGTATAGAAAACTTTAAAAATCTTCTTGTCAGAAACCACTGGGCCGATTTCCATATGATTTTGCAGAAATGTTCCTTTGGTGATCCTGTTGCAAGATTGTTCAAGCCATTTGGATTTGTCAAAAAACATGGCCGCCAGGGGGGCGGGGCTTATTTTCCTTATATATCTATATGGAAAACTTTAAAAATCTTCTTGTCAGAAACCACTGGATCGATTTCCATATGATTTTGCAGAAATGTTCCTTTGGTGATCCTGTTGCAAGATTGTTCAAGCTGCCATGATTTGTTAAAAAACATGGCGGCTAGGGGGCGGGGTTAATTTTCCCTATATATCTATATAGAAAACTTTAAAAATCTTCTTGTCCGAAACCACTGGACCAATTTCAATATAACTTGGCAGAAATGTTTCCTTAGTGACCCTCTATCAAGATTGTTCAAGCCGACATGATTTGCCAAAAAACATGGCCGCTAGGGGGTGCGGGGCTTATTTTCCCTATATATCTATATAGAAAACTTTAAAAATCTTCTTGTCCGAAACCACTGGACCGATTTCAATATAATTTTGCAAAAATGTTCTTTGGTGATCCTCTACCAAGATTGTTCAAGCCATTTGGATTCGTCAAAAAACATGGCCACCAGGTTGCGGGGCTTATTTTCCCTATATATCTATATAGAAAACTTTAAAAATCTTCTCGTCCGAAACCAGTGGACAGATTTCAATATAATTTTGCAGAAATGTTCCTTTGGTGATCCTCTACCAAGATTGTTCAAGCCATTTGGATTCGTAAAAAAACGTGGCCGCCAGGGGGCGGGGCTTATTTTCCCTATATATCTATATAGAAAACTTTAAAAATCTTCTTGTCCGATACCACTGGACTGATTTCAATATAATTTTGCAGAAATGTTCCTTTGGTGATCCTGTTGCAAGATTGTTCAAGCCATTTGGATTCGTCAAAAAACGTGGCCGCCAGGGGGCGGGGCTTATTTTCCCTATATATCTATATAGAAAACTTTAAAAATCTTCTTGTCCGAAACCACTGGACCGATTTCAATATAATTTTGCAAAAATGTTCCTTTGGTGATCCTCTACCAAGATTGTTCAAGCCATTTGGATTCGTCAAAAAACATGGCCACCAGGTTGCGGGGCTTATTTTCCCTATATATCTATATAGAAAACTTTAAAAATCTTCTTGTCCGAAACCACTGGACAGATTTCAATATAATTTTGCAGAAATGTTCCTTTGGTGATCCTGTACCAAGATTTTTCAAGCCATTTTGATTTGTCAAAAAACATGGCTGCCAGGGGGCGGGGCTTATTTTCACTGTATATCTGTATAGAAAACTTTAAAAATCTTCTTGTCAGAAACCACTGGGCCGATTTCCATATGATTTTGCAGAAATGTTCCTTTGATGATCCTGTTGCAAGATTGTTCAAGCCATTTGGATTTGTCAAAAAACATGGCCGCCAGGGGGTGGGGCTTATTTTCCTTATATATCTATATGGAAAACTTTAAAAATCTTCTTGTCAGAAACCACTGGACCGATTTCCATATGATTTTGCAGAAATGTTCCTTTGGTGATCCTGTTGCAAGATTGTTCAAGCTGCCATGATTCGTTAAAAAACATGGCCGCTAGGGGGCGGGGTTAATTTTCCCTATATATCTATATAGAAAACTTTAAAAATCTTCTTGTCCGAAACCACTGGACCAATTTCAATATAACTTGGCAGAAATGTTTCCTTAGTGACCCTCTATCAAGATTGTTCAAGCCGACATGATTTGCCAAAAAACATGGCCGCTAGGGGGTGCGGGGCTTATTTTCGATATAATTCTATATAGAAAACTTGAAAAAATCTTGTCGTCAGAAACCACAGGACTGATTTCCATATAACTTCGCAGAAATGTTTCCTTGGTGACCCTTTACCAAGATTGTTCAAGCCGTTATGATTTGTCAAAAAACATGGCCGCTAGGGAGCGGGGCTTATTTTCCTATATAATTTATCTATATAGAAAATTTTAATAGTCTTTTCAGAAAGCACTTGACCGATTTCAATGTAACTTTGCAGGAATGTTTCTTATGTAACCCTCTATCAAGATTGTTCAAGCCGTCATGATTTGTCAAAAAACATGGCCGCCAGGAGTCGGGGCTTATTTTCCTTATATATCTATATAGAAAACTTTAAAACTCTTCTTGTTAGAAACCACTGAACCGATTTCATTATAACTGCAGAAATTTTTCCTTGGTGACCCTCTACTAAGATTGTTCAAGTAATCATGATTCGTCAAAAAACATGGCTGCCGGGGGCAGGGCTTATTTTCCCTATATATCTATGTATAAAACTTTAAAAATCTTCTTTTCAGAAACCAATGGACCGATTTCAGTACAACTTGGCAGGAATGTTTCTTTGGTGACCCTCTACAAAGATTGTTCAGGCCGTCATGATTCATCAAAAATCATGGCCACTAGGGGGCGGGGCTTATTTTCCCTATATATCTATATAGAAAACTTTAAAAATCTTCTCGTAAGAAACAGTTGGACCGAGTTCAATGTAACTTGGCAGGAATGTTGCTTTGGTGACCTTCTACCAAGATTGTTCAAGCCTTCATGATACGTCAAAAACCATGGCCCCCAGGAGGGTGGGGCTTATTTTTCATATATATCTGCATAGAAAATTTTAAAATTCTTCTTGTCACATACCCCATGACCGATTTCAATATTACTTGGCTGGAATGTTGCTTTGGTGAACCTCTATCAAGATTGTACAAGCAATCATGATTCGTCAAAAAACATGGCTGCCATGGGGTGGGGCTTGTTTTCCCTATATATCTAAATAGAAAACTTTAAAAATCTTTTTGTCAGAAACCACTGAACAGATTTCAATATAACTTGGTAGGAATGTTCCTTTGGTGACCCTCTACCAAGTTTGTTCAAGCTGTCATGATTCGTCAAAAAACATGGCCGTTAGGGCATAGGGCTTTATAGCTATATAAAACTTTTTAAACCACTGGACCAATTTCAATATAACTTGGCAGAAATGTTCCTTTGGTGACCTTCTTTTAAGATTCAGTTCAAGTCGTCAAGATTTGTAAAAAAACATGGCCAGGGGTGTGGTGGAGGGGGGGTGGGGATGGTTAGTGCTATAAAGTTTATGCAAAAATCCTAGAGCAGTGAACTTGGCTGAAACTTCAACAGTAAATATGCAAATCTGTTTGGTCAGGTGAGCGATATAGGACCATCATGGTCCTCTTGTTTAAGTAATCATTGTGAGTCGTGCTCAAAATTTTGTCTAGATGCTTTTTAGGTTGACGTGGAAACTGGGTCACGGGATCAAATCAAAGAAAAACCTTGTTAACACCCTAAAGGTCGCATTTTTCAAGTGACTGTCATGAATCTGTGAGGATGTCTGTCTGTACATCTGTCCGTCTGTCTCCGTTCGTGTTTGTGATGGCATAAGCAATTTGCTGTTTAAGTTTTTGTAATTGATCATAATTACTAACGCTTTTCATTTAAAGATTTCATATATTGATATCACATGTGGCTACTCTATTGTAGCTGTTTGTATTTAAGGCATGCTTTGGCAAAAAAAAAAAATATATATATATATTATATAAATAAATAAATGAATAATTGAATAAAAAGCTAACATGGACAAAAAGAAGGAAATTTGATATTTTATGCTATTCTTTAAATTTCAGTTATGCTAATAATGAGAGTTATGGTAGAGCTCTAGAAGATTTCAGTGAAGCAAGGAAGATAAATCCAAAACATGCTAATGCCATTAAATACACTCATGAAACCTTATTAGCTAAAGGAAAGGGGTAAGTAAATCTTCAAAGGAAAGTTTTTACAAATTTGAATCAGTACAAGTGCTTACCCTCCTTTTATAGGGTGGTGGTAAGTACCTGCTGCAGCAGGTGGCATTTGTTTGTGTTGAGGTTTTACGGCCCATTCAACCCAATGGGGTCATATCGAGCGCGGTCAGTTACCTAACCACATGTTTACTGGGCAGGCTTAGTCCTCTAAGCGGTTAACCAGTATTGTGCACATTCTTCGCCAGAAACTGACAACTGCCCTTCTTGAATCAGTGGAAGGGAGAGAATGACTGTAGAAAATATTTCATGATCAGTCTCCGCAAAAGAATGTTGCTGACCTCGGCGGGGGTTGGACCCGCAACCTCATGGTCTCCAGTCGGACCGCGCATCCAGTTGAGCCACAGAGGCTGGCAGCAGGTGGGGGAAGGAGTAAGTTTGTATCATAGCTATAGATAAGGTTCATTTTTAGCTCACGTGAGCTATGCTCAGGATGAGTTATAGTGATCACTTTTTGTCCGTCGTCCGTTCATCTGCCCATCCGTCTGTAACATTTTCAAACGACTTTTCAAGCCTCTGAGCCAATTTTGCTCAAATTTCATTTGGAGACTCCTTAGGTTGGGGGAATGAAAGATTGCTAAAATGGTTGCAGTCCATTGACCAAGATGGCCGCCATGCCCATATATGGTAAAAACCTTTAAAATTCTTCTTCTCCAGAACAGAGGATGCCTGAATCTTTGCACAAGTTATCGGGGACAGGAGGTCTACCAAAGTTGCTAAAATGATTGTCATACATTGACGTTGACCTTTTTACGGCGAGGTCAAGTTTTCTTCCGTATGCATTTGATGGGCCCCATACATTGGTATGGGAAATATGTTAATAATTTCAAATGACCTGCTCCGAAGCCTCTGGGCCAATATTGCTCAAATTTCATATGGAGCATCCTTGGGGCAGGAAAACAAAAGATTGCTAAAATGATCATGGTCAATTGACCAAGATGGATGCCATGCCCATATGTGGTAAAAACCTTTAAAAATCTTCTTCTCCAGAACCAAATAAGCCCTGGGGCCTAATCTTTGCACATATCATTCGGGACAGGAGATCTACCAAAATTGCTAAAATGATGGTCCTGCATTGATGTTTGACCTTTTTACAGCAAGGTCAAATTTGCATCCCATTGCATTTGTATGGGCCCTGTACATTTATATGGGAAAAATGTTGAGAATTCATTTTTTGGACATCTCCTGTATAATCCAGATGAATCCAAACTTGATGATGAGCATTAGAGTGCTTAGCAGACACAAAATAGAAAATCCAAGATGGCTACCAAAGCCGCCATCTCGAAAAATTAATTTTCGACATTTCAAAAACCTTTGGTCACTTTGAGCCGAAACTTGCTTTGTAGATCAAAACGAGCTAAAATAGTGTCGATCGGAAATCCAGGATGGCCGCAATGGTTCCACTCCATTGAACAAGAGGGCCGCCAGAGCTGAAAATAGAAACTCTTCAAATGACATCTCATCCTTGGCCAGTGTCCCGATTTCAAAATATATACACAGAAGCCTTCCTCCAATGGCCCTTTACCAAAATTGCTAAAATGGTTCAGCTTGGCTGAACAAAATGGCGGCCAGAGCTAAAAATAGAAAAAAACCTTTAAAAGACCTCATCCGCAGCCAGTGTCCCGATTTCAAAGTATTTCACAGAAGTGTTTCTTTTATGGCACTTTACCAAAATTGCTAAAATAGTTCAGCTCGGCTGAAGAAAATGGCCGCCAGAGCTAAAAACAAAAAAAAACAACAACTTTAAACGACATCTCTTCCTTGGACAGTGGCCTGATTTCAAAATGATTTCACAGAAATGTTCCTAAATGATAAAATGGTTCTGCTCTGCTGAACAAAATGATCATGAGAGCTAAAAGTAGAAAAACCTTTAAAGAACATCTCCGTGGTCAGTGGCAAGCCTTAAAAAATAATCTCACATCATTGTTCCTATTATTCCCCTTTACCAAAATTACTTAAATGGTTCTGCTCTGCTGAAAAAAATGGTTGCCAGAGCTAAAAATAGCAAAAAAATCTTTAAAGGACAGGATAAGATGACCCAATTAACTTCTGAAAAATTCTGAATTTTTTTTACTGATGGCCCTTTGAAAATTTCAGCATTTTACCCTTATAAGCGAATCTCGGAAAAATGTTTAAGCCATTACCTTGAAACTTGACAGGCTGATCGGAATGATGAGTAAATAACTTGATTAGCTTACAGCAGTTAACTCAAGTGAGCGTTGTGGCCCATGGGCCTCTTGTTTTGTTGTTATTGTTGTTTTTTTTTTGTTGTTTTTTTTTCAACCAAAGAAAAAAAAAAGATTTTTTGTGGTTCTCGATGAAAATTTATGTTGTGTGTACTCATTAGAAGCATCTCGGTGAGTATCCACAACATATGTTTTCATAGAGAAATAAGTAAAATATTTATCTGAATACTCCTATTATCTAGAGCTATATTGTATTTTTCTGTTTCTGCTCTGTCATTCACTCCTTCCTCCTCCATTTCTCTCTTTTCTATCATTACTAGTTCTGTCCCTTTTCTCCCTTTCTCTGGGAGATGACAAAATGACCCACAAGGGTTGACTTGTCATTAAACAAGGGGGATGAGGAATGAATGGGGATTTATAATGTATTTAATATTTTGTAGGTTTTAACTCAAATAGTATTGATATTTTTTCTTATTTCTTAATGAAAGCATATCCTGTGTGTACTCATCAGAACACCTAGGTGAGCTGGTTCAAAAGAGTACCTACAACATGTTTTCAAAAGGAATGACCCTCAGTGAGGCACTTCTTTGAGAAATAAGAAAATATGTATCTCTTAATCTGGATACTCTCCTTAGCTCGAGCTATGAAGTGCAGCTCACAGGACAAGTTAATTGAAATTTCTTATTTGTCCTCAGGAAAATTGGAAAAGTCAGGCATGGTGTTTCCACAATGCTGCAAACAGGACTCAAGAAACTGAAAACAGCCAGTCGGTCCAGTCATTTTTGGCCGCATTTATGGAGCTTGCAGAGTCATTTTTGGCTGCATTTATGGAGTTTACCAAGCAGAAATTTCGGTGTTTTCCGAAGCCATTGTTTTCCGTGTTGCAATTTCCCATTACGAAAACACGCCTATTCAAATATATTGAAAATTACACCACCAAAAACTGAAAATTTTCAGATAAAAAATTCTGATTATTTCCACATTTCTGCTCAAAACATAGATTGTGGGTACTTGTTAGAACTGCCTTGATGAGGCGGTTCTAACGAGTACCCACAATCTATGTTTTTGAGCAGAAATAAGAAAACTAATGTATACCCCTGTATACCCCCGTTTTACTATATAAAAGTGGGATTTAACGGGGTCAATATTATATAGGCATGTTTTCATGATGAAAGGCAGATGTTGGTTTATTGTTAACATAACGAATGACATACTGACACGGCTTACACTTGCTGATCTTATGCCCATAAGTATCATGATTATAAGCAGCAGTATAGCTCAGTATTATCAGATGTGCGATTTAATTTACTTTCAGTTTCACAGCTGAGCACTCAATGGGTAAAGAGTGCAAAAGGGGAACAGTTGGAATCTCTTTATGTCATGGCAAGTCAGTTTAGTGTTTGCATTGTGCTGCAGCTAGCCACTACAATTTTTTTTATCCCTTGCACAAAGAAGTTGTGGAAGGGGATATAGGATTTGTCTCTTACATAAGTTGTACCTCACGTATGTTCCCCTTTTGTCATCGCTCTAGCACCTACATTTATTGATGGATTTTAATATAACTTCACACAAATGTTAGGTATGATAATATCTCACGCAGATTGGACATTCAGGGTCCTGGGCTCAAGGTCAAGGTCAATGTGGCTTTTTAGAAAAAAATTGTCATCGCTGTAGTGCCTCCATTTATTGATTGATTTTAATGCAAGTTCACACAAATGTTGTGTATGATAATATCTCAAACAAGTTAGACTATCAGGGTCCTGGTCACTGTGGTTATTTTTAGAAAAATTTTTGTCATAGCTCTAGTGCCTATATTTATCAATGGATTTTAACATAATTTCACACAAATGTTTTGGGATTAAAATATCTCAAGCAAGATTGACTTTCAGGATACTGGGCTCGTGGTCAAAGTCACTGTAGCTATTTTTAGAAAAAAGCTTTGTTATGGCTCTAGTGCCTACATTCATTGATGGATTTTAACCACACACATATTTGGTATGATAATATCTCAAAGAAGTTTGACTTTCATGGTGCTGGGATCAAGGTTAAGGTCGTTGTGACTATTTTTAGAAAACTTTGTCCTCGCACTAGTGCCTTCATCTAACAATGGATTTTAATAAAACTTCACATAAATGTTGGGTACAATAATATCTCAAGCAAGTTCAACTTTCAGGTTGCTGGGCTCAAGGTCAAGGTAACTGTGGCTATTTTTAGCAAAAACTTTGTCATCGCTCTAGCCCCTGCATTTATCAATGGATTTTAATGTATCTTCATACATTTGTACAGTATTAAAATATCTCGAGCAAGTTCAACATTCAGGTTTTTGGGCTCAAGGTCAAGGAAACTGTAGCTATTTTTAGAAAAAAATACTTTGTCATTGCTCTGATGCTTCCATTTATCAATGGATTTCAATATAACTTCACATAAATATTTGGTATGATAATATCTTGCAAGTTCAACTTTCATGTTGCTGGGCTCAGGGTCAAGGTAACTTTGGCTATTATTAGAAAAAAACTTTGTCATCGTTCTAGCCTTTACTTTTATCAATGGATTTTAATATATCTTCACACAATTGTTGGATATTATAATATCTTAAGTAAGTTCAACTTTCAGGTTGCAGGGCTCAAGGTCTGCTATTTTAGTCATCGCTCTAGCCCTGCATTTATCAATGGATTTTAATATATCTTCACACATTTGTGGGTATGATAATATCTCGAGCAAGTTTGACTTTCAGGGTCCTGAGCTCAAGGTCAAGGTTGACATGAATGAAATATTTTCTATCATGTGAGATCTAATCCCTCCCAACCTGAAAATCTGAATGTTTACAATACTGTACCCTTACGTCAAGGTCATATATGACCTTAACATTTAAGGTCACAGGCTTTTGTTTCTTCATTCACATAATTATTATATGTCATGTCATTCCCCAATTCAATGTTTGCCCACATCAGGTAGTCTGGTGCGAGAGGATTGTATCGCCTGCCATGCCTTGTTTTCGTTGGACCACTAAAATTACGTAGTGTTTTACCCTAGCGCCGCATCAATGCCCAGCACATCTGACTTTGGCAGGTTGAACATGTTCAGATTACAATGAAGCACATTTAACAGATATATTAAAATTAAATAAACAAATTAACAACAGCGAGAAGAAACATCTTTTGATGTGTAGACCCAGATCAGACGCCGCTGAATACCCGCCGCGATTCAAGCTAACGCATTTTTTTCACCAAGTTTCTCCACGACTTATTTTTCTCCGGATAATTAATCAGAGAAATTATTGTTAAATTTCTCAGTGACCTGCGTAATAACCTATGCATTACAAGGCAATACTCAGGGTAACAAAAATGTGTTTGTGAAAACTGATTTATAAATGAACAAAATTGAATGTGAATAAAAGTCGTACAAAAGTATATATATTTTTGTGTGTGTGTGTGTTTAAAAAATGGAAGCACTCTAACAGAAGCAAATAAGCAAGGAATTATAGGGGGCGTAGGGGTGTAGGGAGGGGAATATCAGTATTGCGAATTTAGATTGTTTTCAGAAATGTGCGCGTGCGTGCTTGCGTGCATGTGTATGTGCGTGTGTGCATGCGTGTGTGTGTGTGTGTATGAGATGAACAAGATACATTATGTACATGCATAACCATCTAAAAATAATAGTTACTAGGATTTTTAATAAACAAATTATGTAAATAGGGCAAAGATTCTGACTAATCAGAAGATTTGTTTATTTATACTTGGGAAATTCCATATATGTGGATGCACATGCTAATCTGCATCTTCGCTGCAAGCACGTGCCCCTTGTTTTAATAGTTCAAAAGTTCATTCACGCACAAAACGGGGCTGAGGTAAGCAGTGCATAACATCTGCAAACATATTGTCCTGGTAGTTAACGGAAATTTGAAAACACATTTCCAATTTATTTGCACTTCTGAACGCGCTGCCAGGACTTAAAAGAAAAATGGCGTCTGTTCGTAATAAACATTAAGTCTTTTCAGCATGAGAAAACTACCCACCCACCGGCCAGTGGAACATGAGAAAATGGTCCCTATATCATTATTGAGAATAGCAAAGGCTCAGATCACGCTGCGCATCCACGCAATCTGATCAAGGCCTTAATTGGACTGTGTGGATGAACAAACTGATATGGAGTTTTGCTGTCGCAATACTGTATATTCTTTTAGAGACATACAACAACCAAACAAACAAACAAGCGTGTCGTCTTCTAGCACGAGAAAATACATGGAATTTCAGAAAAACACTTCTAAGTTGCAAAAGAGCGAATGTCCAGATGAGCACGTACATCTGTGCAGTCTTTGTTTGCTTCCTTGTTTCAAAACTGAAGGTTTTATATGCTTCAGCAGTCAGGTAGCATATTTTTTTGGTGGAATCATCTCGTAAAACATGAAATTGTCACGACAAAATAATGAAAGGAGCTCTTCTATTAAAGAGACAATGAATATTGCAGGCCCTATAACTCCTCATGGCAGATGCTTGGCTAGGTATGAATGACAGACATTGTAGGCAATATGGGTTCAATATGAACTGTTTTTTTTTTTTTTTTTTTTTGTGTTTCCTGCGTAGCATGGTAGAAACATAGGGATCATGTTGTCCATCCGCGTCCTCGGCGGAGGTGGTGGCGTCGGCGTCGGCGTCGGCGTCACACTTTTCATTTCAGTTCAATAACTTTTGAAGGGATGTATTGATTTCATTCAAATTTTTCAGAACTTTATATCACTATAAAATACAGATCAAGTTTGATATTGGTAATCATCCACCAAATTTTGGCTGAGTTATGGTCCTTTTTTGACCTTATTTTTGTTGTTCGTTTCCGCTCAATAACTTTTGAAGGGATGCACTGATTTCATTCAAACTTTGCAAAACTATATATAACTATAAAATACAGGTCAAGTTTGATTTCGGTAATCATCCGCCAAATTGGTCTCCAATCAGTAACTTTTGCAGGGATGCATTGATTTTATTGAAAGTTTGCAGTAATCATTGTAAAATACAGTTCAAGTTCGACATTAGTAATCATCTGCAAAATTTTGGCTGAGTTATGGCTCTTTTTTGACTTAGTTTTTGTTGGTGTGATAATATTGGTTTCCGCTCAATAACTTTTGCAGGGATGCATTGATTTTATTGAAAGTTTGCAGACGGATATATCATTGTAAAGTACAGGTTAAGTTTGATATTGGTAGTCAGCCACAAAATTTTGACCAAGTTGTGGCCCTTTTTTGACTTTTTGTTGTTGGGGTAAAATACAAGGTAAAGATATTGTTTCCCCTCAATAACTTTTGAAGGGATGCATTTATTTCATTCAAAGTTTGCAGAATGGTATATCATGATAGCATAGAGGTCAAGTTTGATTTTTGTAATTATCAAAAAAATTTTGGTCGACTGATAGTCCTTTATTTTACTTGATTGATAAAATAGTGAGGGGTTGCCTTTAGGGATAGGAACGATTATAAGGACCAGTGTTTATTTCCTTTTTCATGTCGAATGGTTGCCACTTGAAGCAGGCGACACATCCGATTCTTGGAATTCTAGTTTATCTGATCTAGGTGTACACTGCTCAGACATGTCTGTCCAAATAATAGGGAAAATATGGTCTGTAGTGACTTCCATATTTTCTGTCATTTTTTTCTCTCATATAACCAGAGATCATAGGACCTTGCAATTTCTGCGTTATGATATACAAAAATGAAGCCTGTGCAAAATTTTAGATGCAATTTGATCTGGATATACGTTGATTGCACATCATTTGTGAACAAAATGGCGATATCAAATGTCCTACTTTTGGTTTCATGTGTACTTTGTAGTACGCAACACATAAACTCATGATGTCATCAACGAACTCTCCTATAAAGTGAAAATGGTGACTGTTTGAACTTGCCTCCAGTTTGTATTCGTGTGCGGACTTTTTACAGCTCAAAATATTCCGCAAAATACTGCTAAAATAATCTAATATATTTGATTAAAATTGAAAAGTATATTTTTTATTCGACTTTTACCTTTTACATAATGGCAATATAAGAGATTAACTGACCTTAACGAAGTTTCACTCGAGAACTACTTTTTATGATTGTGTTTTATAAATATCACAATCAATATAGACTGGCAATGAATTAGACAAATTTTTGCACGCGACCAAAATGACAGATTTAAAAAGACGATTCAAAAACTGTATCCTATTGACTTTTTGTTTTTTTATAATATTTTTCAACCGAAAATATTTTTGGGTTCAAAAATTGCATATTTTAATTATTCCCACGTTCATGGGCACATATGGTTCATATATCTGCTTACGCAATGTTTCCTCGCTAGGCCAATGCTTATCGTAAAATCTGACCATTTTCACAGCTGGAGATAGGTCGGTAATGAATTTTATTGCACCCCACTTTGTGCCTGAGCAAGTGTGATCGGTCCGGTACAAAAAGATAAGACCTTGTGTTCAGCATGCTTGTTTGTATACAACTGTATAGCTCCAGGTAAGGTGTAAATTTGAAAGCCCTATATTAGAAAACATGAATAATTATGGACCAAACTTTTGATATCTTTCTGAAGTGAAATTCGGGCTAATCGCTTCAAAACAATGGTTTCAGACTGAAGAACCATCAATTTCTTGAGCGCTGCCTGCAAGCATGCATTTCGGAGCCATGGCTTGATAGCACAATAAAGAAATAGCTTTATAGTTGGTAGTATAATAATGAGGCCAAATGCCATAATGCAGTCACATCACGAAAACATGCCTATATAATTTCGACCCCCTTAAACCCCACTTTTATATAGTAAAACTGGGGTTTACAGGGGTATACATTATTTTTCTTATTTCTGCTTAAAAACATAGATTGTGGGTACTCGTTAGAACCGCCTCATCGAGGCGGTTCTAATGAGTACCCACAATCTATGTTTTGAGCAGAAATATGAAAAATATCAGTTTTTTATCTGAAAATTTTCAGTTTTTGGAGGTAAAATTTTCTATATATTTGAATAGGCATGTTTTCGTAATGGTACTGTCTAACTGCAGATCCAGGTGTCACATGTTTGAATCCCAGCTCAGCCACATAAATTTAGTGGAGATTGATCATGAAATAATTCTACAGTAAAGATATGTGCATAATCTTACGACATGAAAGCCATAACAAAGGAATGAAGCATAGCTGAAAAAATTTCCCGCAGATCGTGGGATTCGAACCCGGTCTGTCTGGATAAAAATTCAATGCTCTAACCACTGAGCCAAAGAGTCGACTCCCTGACGCAGTTGTCAGAGATTGAATATATACCTACAAGCTATGCATAATCTGCCAAGGCAGATAATTGAAGGTAGGAGTGATAGGCCGTAACACTCCCCCTCTTCAAGGAAGTCATCATTTACGATGACGCGAAGCCATTTTTGGCGAAATAAAGTCCAATCCCGGATGAGCCTCTATCTTACGACATGAAAGCCGTAACAAAGGAATGAAGCATAGTTGAAAAAATTTCCCGCCGATCATAGGATTCAAACCCGGTTCTCCCTGATAAAAATCCAATGCTCTAACCACTGAGCCAAAGAGTCGACTCCCTGATGCAGTTGTCAGAGATTGAATGTATACCTACAAGCTATGCATAATCTATCAAGGCAGATAATCGAAGGTAGGAGTGATAGGCCGTAACAATAAAGTACTTTTTATCTGCTTAGAGGACTAAGCCTGCCCCAGAAAAGTGTGAGTAGGTGAACTGTCTTAACAGTGTTGACTGGGGCGTAAAACTCACTCAACAAGTAATGCGGCTCTAACATTATAATGGGATGCCACTGTAATTAGAATAGCAAAATAGCAAAAGATTGTTCTAAGGAATTAAATGGTTTTATCAGTTGCTAATAAAAACACAAAAATGAATATGTATTTACTAAATACCATTTATCTGTGCAATTCTTTTACAAGAGAAAAACACCAAGGTGAAAAGAAACACAAAAGGCATATTTTTTTAATATGTTGTCAAGCATGTTATTTATTTGCATGTATTATTCTATATTTCAGAAGAGAAAGTATACAAAAAATTAAATTCATGAAATATTTTGCATTTCTTTGGAAAATTATGATGTCTGGTGGATCATGCAAGAAATTTGGAAATGGAGTTAGTGAAATTGAGAAGTTTGGAGAAAATTTCCACCAGGCTTCTTTGCATTACAAAAAAAATTGGTAGAAGCTGACAATAACTGTGGATGGGTAAATGGTATTCTTTTCTGTAAGTACTTGTGATTAATTTATTATGTTGCTTTGATGTTTGCCCTGTGTATAGGGGAATGTTATTTGGTGTTTTGAAATTATCACATTTACCCTATGTCTTGGGATACTATATCTCCCTACATTATATGTCATAAAGCTTAAACAGATCCTGTTTATGTCTTAAAACATCAGGGCCCAGTTGTTCAAAGCGTCGTTAGCTTAACGAGCTCGTTAAGGGTCATTTCGTTAACTGTTTTAGCGGATTCAATATACAATATTCTGATATTTTTTGCTGAAAAATATCAGAATATATGCGAATCACTCGATGTAAATTTTAACGAATCGTTAACTAACGACATCGTTAGCTTTGAACAACTGGGCCCAGAATGAGTGGCCAACAGTGTAGGATCAGATTGGGCACTGCATTCTGCAGTGTCTGATTTAAGTCTACACTTTTTTACTCAGGCTAATCAACCCCAATTCTATGGTTAATATTAAGTGATGATAGGGTAATTTAAAATGACAAAATATATGGAATTTGAATGAACACAGTAAGAATGTATTTTGAACAAATTGGGATTATTGGTCATGAGGTATATATCCCTGTACTGAGTAAAGCCTCAGTATAAAATAGTTATGAAAATCACATTTTTGGAGTGTCAGAATAAGAATAGAAATAGTTCTTTCTGAGTACTGCTGAGTATCTGGATAAATTGCTGAAACTTGATTCATGAAAATACCAATGTTTCTGTCAAAAGGGAATGTGGGATGGTGGGGAGCCTTTTCTTTTGACATATATTTAGATGCATTTTTTTTTTGTATGGTGATAAACTTGCTTTTTAACCTATACTAAGACTTGAGATTTCGAGGTCAGATAAGCTGGCAAGAAAGGCTTTTAAAATCATAATTCTCTTTATTGTTTCATTATATGTAGACATGAAGATCAAAAGGAGTGGATGGATGCAGAGAAGTGCTATCAGCAGGCCCTGGACCTACATCCGGACTCCCAAGAAGCTAAAGAATCCATTAGATATGTCCAGTATAAACAGGTGAAAAGCTTTTGTAAACATACCTCTATATAAGAGGATTATTCAGAGGAGTACTTTTCTTAATCATTTCAACCCTGAGTTTCAGATATGGTCTCTTCCATCTTTGGATTTGGACACATCCATTGCTGCCCGCCTCAGTGGCTTAGTCAGATGGGCTTCCGACTGGTGATCAGGGGGTCGTAGGTTCGACAGCTGCGGGGTCTGGCAACATTCTTTCATGGAGATTGATCATGAAATATTGTCTACACTCTTTCTCTCCCTTCCACTGATTCAAGAAGAGAAGGTCAGTTTCTGGTAAAGAATGTGCACAAGTACTGGTTAACCACTCTGAGGATTAAACCTGCCCTGGAAAAAGAGTGGTTAGCTAAACTGACTGCACTTGACGTGAGCCTAAGGTGAACTATTGTGATCATCATCATCATCATATCATAATCGGATTTTTGATTAATTTGCAGGTATAGGGGCAACATCCACATCAGTGGGCCCCCTTCCAGATAGCTGGCTTGCTGCACGCATGGCAGATCTCACACCAGATCTCCAGGTACATCTATCATGAGGGTTGATAGCCGAGAGCTTCCACTCTCTGCAGTCCCTCTCTGTCAGCTGCTTCCATGTCATTTTGGGCCTTCCAGGCCCACGCTTTCCATCAACCTGTATGTCAAAGGCTGTCTTGACTGCACCATTGGAGCGTTCCACATGTCCATACCATCGGAGTCTTCTCTCTATCAGAATGAGGTCCAGATCCTCAATGCCAAGCCGCACAAGTAGCTCGTTGGACCTGGTGGTGACAATGTCTTGCGGCCTGACATTGCAGATCTGTCTGATCATTGCCCTGTAATTTCGCTGCAGACGCTGGATGTTCAGCTTGATTACCCTGATTAAATGTTGTGCATCGTCCATCGTCAACAATTTGTTTAAAGGATACTCCTATTAAACTACTAAACCAATTTCCACCAAACATCTCATAAATGTTTCATTCAAGCCCTTTGCCAGAATCACTCAAATTGTTTTGCTGAACAAAATGGCCACCAGATCTAAAAATAGAAAAATCTTTGAACAACATTTTCTGGTAGGCTAGTGGCCTGATTTCGAAATAATTTTACAGAAATGTTCCTCTTAGCCCTTTACCAAAATTGCTGAAATGGTTCTGCTCAGCTGAAAAAATGACTTGCCAGAGCTAAAAATAGAAAAATCTTTAATGGACATCTCATGGACCAGTGGCCTGTTTTATAAATTATTTCACAGAAGTGTTCCTCTTATGCCCCTTTTCCAAAATTGCTAAAGTGGTCCTGTTTAGCTTGACAAAATTGGCTGCCAGAGCTAAAAATAGAAAAACCTTTTATCAGCAACTCCTCCAAGGCCAGTGGTGATTTCAAAATAATTTCACAGAAATGTTCTTCTTACACCCCTTTAAGACAAGAGACAAGCTCTACTTGGTCTTCTTTCCCTGCTGGTGCTTCACAGGGTCTTCTTTCCCTGCTGGTGCTTCACAAATGTACTACTTCAAAGTTTTGCCATGGCAACCAAACAAAATTGCCACTTTTAAATCAACATCTCTCAAGCCATGACATCATCACTTTCACAAGCTATCTTCAGCTCAGGTGAGGGATAGAGGGCCATCATGACCCTCTTTTTGAACACATCACCGAGTAATCACTTGGACTTATTAAAGATTTTGGATAAATTTGGGATGCCCTGAATTTAGCATTGAATTATTTAGGTTACCATATTTACCCTAAATATTTGGGCAGAGGTCCCTGATCAGACTCTTTGATCTGGATCTACTGTGTTTGATGTTCATGACCATGCCAAGGTCAAGGTCACAGGTCGTCATGGGTTTTATCCTTGAATTTCATGTCCGCTCCATATCTCCTACACCCCTGGAAGGCTATTTGTCATTCGTCGTTCGTCGTGCGGCGTCAACAATTGCTATAAAAGCCTACTCCTCCTACACCCTTGGGCCAATTGACTCGATACTTGGTAGGAAGCATCAGGGTGACTTGTAGATCAAAAATAGCTAAAATCGTTCTGATCGGAAATCCAAGATGGCCGCCATGGCCGCCATCTTGAAAATCTATTTTTCGCTTCTTCTCCTGAACCGAAAGGCCAATCGACTCCAAACTTGCTAGGAAGCATCGGGGTGACTTGTAGATCAAAAATAGCTAAAATAATGCCGGTTGGAAATCCAAGATGGCTGCGCGCCATGGCGGCCATCTTGAAAATCTATTTTTCGCTTCTTCTCCTGAACTGAAAGGCCAATTGACTCCAAACTTGCTAGGAAGCATTGGGGTGACTTGTAGATCAAAAATAGCTAAAATCTTGCCGAGCGGAAATCCAGGATGGCCGCCATGGCAGCCATCTTGAAAATCTATTTTTCGCTTCTTCTCCTGTACTGAAAGGCATATTGACTCCAAACTTGCTAAGAAGCATCAGGGTGACTTGTTTAAGCAATCATCATGAATCTTGCTCAGAATGTTTGTCTTGATGATTTCTAGGTCAAGTTTGAAACTTGGTCACCTGGGGTCAAAAACTAGGTCACCTGGCCAAATCAGCGGAAAACCTTGTTATCACTCTAGCGGTCACACTTTTCAAGCAATCATCATGAATCTTGCTCAAAATGTTTGTTTTGATGATTTTTAGGTCAAGTTCGAAACTGGGTCATCTAGGTCACCTGGCCAAATCAGCTAAAACCTTGTTAAAACTCTAGCGGTCACATTTTTTAAGCAGTCATCATGAATCTTGTAAAAATGTTTTGTCTTGATGAGTTCTAGGTCAAGTTTGAAACTGGGTCACTTGGGGTCAAAAACTAGGTCACCGGGCCAAATCAGCAGAAAACTTTGTTAATTCTCTAGCGGTCACATTTTTTAAGCAGTCATCATGAATCTTGCTCAAAATGTTTGTCTTGATGATTTCTAGGTCCAGTTTGAAACTGGGTCACCTGTGGTCAAAAAGTAGGTCAACTGGCCAGATCAATGGAAAACCTTGTTAACACTCTAGTGGTCACATTTTTGAAGCAATCATCATGAATCTTGCTCAAAATGTTTGTCTTGATGAGTTCTAGGTCAAGTTCGAACTGGGTCACTTGGGATCAAAAACTAGGTCACCAGGCAAAAATCAGCAGAAAATTTTGTTAATACTCTAGTGCTCACATTTTTAAGCAATCATCATGAATAGAAAAATCTATTTTTCGCTTCTTCTCCTGTACCGAAAGGCCAATTGACTCCAAACTTGCTAAGAAGCATCAGGGTGACTTGTTTAAGCAATCATCATGAATCTTGCTCAACATGTTTGTCTTGATGATTTCTAGGTCAAGTTTGAAACCGAGTCACTTGGGGTCAAAAACTAGGTCACCTGGCAAAATCAGCAGAAAACCTTGTTAACACTCTAGCGGTCACATTTTTGAAGCAACCATCATGAATCTTGCTCAAAATGTTTGTCTTGATGAGTTCTAGGTCAAGTTCGAACTGGGTCACTTGGGATCAAAAACTAGGTCACCAGGCAAAAATCAGCAGAAAATTTTGTTAACACTCTATTGCTCACATTTTTGAAGCAATCGTCATGAATCTTGCTCAAAATGTTTGTCTTGATGATTTCTAGGTCAAGTTCAACACTGGGTCACATGGGGTCAAAAACTAGGTCACCAGGCCAAATCAGCAGAAAACTGTTAACACTCCACAGGTCACATTTCTTAAATAATCATCATAAATATTGCTCAAAATGTTTGACTTGATGATTTCTAGGTCTAGTTCAAAACTGGGTCACTTGATATCAGAAACTAGTTCACCTGGCCAAATCAAAGGAAAACCTTGTTGATGATCTAGAGGTCACATTTTGGAAGTGATCATCATGATTCTTGCTCAAAATGTTTGTCTTGATGATTTCAAGGTGATGTATATTTTTCTATCCAGTGACTTTCTTAAGTTTTTCCGTGTAGGTCAGTTTCTCAGTAATTATTGGTCCTGCAGAGTGATATTTGGTACTTGTGAAGTGTTTGTGTTTAGGTCAGTTTCTCAGTAACTATTGCTCCTATAGCCAGTGATACTTAGTACATGCATACATCTTAGCATGGCCTCTTGAGTGCAGTCATCCATATTTGACCTTGACCTTTATTTCACAGTCCATTAGACATGCTACATTGTCTTACTTGTTAATATAATCATTTTGAATTTTGATCAGAATGTTTGCCTTGATCAGCTTTAGATCAGGTTCTCAAAGTGCCATGATGCTCAGGTGAGCGTTACAGGGCCATCATGGCCCTCTTGACTTTAAAACTTTGGTCATATGTTTGCCTCAGTGAGACAATGTGTAGAACTCTTAACTCAACCATGCCGACACAAGGTCAAGGTCACATTTCAGGGTCACAGATTTGAGCCTTGAATTTCATGTCCGCTCTGTATCTCCTATACCAGTGGAAGGATTTTCTTTAAACTTTGGTCAAATGTTCATTTTAGTGAGACAATGTGCAGAATCAATAACTCAACCATGCCGACTCAAGGTCAAGGTATCACTTCAATGTCATTGGTTTGAGCCATGAATTTCGTGCCCTCTCTGTATCTCCTTTACCCCTGGGAGGATTTTCTGTAAACTTTAGTCAAATTTTCACCTGTGGGACGATGTGCAGAACGCATAACTCAGCCATGGGGACTCAAGGACAAGGTCACAGTTCAAGGTCGTGAGTTTGAGCCCTGAGTTGCGTGTCCACTCAATATCTCCTTTACCCCTGGAAGGATTGTCTATTAATTTTGGCCAAATGTTTGCCTCAGTGAAATGATGTGCAGAACCCATAGCTCAACTCTGCAGACTCACAAGGTCATAGTTCAAGGTCATGGGGTTTAGCCTTGAATTTTGTGTCTGCTCTGTATCTCCATTACCCCTGGGAGGATTTTCTCTAAACTTTGGTCAAATGTTCACCTCCGTGGGACAATGTGCAAAACCCATAACTCAGCCCTGCGAACTTAAGGTCCAGGTCACAGTTGAAGGTCACGAGTTTGAGTCTTGAATTTGGTATCGGCTCCATATCTCCTTTACCCCTGGAAGGATTTTCTTTAAACATTGGTCAAATGTTTGCCTCAGTGAGTTGATGTGCAGAACCCATAACTCAGCTATGCTGACTCAAGGTCAAGATCACCAGTTTGAATCTTGAATTTTGAGGCCGTGCCATTGCCATTCAGACTGCCTTGTTAAATTTGGGTCAGATGTTTGCCTTAGTGAGATGATGTGTAGAACCTATAACTCAACGATGCAAACTCAAGGTCAAGGTCACAATTGAAGGTCATCCGTCTCTTTCTTGTTCGCTCCATATCTCCTGAACCCTTTGAAAGATTTTCATGAAACTTTGGTCAAATGTTTGCTTTAGTGAGGCCATGTACAGAACCCATAACTCAAGCATGCCGACTCAAGGTCAAGGTCACAGTTGAGGTCATGAGTTTGAGCCTTGAATTTCATGTTCACTCCATATCTCCTGAACCCTTGGAAAGATATTTATTAAATTTGGGTCAAATGTTCGCCTTAGTGAGATGATGTGCAGAACCCATCTCAACAATGCAGACTCAAGGTCACGGTCACAATTGAAGGCCACCAGTTTGAGCCTTGAATTTTGAAGCTGCTCCATTGTCATTCTGCAGTGGGGGATATAGTTGTCCTTCAGACTGCCTTTTTAAAATTCTGTCAGTATTAGTTAGACACATGATCAAGTAATCCAATGTTAAAATTCTGTCAATATTAGTTAGACACATGATCAAGTAGTCCAATATTAAACTTCTGTCAGTATTAGTTAGACACATGATCAAGTAGTCCAGTGGGCTTGTTAAAATTCTCTCAGTATTAGTTAGACACATGATCAAGTAGTCCAATGTTAAAACTCTGTCAGTATAAGTTAGACACATGATCAGGTAGTCTAGTGGACTTGTGTTGTTCTGCCAGTATTAGTTAGACACATGATCAAGTAGTCCAATGTTAAAATTCTGTCAGTATTAGTTAGACACATGGTCAAGTAGTCCAATGGGCTTGTTAAAATTCTGCCAGTATTAGTTAGACACATGATCAAGTAGTCCAATGTTAAAACTCTGTCAGTATTAGTTAGACACATGATCAAGTAGTCCAATATTAAATTTCTGTCAGTATTAGTTGGACACATGATCAAGTAGTCCAATGGGCTTGTTTAAATTCTGTCAGTATTAATTAGACACATGATCAAGTAGTCCAATGTTAAATTTTTGTCAGTATTAGACACATGATCAAGTAGTCCAATGTTAGAATTCTGTCAGTATTAGTTAGACACATGATCAAGTAGTCCAATGTTAAAATTCTGTCAATATTAGTTAGACACATGATCAAGTAGTCCATTTGGCTTGTTAATTTCTGTCAGTATTAGTTAGACACATGATCAAGTAGTCCAATGGGCTTGGTAGAATTCTCGCAGTATTAGTTAGACACATGATCAAGTAGTCCAGTGGACTTGTTAAAATTCTCTTAGTGTAAGTTAGACACATGATCAATTAGTCAAGTGGGCTTGTTAAAATTCTGTCAGTATTAGTTAGACACATGATCAAGTAGTCCAGTGGGCCTGTTTAATTCTGTCAGTATTAGTTAGACTCATGATCAAGTAGTCCAATGGGCTTGTTAAAATTCTTTTAGTATTAGTTGGACACATGATCAAGTAGTTCAGTGGGCTTATTAAAATTCTGTCAGTATTAGTTAGACACATGATCAAGTAGTCCAATGTTTAAACTCTGTCAGTATTAGTTAGACACATGATCAGGTAGTCCATTGTTAAAATTATGTTAGTATTAGTTAGACACATGATCAAGTAGTCCAGTGGGCTTGTTAAAATTCTGTCAGTATTAGTTAGACACATGATCAAGTAATGCAATGTTAAATTCTGTCAATATAATGATCAAGTAGTCCAATGTTAAAATTTTGTCAGTATTAGTTAGACACATGATCAAGTAGTTGAGTGGGATTGTTAAAATTCTGTCAGTATTAGTTAGACACATGATCAAGTAGTCCAATGGGCTTGTTAAATTCTTTTAGTATTAGTTGGACACATGATCAAGTAGTTCAGTGGGCTTATTAAAATTCTGTCAGTATTAGTTAGACACATGATCAAGTAGTCCAATGTTTAAACTCTGTCAGTATTAGTAAGACACATGATCAGGTAGTCCATTGTTAAAATTATGTTAGTATTAGTTAGACACATGATCAAGTAGTCCAGTGGGCTTGTTAAAATTCTGTCAGTATTAGTTAGACACATGATCAAGTAATGCAATGTTAAATTCTGTCAATATTAGTTAGACACATGATCAAGTAGTCCAATGTTAAAATTTTCTCAGTATTAGTTAGACACATGATCAAGTAGTTGAGTGGGCTTGTTAAAATTCTTGCAGTATTAGTTAGACATATGATCAAGTAGTCCAATGTTAAATTTGTCAGTGTTAGTTAGACACATGATCAAGTAGTCCAGTGTTAAAATTCTGTCAGTATTAGTTAGACACATGATCAAGTAGTCCAGTGGGCTTGTTAAAATTCTGTCAGTATTAGTTAGACACATGATCAAATAGTCCAGTGTTAAAATTCTGTCAGTATTAGTTGGACAAATGATCAAGTAGTCCAGTGGGCTTGTTAAATTCTGTCAGTATTAGTTAGACACATGATCAAGTAGTCCAATGGGCTTGTTAAAACTCTCTTAGTATTAGTTAGACACATGATCAAGCAGTCCAATGGGCTTATTAAAATTCTATCAGTATTATTTAGACACATGATCAAGTAGTCCAATGTTAAAATTCTGTCAGTATTAGTAAGACACTTGATAAGTAGTCCAATGTTAGAACTCTGTCAGTATTAGTTAGACACATGATCAAATAGTCCAATATTAAAATTATGTCAAGAGTTAGATACATGATCAAGTAGTCCAATGTTAAAATTCTGTCAGTATTAGTTAGACACATGATCAAGTCGTGCAGTGGCATTGTTAAAATTCTGTCAGTATTAGTTAGACACATGATCAAGTAGTCCAATATTAAGATTATGTCAAGAGTTAGATACATGATCAAGTAGTCCAATGTTAAAATTCTGTCAGTATTAGTTAGACACATGATCAAGTCGTGCAGTGGCATTGTTAAAATTCTGTCAGTATTAGTTAGACACATGATCAAGTAGTCCAATGCTAAAATTCTGTCAGCATTAGCTAGACCCATGATCAAGTAGTCCAATGTTAAAATTCTGTCTGTATTAGTTAGACACATGATCAAGTAGTCCGATGGGCTTGTTAAAATTCTCTCAGTATTAGTCAGACACATGATCAAGTTGTCCAATGCTAAAATTCTGTCAGTATTAGTTAGACACATGATCAAGTAGTCCAGTGGGCTTGTTCATTTCTGTCAGTATTAGTTAGCCACATGATCAAGTAGTCCAATGGACTTGTGCTGTTCTGTCAGTGTTAGTTAGACACATGATCAAGTAGTCCAATGTTAAAATTCTGTCAGTATTAGTTAGACACATGATCAAGTAGTCCAATGGGCATGTTAAAGATCTGTCAGTATTAGTTACACATGATAAAATAGTCCAGTGGGCTTGTGCTGTTCTGTCAGTATTAGTTGGACACATGATCACGTAGTCCAATGTTAAAATTCTGTTAGTATTAGTTAAACACATGATCAGGTAGTCCAGTGGGCCTGTTAAATTCTGTCAGTATTAGTTAGACACATGATCAAGTAGTCCAATGTTAAATTTCTGTCAGTATTCGTTAGACACATGATCAAGTAGTCCAATGTTAAATTTCTGTCAGTATTCGTTAGATACATGATCAAATAGTCCAATGTTAAAGATCTGTCAGTATTAGTTAGACACATGATCAAGTAGTCCAATGGGCTTGTGCTGTTCTGTCAGTATTAGTTAGATACATGGTCAAGTAGTCCAATGTTAAAACTCTGTCAGTATTAGTTAGACACATGATCAGGTAGTCCAATGGGCATGTTAAAGATCTGTCAGTATCAGTTAGACACATGATCAAGTAGTCCAGTGGACTTGTGCTATTCTGTCAGTATTAGTTAGACACATGATCAAGTTGTATAATGTTAAAATTCTGTCAGTATTAGTTAGACACATGATCAAGTAGTCCAATGTTAAAACTCTGTCAGTATTAGTTAGACACATGATCAAGTAGTCCAATGGGCATGTTAAAGATCTGTCAGTATTAGTTAGACACATGATCAAGTAGTCCAATGGGCTTGTGCTGTTCTGTCAGTATTAGTTAGACACATGGTCAAGTAGCAGGGCTCTGGAAATTTTGAAATCTGAATCGGTCCAGCCGATGATGATGACGTCATCAATGAGCCCATTTCCAAAAAAAATATGTATATATCACCTGTCACGAAAACTAATGACAATTGACAGTCCTATAACTCCTTTTAAATAATACACCTCAACTCCGTTATATGACGGAAGTCCGGGTATAATGAGCATGATCAAAGCTGGCGTCATCAATAAATACAGTCAGGTATGTAAAAAGAAAGAAAAAAAACAACAACAAAAAACGGTTTTGTTGTTATTTCTACCTCCGCAGGGTTTTCCTAAACTATTTATAAACAACTGCTTCCTGTCTTGTATAAGCGCGAAGACGGCGAGAAACAGGAGAGACGAAACGAAACGACTTCCATGGAACTAATTAGGTCTAATAAAAAAGGCGTACGCCACAGGCGGTTTTGCAGTTTTCAATGTTTCAAGATTTTATCAGACTGCTTAAATTTTAAGCACTGACCAATCTTGTCTAGCGCAAGTGGTGCATTACTTATTTTTACCGTGAAATCTACCTTGAATTATACTCGCGTGTTACGGCAATCAACAACAACAACAAAAAAAAAAGAAGCAATCAATAATACCCAGATCAGACGCCGTTGTAAGCGACATCTGATCAGGACGTACACGGTTTGGGAATTCATTTATCGAATCTGGGACCGACAAACCGTGTTGATAAAAACAAAAAAGAAGAGGAAGAAAACTGGTGCGTTCAAGCGGTGCATTCTTTTATCACTCTCAGTAAAGCGACCTTTGATCTTTTGGACACGCCGACTGCACCTGGATGTTTTGCAGTCTCAGTGTATTCACACGTGTCACACAAACGGATTAATTATCAGACTACCGTTACTGATGATTTGTGTTAATCGCTTGTTTACCGCACAAAGGTCAGTAAAGTGTTGATTTTTTGACAATGTTTGGATAGTGACGTAATTAATTTGTGCTGCGGTAGGTTGCCGTTATTCAGCTGTCTCTCCAATATACATGTCAAATGACCGTTAGAGCCTTTTAACTACCATAATATCGCATTTAAAAGGTGCGTGGACGTTGTCAGTTTGGGAAGACTTGACCGTTTGTGATTTTTTAGACATCATTGATTCGTGAAAATTGGTTGGTTGGGGAAAAATGGGGTTCAAGGCACAAACCTGTTGGACCGATTTATTAGCGTTTTGGGGTGTTTGAAATCGGTCCAGAATTCTTAATTTCGGTCCAGACCGGCTATTTTCCGGTTTTCCCGAGCCCTGTCAAGTAGTCCAGTGTTAAAACTCTGTCAGTATTAGTTAGACACATGGTCAAGTAGTCCAATGGACTTGTGCTGTTCTGTCAGTATTAGTTAAACACATGGTCAAGTAGTCCAATGGACTTGTGCTGACCTGTCAGTATTAGTTAGACACATGATCAGGTAGTCCAATGTTAAAACTGTCCATATTAGTTAGACACCTGATCAAGTACGAAACAGAAATGGGTTTATAAAAAAAAAAAAAAGATGTATGTTTCATCGTTTCATTTCGTTTCACCCTGTTTCATAACGAGCTTTGAACAAGTCTTTTGGTTTGTTTCATCCTGTTTCACAGTTTTTCCTATATATCTTAATCGTTTCATTTTTACGAAACAGAAAAGGGTTTATAAAAAAAAATAAAATTGAAAGACTAAGAATAGTATCTGTTTCATCGTTTTGTTAGGTTATGCCCTGTTTCGTAACCAGCAGAGACCAAGGTTGTAGGTCTGTTTCATTGCATTTCGCCTTGTTTCATAACAAGTATTAACCATGGTTTTTGGTCTGTTTCATCCTGTTTCAGAGTTTTCTCTATATATCTTAACCGTTCCATTTGTTACGAAACAGAAATGGGCTTATAAAAAAAAAAAAAAAAAATTCTTGGCTAAGAAACGTATCTGTTTCATTGTTACATTTCGTTTCACCCTGTGTCGTAACAAGCACTGACCAAGGTGTTTGAACTGTTTCATCCTGTTTTGTAACAAATGAAAGAAATGAAACTGACCATCAGTGTGAACTGCTATTGGTCTGTTTCATTTGTTTCATTCTTTTTCAGTCCATTTTAGAGTATTCCTTATATATTTTAATTATTCATCTGTTTCTGTTACGGAGAAAAAAACATGCCCCAAAAAAAACTGTGTGGTTTTTGTGCAGTATCTACAGTATTAGTTAGACACATGATCAAGTAGTGCAATGTTAAAATTCTGATAGTATTAGTTAGACACATGATCAAGTAGTTCAGTGGGCTTGTTAAAATTCTGTCAGTATAAGTTAGACACATGATCAAGTAGTCCAATGTTAAGGTTCTAAGGGGACTGATACACTTTCAGGAGAGGTTGTGCTGTAAAAATTGTTTTACTAACCTTCTAGAAAGGGGCCTACACTAAAATTAAAGAATGTTCCCAAGGGGAGGGGAGCAAATTCTTTTCTTTTAGAGTAGACCCCATCTCAGAAGGATTTTGTATGCAGTAAAGCAAACAGGAAGTCACAAAGTTGAGACAATATTGTACGATGACAGGAAAAAAGTGTAGCCTGTCACCTTAAGGTGCTTGCGGTATTATAAGGAATTAACTTGTTTGAATGACTGTAGTAAACAGGTAAATATTTCTGTAATTGGCTGATTTGTCTCTTTATGGTAGGAGTCTGCAAAGAAAGATGAGAGAAGGAAAAAGAGTGAGAAGGCTAGTTCACCACCACCATTCCAGAAGACAGCAGAAACACTGAAGAAGTTAATCAAAGAGGAGAAAACCATACCAGTGTGAGTGGGTTGTTCATTATATACCCTGCACAAACTATTTGTGAGGTGGGGATATACTTTTTGTACTGCTCTCCCCATGTCTGTCCATCCTTCTGTTCCTTATGTTTTGGTTTCTGAGCTGAGGGTATCTAATAAGTACTGCTTATTGACATTTCTTGTTTATAAATAGGTACCATATAGTCCCCAAGTGCCAGACTTATTCAGTCCTTACCATACTTGTTCTAAATGTTGAACATGTGCTGGTTTGCTGCCTATTTGTGGTCTAAAAACTGTCTGGACGATTGACAAATATGTGAGACTGTGTCCACGATTGGTATCATTCATGGTTTTTATCTCTCTGATAATACAGATATCTTTCTGATTTTAACATCATAATACATAAACCTATGGATAATGTGCTATTCTCTTTTATACTTAAACCTTCCACAGAAAAATGGCTCTAGTTTTAATCCAGAAGATACCTTGAGGCATACCTGTATGAGGTCACCTTTCCCGCTGTTTTGTTCAGGTGTTCAGTTTCTTTTCTGTGGAACAAAGAAATAAACCAGGATTTGTTTTTCTGTGTGAAAAAAATCTAATTTTATTTCTTTTTCTCCAGAATATTTCTTTTTTTCTGGTATTATTATGTTCCTTTATTATTCCTTTCACAGATGACTCTTTCTCTTTTCAAATCTCACTTTTGTGGGTGGTTGGTTGAGGCAAAGGTGTCAAGTATCTTACGTCAGCGGGGCATCCAACTGGTATTGGCTTACAGTTGGGCAAGGCCTGCTGTTCTTGTAGCAGGTAAGAGTAGAGGGGGAAGGTTTTTATTTCTTCTATTTCTTCACTTTCATTCATTTTCTTTTCTCCCCTGTCCCTCTCTTTCATCTCCTCTAATATCTCTTCTATCTCTTTTCTCCCTTTCTCTGGGAGACGACACAAAATGACCCACAAGGGTTGATGTGTCGTTAGACCCCAACTCAATCAGTCAGTCAATCAATTTCACTTTTGGATCTTGTGATATTATTTGATTGTCATTGATGTCATACATTTTCGCAACTTTTTTTAATGCCAACCAGTAGAGGTGATCGCGGTCATCTCAAAGCATCGTGGGATAATCATACTAATTGTCTTCTTCTTGCTCTAGATATTCTGGTATGTGAAGACTGGAACTATATCTGCATGGGATTTAGCAGATAAACAAAGCTTGTACTGCTCTAGACATTCAACAATGACTAAGACAAATCTTCTAAGAAGAAAAAGAATGTCAGCTCGGATTTATCCTAAGAGATTTCTACAAACAAAAATGGGATCACCTCTCCAAATGACTTTACTGCTGGGGTTAGGCCTCATAATGGTGGCAACTTTGGGAAACGGCATATCATTCACAGTATATGTCCACCAGGCTACATTCACCAGTCACCGAGCACCAGGCAGTCATCTTCACCAGTCACTGGTCATCAGTATTTGAGTATTGAACACCAGTCACTGGGCACCAGTCAATGAGTGTTGATCACCAGGCATTGGTCACCAGTCACCAAGCAGTTGACTTTTTCACATGTCACCAGTCACTGGGCACCAGTCAACAGTTATCAGGTATCAAACATTAGGCTCTGAGTACCTGGTAGCCAACTATAGATTGCTGTGGTGCAGTGGTAACGCGTCGGACTCGAGATCGATAGGTACCGGGTTCGATCCCCACTAACAGCAAGTGTTGTTTCCTTGAGCAAGAGACTTTATCCACATTGCTTAGTACTGGTTTCTACCCAGGAAAAAAGAGGGCCACATGGAAGATTAGTACTAGATTACTAAATGTGTTACCCTCTATAAATAAGGTCGATTATTATTATTATTATTATTATTATAGACACTCCTTGAGCTCAGAGCAATCAGTTATGAATGAGCCTCCGAGCTCCATGAATAAAGAGTGCTACTGCCTTTGAAGCCAGATTTCAATACTATGTCCGACCCAAGTATTGTTATTAAACCTCGGACAAATACTTTGAAATTTAATAGATCTGCTTCTCTCAAAAGATCTGGTAGAAGAGATCAACCTAAATCTAAACTTAGAGAGAGAGGAGGAGATACAGTTCTTCTTCATCTTCCTCTTCTTCTTCTTTGCCTCCTCCTAAAAGAAGCAGAAAGTCAAAGAAGTTAAAATATTCTCATAAGAATAGAAGATGCCGATCTCCTTCTGAATCAATTAAAGACTATGGTCGGTATCAAAGATCGAGACACCCCTCTCCTTAGGTTGTTAGTGTTCTTACAACCCCACAACCTGATAGGGTTATAGAGGAACCACAGAATGTACAATTCAATAATTCGGTGCATCAGCCATCAAAGGACTTTGGATCAGATTCCGACAAGAAGCCTGGTCCTTTGATAAGGCTATCAATGAAGTCTTCAGATTACTACTGGAGGAAATGTGTCCTGGACCTTCAGAAGATAACACTCCCTTCAATTCTCTTTCAAGAATTGAACTGCTAATGGAGTTCAACTCCTTACCAGTTCTTATTCAGTCTAAATTGATAGAAAATATTACTAAGTATATCCAGAACAAATTACACACAGATTAACTTGGTCAAGACTGGACATGTCATCAACAATTTGTTGAATTGTTGGCTCCTATGAAATAGTACAAGAGTAAATCACAGTATTTTCCTGCTCAAAATATTCCCCCGCTAGATGCTGATGCTTCACAACTAGACATTTCTAGCAGGGGCAAATATTCCATTCCAATCAGAAACATCCATGGAAGTATTGGAAAAAAGAGCCCATAGTCTAGTGGCTATTAATTCCCATGCTGATCTATTTTCTACCGCAGCTTATCAATGCCTGCAACAAGAGTCTATGTCAGTCAATGCTTTGTCCAGACTCTTGGAAGCCAAATCCATCAAGCATGTCCACTATCAATGAAGGCTTCAGAATTATTTCAGGCTTGACGCTATGCAGCTATAGCCTCCTCTAAAATTCTTATGGATCATTCTAGTCATGAATTGAGAAATGCTCCAATTAATTCTCAACAATTATTTGACAATAAGATCAAGGAAGTTGCGAAATCAAATCTCGAAGCCCAACAACAGATTTTTGGCTTCTTCCGCTAATAATCCAAATTATTATAACAACAAAAATCATCATAAGTGGCTACAGGTCTGTTTAAGAAACCTAGACAGCTGACAAAAGTTTCTAGACTTAAGCATCACAACCATATAGATGTAAGAACCAGTCACAGTCCTAATGTCTAATACAAAAAAGGATTTTTCTAAGAGGAGTAGAAACATAAGACAGTTCCCCTCCTCTAAACCTGCCTTGTCTTCCACAAAGTTCTGAAAGCCAACCCTTTCCACTGCCTGTCTTACCACGTCTAGATATTCCAGTGGGAGGAAGATTGGCCCACTTTGTGGAACAGTGGGGAGAATTAACTAAAAACAATTTGGGCCTCTCAGTCATCCAAGAAGGTTTCAGGATACCATTCAGTTCGACTCCCCCTCTATTTACAGTTCCGATAAGTCTGAGTCGATCTTCCTTCCCGTTATTATGAGAGAAATAATGTAATTTCTCCAATTAAGGGCAGTGGTAAAGGGTACCAGATTGTTGAACTCATGGTTTTTATTCCCAATGTCATATACTATTTTGACCTGCCTAAAAATTGACCTGCAGGTCATAATATTATGACCCATGGGTCAATATAGTACTGTGATATTTTTAACCCCCCTACCAACTATCTTTCTTTAGGAATGATATAACACATGTAGAATAGATTCATTTATTAATATATTTATTAAAATAGCATAAAAAATAATGTTTGGAAAATAATCCATGCAGTTTAAATTTTGAGGGAGGGTTTTGGGGGGGTGGGGGGAGTCAAAATATTATACCATAATATATTGACCCGCCCCTGACCTTGGCTAGGCAATCATAATACATTGCTAGAAATAATGTGAAATAGTTTCTTTTACCATGAAACCTAAAAAAAAAGGCATTTTCGTAAAATGATTTCCTGTTTCTCTTTTTGAGGGATGGGAGGGGGTGGGGTCAAAATATTATACCATAATATATTGACCCACCCCAGGATTTCAACAGGCAATCATAAATCATCCCCGTAAATAAAGTGAAATTGTTCATTTTATCTTGAAGAATTGAAAAATGCATTTTCATGGAGTGACCTCCCCTTTGACTTTTTAATGTTGGTTGGACTGCGGGGAGAGTTGGGGGTGTGTGTGTGGGGGGGGGGGGGGGGGGGTGGGGGGGGGTCAAAATATTATACCATAATATATTGACCTGCCCCTGAATTCGACCAGGCAATCATAATACATTGCTAGAAATAATGTGAAATGGTTCTTTAGTACTGAATTAAGTGTCTATTTTTATACCTAAATCTTTGTTATAGTACAAATTCAATTTTTTTTTTTCTAAAACTAAGACTGACTTGTCAAAATGACATGTATCTTAGCGGGGGGTAGGATCCACTTTTTAGGCTAATTTTACTTTCTGTATGTCTTGCTGCTTGCCAAGACATGCGCATCATACGTTTCATTTCCAAATTTTTGGGGTTTAGCCACACTGATGAAGTTTAAATAACAGAAAGGCCTCTGTGGCACTAAATTAGGTATAGTTAAGCTCATATTGCAAACCACTGGGTCGGTATCTCTGCTGGTGGATGATTCGTTCGTCCCCGAGGATATCATCAGCTCAGTATCAGTTCCTAAGTGCACAGGTTGATACTGCCGTCTTAACATCAGTACTTAAGTACTGAATTAAGTAACTATTTTTATATAGATCCTCTTCATCTTCTTCCTTTTCTCATTCTTCCTCTTACAAGAGAAGTAAGAAATCAAAGAGGTCCAGACACTCACATAAGAAGAGAAGAAGATGTTCTATGTCATCATCTTCTTCCTCATCACTACAATCCATGAAATATTATGGTAGATACAAAAGATGAAGACAGTCTCCTCAGGTTGTAGACATGCAGTCTACAGTACAACCTGTTAGGACCATAGACGTGACACCAAATATACATTCTAATAATGTGGTACAATAAAGTTCAAAGGATTCATGCTCTGAACCTGAAACAGAAGCCAGGTCCTTTGACAAAGCAATTAATGAAGTCTTTAGACTGTTACCAGAGGAGTTGTGGGGGTGGTCAGGCGGTGGGAAGGTGTCATGTATCTTACATTACTAGGGCATCCAACTGAAATAGGCTTCCAATTGGACAAGGCCTGCTACTCTTGTAGCAGGTATGGGTAGAAGGGGAATGTTTTTATTCCTTCTGTTTCTTCACTTTCATTCCAGTTCCTCTTTCTTCCGTGTCCCTCTCTTTCATCTTCTCTACTATCTCTTCTATCTCTTTTCTCCCTTTTTCTGGGAGACAACACAGAATGACCCACAAGGGTTGACATGTCGTTAAACCCCAACACCAGAAGAGATGTGTCCGAAACTCTTGGAAGAACACACTCCTTCTAAACCACTATCAGGATTCAAACATTTAATGGAGTCATGTGCGACTCCACTACTAGTTCTTCCTCAGTCAAAACTTGTTGAAAACACTACTAAGTTTATCCCGGATATATTAAATTTGGAAAAACTTGGTCAAGACTGGTTATGTCCTCAACAGTTAGTTACAGCTTTGGCTCCTATGAAATATTACAGAAGCAAAAATCAGTACTTTCCAATGGAAAATGTTCCTCAACTAGAATCAGATGCTTCGCAACTAGATATGTCTAGTAAAGGAAACTATTCTGTTCCAGTTAAAAATTTTTAAATTCTGGGAGAAGAGAGCATGCAAATTAATGGTGATTAATTCGCATGCTGATTTATTCTCTTCAGAAGCTTATCTCTGCCTCCAACAAGAGTCCATGTCAGTCAGTACCTTGTTCAGACTCTTGGAAGCAGTGGCCAAATCAATTAACATGCTACAGCCATGTCAACTATATTGGCCATAGAATTCACGGTGAGTAGCCATAACGTATCCTGGGTGATCAAATCGTTCATAACACCTTCTGCGGCATCAAGTACCGGCTCCTGGGTGATTGTTTTTGAAATTAAAAAGATGGCTACTCAGTTTCGGCTTGATTTTTCTGACAAAAAAGAGCAGGTTAAAACAAAACATTTTCCCACATGGAACCTTACAGAGAACAGGCAAAAGTTTGAGCAAGCAGTAAATGTTATTGAAGAAACACATTTCTGTCTGGATCTTGGAATTTATGCCATGTGGCCATTTTGGTCCATAACACATGGCATTTAAAACCAAAATTTTACTGTTTAAACCATTTCAAGACAAATGGCTATTCACTGGCTGCTTCCTTATACTTTATTCTCTTAAAAATGAAGACCCTGTTATTCCTTTATCGAACCGTTATCATGCATAATGCATTTTATCACAGTGTTGTAGAATTCATAGAGGAACGGATCCTGCGGGATCAGGGATAAAAAGATGTTTCTGTGGCATGGGCTGTAATGTGATCATCTGGCACCAAATCCTTTGTGATTATGTAATGTGCTTTTTACCAACCATTGTCCATTTTTAGCTCACCTGAGCTCTGCTCAGGATGAGCTATTGTGATCACTTTTCGTCCGTCGTCCGTCCGTCCGTCCGTCCGTGCGTCCGTCCGTCCGTGCGTCCGTCCGTTAACATTTTCAAACGACTTCTCCTCTGAAACCGCTGAGCCAATTTTGCTCAAATTTCATATGGAGCCTCCTTAGGGTGGGGGAACGAAAAATTGCTAAAATGGTCGCGGTCCGTTGACCAAGATGGCCGCCACGCCCATATATGGTAAAAACCTTTAAAAATCTTCTTCTCCAGAACCGAGAACGCCTTGGGGCTGAACCTTTGCAGGAATCATCGGGGACGGGAGGTCTACCAAAATTGCTAAAAGAATTGTCGTACGTTGACGTTTGACCTTTTTACGGCAAGGTCAAGTTTGCTTCCCTATGCATTTGTATGGGAAAAACCTTTAAAAATCTTCTTCTCCAAAACCGAGCATGCCTTATGGCTGAATCTTTGCATATATCTTTGGGAACAGGAGAGCTACCAAAATTGCTAAAATAATGGTCGTACATTGACATTTGACCTTTTTACGTTAAGGTCAATTTTGCTTCCTTATGCATTTGTATGGGAAAAATGACCAAAATTTCAAACAACTTCTCCTCTGGAGCCTCTGGGCCAATTTTGCTCAAATTTCATATGGAGCCTCCTTAGGGTAGGGGAACAAAAAATTGCTAAAATGGTCACGGTCCGTTGACCAAGATGGCCGCCACGCCCATATATGGTAAAAACCTTTAAAAATCTTCTCCTTCAGAACCGAGAATGCCTTTGGGCTGAACCTTGGCAGGAATGATCGAGGACGGGAGGTCTACCAACATTGCTAAAAGAATTGTCGTACGTTGACGTTTGACCTTTTTACGGCAAGGTCAAGTTTGCTTCCCTGTGCATTTGTATGGGAAAAACCTTTAAAAATCTTCTTCTCCAAAACTGAGCATGCCTTATGGCTGAATCTTTGCATATATCTTCGGGAACAAGAGGGCTAACAAAATTGCTAAAATAATGGTCATACATTGACATTTGACCTTTTTACGTTAAGGTCAATTTTGCTTTCTTATGCATTTGTATGGGAAAAATGTTCAGAATTTCAAACAACTTCTTCTCTGGAGCCTCTGGGCCAATTTTGCTCAAATTTCATATGGAGCCTCCTTAGATAGGGGGAACAAAAGATTGCTAAAATGGTCACGGTTCATTGACCAAGATGGGCGCCATGCCCATATATGGTAAAAACCTTTATAAATCTTCTTCTCTAGAACAGAGGATGCTTAGGGGCTGAATATTTGCATAAATCATCGGGGACAGGGGGTCTACCAAAGTTGCTAAAATAATGGTCATACATTGACATTTGACCTTTTTACGGCAAGGTCAAGTTGCTTCCTTATGCATTTGCATGGGAAAAAACATTTAAAAATCTTATTGTCCAAAACCGAGGATGGCTTGTGGCTGAATCTTTGCATATATCATCTGGAACGGGCGGTCTACCAAAGTTGCTAAAATAATTGTCATACATTGACATTTAACCTTTTTACGGCGAGGTCAAGTTTGCTTCTGTATGCATTTGTATGGGTGCCATACATTTGTATGGAAAAAATGTTGATAATTTCAAATGGCTTTTCCTCTGAAGCCTCCGGGCCAGTGTTGCTCAAATTTCATGCGGAGCCTCCGTGGGCAGGAGAATGAAAGATTGCTAAAATGGGTATGGTCCATTGATCAAAATGGCTGCCATGCCAATATATGGTAAAAACCTTTAAAAATCTTCTTCTCCATAACCAAATAAGCCCTGGGTCCTAATCTTTGCACAAATTATAGGGGACAGGAGATCTACCAAAATTGCTCAAATGATGGTTTATGTTGACATTTGACCTTTTTACCTCCAAGGTCAAATTTGCTTCCCTATTTGTGTGGGCCATATACATTTATATTGAAAGTATCGAAGTGACTTGTAGATCAACAGTAGTTAAAATTGTTCTGATTGGAAATCTAAGATGGCCATCATCTGGTTTATATTTATAATATGTCCCTGCCACTGTGCTGTTTACATGTATAAAATCACGATTCTTCAGAAACCACTTAGCCAATTTCCACCAAATTTCACATTGATCCTTCTGTTGAAATCTGATTGATAGTTTATTAATGATCATGCTCCATTGACTGTCAGGCCCATATATTCTTCTTCAAAACTAAGAACTGCTCAAATGATGATATTTTCATTAGTTGCGATGATAGGATTGGATAAATGTTGCATAACATCTGCATGTCTGCAGTGGCTATGTCACTCAGGTGAGCGAATCGTGGCCCATGGGCCTCTTGTTGTGTAACATAATCGGCTTTGACAACCAGTCTTACCACCAGTTTTAATAGGGAATGACAAAATGTATGCACTGCACCATACCACACCAGATCAAATACAGTTTCAAAGCGTTGCTGCACTTACCGGCTGAACATATAAGATCGTATCTGTGGCATAGTCATGACAACCATAATACTTAATCACAAATATGATGTTTGTTCATTGATAAAATATCAGTATAGATCTAATAACAAAAGAATGAATATAAACTTATGATTTAGTTGGTCAATTTCATTTTCAAAAAAAAAAAAAAAAAAAAAAAGTTTCATTTAATGTCTGAAAACGGGCACTGACAGCGCCATTTTGTTTTGTCTGACTGATATGCAAAGGTCTGTAGGAACTGATCTTCTCCGGCACATATGTTGTGTATATATGTTGCGAAAAATGACTAAGTATGGGAAACATACCTAAAATATAAAACTTAAAAGGCACCAAATTTATTGTTCCTCTGACAAACTATTTATTCTCCTGAAAATATGCTGCACATGCGCTGTGGTATTAAAGTCAATTCATATCATTTTCTGCTCTCTTTCCTTCGAAGATTTTTGCAAAAGAAACGCGTGATGGTCATGCAAGTCGAGTGAAAGCATCCTTTTCGCTGAGTAGATAAGAAAATGCCTTTTTATCATAATCAACGGTGATTATAGGTGTAATTTTGGGATTCGATTGAGAAGCGCAGACATTATGATATCAGAAACCATATTTTCCATAAATTCATAGCATTTTAAAAAAGACGACTCTTAAAGGTTAGAGGCCTAGGGAGACGTTCTGCCTAATGTAATTCAGGCTGTAATTGCAAGCCTCCTTTCTCAAAAAGATGTTATGTTCCTCAAGGTTCTTGGACAGTTAAAAGTAAAACATCTTGAGTGATAAAGCAAGATAAAGATGAAGCAAGATTCAGTCGGGCTGAATAGTTTTTTTTTTTTTCAAAATTCGCATCAATAGCTATTATCTTTCGTGGAGATTGATCATGAAATATTTTCTATGGTCTTTCTCTCCCTTCCGCTGATTCAAGACGGGCAATTGTCAGTTTCTGGCGAAAGAATGTGCACAATACTGGTTAACGGCTTAGAGGACTAAGCCTGCCCAGTAAACTTGGGGTTAGGTAAACTGATCGCGCTCGACATGACCCCATTGGGTTGACTGGGCTGTAAGACCTCAACACAAACAAACAAACAATAGCTATTCTGTTATATAATGCAGGGAGTGCTCGCACGGTATGCGACAGGTCTTTCGGGCCTGGTGCTCCCCCCACCCCTCTCCCCCGTGACATTTGGTGGCTCAGTGTGGGTCCGTGCTAGGACTGCGAGCAGCAAAGGGACAGTCTTGTCTTGTTGGTACCTGCAGGGTTCTGAGCAGATTCGGGGACGAATCTATTTAAGCAGAGGGAAATTGTCACGGGTCAATCATCTGGCTAAGTGCTCGGATGGTATGAGAGAGCTTCTGGGTTCGAGCCCCGGTCGGGCATTGTGCTGTGCCATTTATTCCATGACCAGTTTCGCTGTCGAGTCATCAAAATAAACATCATCCCTCAGGATTTGGTGCCAGCATACAAGAAGAATCACACAGTTGGTGCCAAAATCACCCAGGAGTCGTTCCACGTATTGTCACATATTTTGTTTAAATACTCGGATTTGTTCTCAAACTTTAAACACATAAAAAATGTCATTGATGATTATTGTATGTCTCTTGGAATAATATGTGCCTGGTTGTATGACCATAGACATTATAAATTTCACTTTTTATGTGCGACTGGTCGTTTTGCATCGGGATACCTGACAATTGTGCATCATCTCTTACAAAGACTTCTTTACATACTACATCACAAACATTGCAAATAAATACTATAATTCCTTTAAAGTCTCGTAAGAATTTCAATGTTTACCTTCCAGCTCAAGGCTTGTTCCTTTTGAGGGTGAAAAGAGGTCACTGTGCATATGTGTATACACAAAATCCACACAGGAGCCGGTACTTGATCCCGCAGGAGGCATTATGAGTGATTTGATCACTCAGGATCCTTATGGCTACCCACCGTGGAATTGTTTCAGGCTAGACGTGATGCAGCTACAGCCACATCTAAACTATTTTGTTTGACAATTCCAGTCATGAACTGAGAAATACTCCAATCAATTCTAGACAGTTGTTTGACAATAAAATTAAGGAAGTAGCAAAGTCTAATTACAAAGAGCAACAGCATAGATTTTTAGCTTCTTCCTCTACTAATGTTAATATCTAACAACAACAAAAATCATCATACTTGGTTACAGGATTGTTTAAGAAACCTAAATAGCCAACCATATCTTACAGATTTAAACAGAACCAACCGTACAGGTCTAAAACTCATTCACAGTCCTTTACATCAGTACAAGGAAGTATCATTAAGGGGAGTTGTAACACAAAGCAGTTCCCCTCCTCTAAAGTTCTGAAAGCCAACCCCTTTCCTTTGCCTATCTTACCATGTCCGTATATTCCAGTGGGAGGAAGATTGGCCCACTTTGTGGATCAATGGGGAGAATTAACACAAAACAAATGGGTCCTCTCTATCGTACAAGATGGTTTCAAGATAACATTCAATTCAACTCACCCTCTTTCGACAGTTCCAACATCTGAGTCAATCCTCCTCCCCATTATTACCAGAAGAGATAATGGAACTTCTCCAGAAATGGGCAATGGAAAGGGTTCAAGATCCAGGAACTCCGTTTTATTCCCGGCTATTTCTTGTCCCAAAAAAGAAAGGAAAGTTACACCTTGTAATAGATCTTTCTCTATTGAATCAGAACATATAGTAACAACTGTTCAAGATGGAGACAAGTCAGTTCAGTATGGCAGTCGATACTAGTCAATGACTAGGCTTTCTCCATAGAGCTGACAAATGCTTATCTATAAGTTCTGATTCAGCCTTGATCCAGGACGTACCCTCATTTCATGTTCGAAAATCAGGTCTTCCAATTCACGGCCTTACATTTCGGAATGTCTCAAGTCCGTGGATTTTCACCAAACTGATAGCAGCTCATTTGCGTCAACATGCCATCTCACTGTTTCCATATCTAAATGATTGGCTTATAAGAGACCTAATTCGCAACAGACATATCTCACACAACTGTGGGTACCAGCAAATCACATCAAATCCCTACTTCTGACTATCAAACTATTTCTAACTCAGACTCAAGTTTTGGCACAAACTTTACTTTCTCTTTTGGGCAAACTCAGTGCATCAGCAGCAGGCTTCATTCTCCTAGGCAAACTTCATTTATGACCACTTCAAATGTGTCTCTTATCTGTCTGGAGACCTCATATTCTTCCTCTCGATCATCAAGTTTCGATCAACAGTATGATTTGATTCCATTTGAAATGATGGATAGACACCAAGCACTTCGTTCAGGGAAGGTCCATTCATCCTCCAGATCGCAATGCATTCATGTTTTTTGATGCCAGTCATTATGGATGGGGAGCTCATCTTGAACTGATCATACTATCCTTTCATGGTTGCTGGACCAGTCCCAGCTCCATATCAATATTCTGGATATAATGGCCATTCATTTTGCACTGAAGAAAGCCATACAATACACCACTCTTGTGTCATTATTTCTACCGACAATACAACAGTGGTCTCCTATATTAACAAACAAGGAGGAACACATTCCCCTGAACTATGCGTGGAGGCATAGCAATTTCTCCATTGGTGCCTGGAACATGATATTGTACCAGAATTCATCATATTCCAGCCAAATTCAATATATTAGCACACAGTCTCTCGAGTGTGACCTTTCAATACAGAATTGTCTTTGGATCAGTTGGTTGGGAATTCCATTTTTCAAATGCTCAGTTTTCCCAATGTTGATTTGTTTGAAACTGGTTCAGTCACAAACACCCATTGTCTGTATCTCTATTTCGGGACAATCAAGCTTCAGCGATATATGCATTATCAATGAACTGGAACTTTCTTTATGCATATGCATTTCCACCAACAATTCTGATACCATCTATTCTAGCCAAGGGATGTCAGTCTTGGTGTGGAATAGTTCTTATTGCTCCTGTCTGGCCTCAATGTCCTTGGTTCTTAGAGGTGTTACAACTACTAGTATCAGTTCCATATCATCTTCAGCTCCTTCCAAAGTTACCAACACAAGCAGAAGGAAAATTCCAACATCAAAATTGCCGGCCTCTGTTGCTCAGTTGGATGCGCCATCCAACTTGAGACCAGGAGGTCACGGGTTCAACCCCCGCCGAGGTTGGTAACATTCTTTCGTGGAGATTGATCGTGAAATATTTTCTACGGTCATTCTCTCCCCTCAGCTGATTCAAGAAGGGCAGTTGTCAGCTGGCGAAAGAATGTGCACAATACTGGTTAACCGCTTAGAGAACTAAGCCTGCCCAGTAAACGTGTGGTTAGCTAAACTGACCGCGCTCAACATGACCCCATTGGGTTGACTGGGCCGTAAAACCTCAGCACAAACAAACCAACATCAAAATCTCCCATTTCTGGCCCTTCACACTTTGGGAGTTATTAAGCAATCAATTAGAGATAAAAAGTTTTTGCAAAACATTGCAGATTTTGTCTCAAAGTCAAGATGAGCATCTACTCAGAAAGTCTATGATGCAAAATGGGTCGTATACTTCAGTTGGTGTCATAGAAAGAAGTTAATCTGGTCTCAGCCCCTCTTACAGTTATATCGGACTTCCTTATTTACCTCTTTTCTGAGAAAAAATGTCAAATAAGTACCATTAAAGGCTAAAGATCCATGATCTCAAATACTCTTCAAATTAAGACTGGTAATAGAATCGGATCTAACCCGGTCTTGTCAGTATTAATTAGATCTTTTGAATTGCAACGACCTGTACAAAGATATCTTACCCCAAAATGGGATTTTTCTTGGGTCTTAGTTTGTCTACAGAAAGCACCATATGAACCTCTACACAAGGCATCTATACTTCATGTACGATTAAAACAGCCTTTCTGTTAGCTCTTGTCACAGCTAAAAGATGTAGTGAAATTCATGCTTAAGCAATGGATGCAAATCATTTAAGGTTCAATAAATCAGATGGTTCAGAAGCATTAATAGTACAAACTGGGTTTTTGGCAAAGAATCAGCTTCCGTCCATTTGCCCAGATCCTATAGTTATCCCTAGTTTTAACTCGAAGATGTAAAAGGGAACATTTGGATAGACTTTTATGCCTGATTAAGAGCATTAAAATTTTACCTTAAAATGACTAGTTCTTATCATCAGAATAGAACTAGATTGTTTCTACCAATTAAAGGCAATCACGACATCTCTAAGGCTTCTGTCTCGAGATGGGTAGCTTATACTTTTAAGCATGCCTATAGGAAACTCACCCAAAGAGCCATCTCTTTCCTAAAAATTAAAGCTCATGAAGTTAGGGCACTATCTTCTTCCTGGGCATTCTTTGATAAGGTTCGGCTCAGAAATACTCAAAGCAGCAATCTGAATTCAATCTTATGTTTTGCAAAATAAATTCTACTTGAGAGATATGTTTCAGCAAATAGAAAATTTACATACTTTGGGCCCAATAGTTGTTGCCCAAAAAGTGGTTGGGAGGAGGGGGGGGGGGGGGGGGGGCAGGGGGGGAGCGGGTGGGGGTAGGGGGGAGGAAAACTTAGTATTGGATGCTTAAAGAAGACTGGCAGTCTCCAAAGTCTACTGTACATATATCAAGGTAATTGTAATTAATATCTTACATATATGTTATCGGGAACCTAGATCCTTCTTAAGATTGTATCATGAATGTATCCTTAGAGTTTCCTGAGTCTTAATCAAGAGGTATAGGGATTATATATATATTTGGTATAAGAATAAGGGAGCTCCTCCATCCTAATCTTTAAATACTAGCACATTATCTATAGGTTAATGTATTATGCAGTTAAAATAAGTAAAACATATTTTAACTAGTAGATATTTTAACGTGTAGATAAGAGAATCCCTCCTCCCTCCCTGCGTCGCTCAGTTATACTGTTTTATACTTTAAAGAAACTGACACATCAAAATAGCAGGAAGAATGACGTCACACAGGTAACTGCCTAAGGAACCTTCTGGATTAAGACTCTTAAGACTGTCCTTTTTTCTGTGGAAGGTTTGAAACAGGAATAGAATGACACATAATCTATAAGTTAAGTATTACTAGTTAAAATATGTTCAAAGGCAATCTTTTTTATTGTTTATTTTACTTATAAAAATTTCATTTTTCAAATGCTCAGTTTTCCCAGTGTGGATTTGTTTGCTACTTGATTCAGTCACAAAGTCCCATTGTATGTATCTCCAGTTCCAGACAATCAAGCCTTTGCAATAGATGCATTATCAATAAACTGGAACAATTTATATGCTTATGCATTTCCACCAACAATTCTGATACTATCTATTCTAAGCAAAATCCGTCAATCTAGGTGCAGAATAGTTCTAATTGCTCCTCTTTGGCACCAACGTCCTTGGTTCTCAGAGGTGTTACAACTACTAGTATCAGCCCCAATTTGACTTCTGTACTTTCCAAACTTACTAACATAAGCAATGGAAAAATTTCAACATCAAGTCTCCCAGCTCTTGCACTTCATGCTAGGGAGTTATCAAGCAGTCAGTAAGATAAGTTTTCGCAAAACATTGCAGATTTTGTCCCAAAATCAAGACAAGCATATACTCAGAAAGTCTATGATGCAAAATGGGTCGTATACTCCAATTGGTGTCATAGAAAGAAGGTTAATCTGGTCTCAGCCCCTCTTACAGTCAGATTTCCTTATATACCTTTTTTCTGAGAAAAAAAAATGTCAAATCAGTACCATCAAGGGCTATGGATCCATGATTTCAAATACACTTAAATTTGGGACTGGTAATAGAGTTGGTTTAATCCAGTCTTGTCAGAGTTAATTAGATCTTTTGAATTGCAATGTCCAGTACAAAGATCACTTACCCCGAAATGGGATTTATCTTGGGTCTTAATTTGAACTTTGAACCTTTACACAAGGCTTCTAAACTTCACTTCATGATTAAAACAGCTTTGTTTTAGCCCTTGCCATGCCTAAGAGATGCAGTGAAATTCATGCTTTGGCACTGAACTCAAATCATTTAAGGTCATAGCTCTTGATAAGATGGGTTTTTTTTTTTCAGTCCAAAAGTATTGATATTTTTCTTGTTTCTGTATGAAAATATATGTTGTGGGTACTCATTAGAAGCACCTTGGTGAGATGCTTCTAATGAGTACCCACAGCGTATGTTTTCGTGAAATAAGAAAAATATTTACCTGATACCCACTCTTATCTAGACCTATGAAGGTTCAATCAATCAGATGGTTCATCTCATTGATAGTACGAACTGGGTTTCTGGCAAAGAATCAGCTTCTGTCCATTTGCCGAGATCCTATAGTTATCTCATAGCTCGAAAACATACGAGAGAACATTTAGATAGACTTTTATGCCCAATTAGAGCATTAAAGTTTTACCTTAAGATGACTAGTTCTTATCATCAGAATAGAACTAGACTCTTTTTACCAATTAAAGGCAGTCATGGCATCTCTAAGACTTCAGTCTCGAGATGGGTAGCTTATACAGTTAAGCTTGCCTATAGGAAACCTACCCAAAGAGACATTTCCTTCTTAAAAAAATAAGGTTCACAAAGTTTGGGTGCTATCTTCTTGATAAGGTTCCGCTCAATGACATTCTCAAAGCAGCAGTCTGGAATCAATCATCCTCTTTTGCAAACTTCTATTTGAGGGATATGTTTCAGCAAGTTACTAATTTTCATCATTTGGGCCCTGTTGTTGCCCAAAAAGTGATGGGGGCCAGGAAAGTCAAGCCTTGTATGCTTAAGAAGACTGGCAGTCTCCAGTCAATAATACATATGATTAAGGTAATTAATATCTTATAGATAGATATGTTATTAGTGAATCTAAATCATTCTTAAGATATATCATAGAATGCATCTGATTCCATAGAGTTTCTCGAGTCTTAAACCAGAAGTTAAGGGAATCTATATATAATTGTGTTAGAATTAGGGGAGCACCTCCCTCCTAACCTACAAATGCCTGCACATTTTCCTTAGGTTAATGTATTATGAAGTTAAAATTAAGTTTTTATAGTAAAACATTTTTTAATAGGTAATACTTAATCTGTGGATAAAAGATTACCCTCCTCCCTTCCTGCTTCGCTCAGTTATATTGTTTTATGCTATAAAGAAACTGAACAGGTGATCAAAACAGCAGGAAAGGTGGCATCATACAGATATGCCTCAAGGGACCTTCTGTAGTAAGACTCAAACTATTTTTCTGTGGAAGGTTTAAGTATAGAAGAGAACAGTACATTATCCACAGGTTAAGTATTACATATTAAAATATGTTTTACAATAAAAAACTTAATTTTATTTCTCTTGCATCAAATTCACCATCTCTAGGATCTTCATATCTGTCTGATCAAAAGTGGTCTGCATTTGTTCTTTCAAAAGATTCTCGCACTGATAATTTTCTTGAAAACTGCTTTCTCCCTCAGTCACTTCTGTCTTTTGATTCCTGCATTCGTTTACAAGACTGAGCAGATTTTTTTATTTATATTCTTTTGAGAGTAGAGCCTCTTGCCCTCACTGAGAAGGGAGGAACACATGTCCTTGCCCCTTGGAGATGTATCCTTTCCTCTGAAGGCAGCACTCTTGCTTGATAACAGCAGACAATTACAGTGTTGATTTATGGGTTCATTTGCTGCTTTTGTCCCCCGATGTTAGTCAAAGGGGACTATTAAAATGGGTTAGTCCCTCCATCCGAGATTCCGTCAGTCGGTAGACACAATGAGAAGGGTAGCTTGTGGACACAACTTCTCTTATAGTTGTTAACCAAGATGTGCATCTGCTTTTAGGGTTATCCTCCCTTTATATTTTTCATCAATTTTTCGACACAGTTTTTTTCCAGGTGAGGTTACTTTTAGAATAGATACCTTGTAGGCCCAACTTCTTGTAGAGTTTTCCACCGATCATATTGAAACTATGCATATTTGTTTTACATGGTCTGTAGATGTGCATGTGGTTTTGGGATTATCCTCCCATTATTTTTATTATCAACTTTTTCAACTTTTTCAGCTTAGTTTTTTCCAGGTTCCATTATTATTGGAATAGATATCTTGTGGGTGCAACTCCTCCTAGACTATTCCACTGATCACTTGGAAACTATGCATACTTGTTCTACATAGCCTGAAGATGTGCATGTGGTTTTGGGGTTATCCTGCCATTATCTTTTTTCAACTTTTTCAACTTAGTTTTTTTTTAGTTGTGACACGATGGCAAGGGTAGCTTGTGGGCGCAACTCCTCTTACAGTTTTTTCCAGGTAAGATTACTAATAGATACCTTGTGGGCCCAACTCCTCCTAGAGTTTGCCACCGATCATTTTGAAACTGCATATTTTTTCTACGTGGTCTTGTAGATGTGCATCTGGTTTTAGGGTTATCCTCTGATTATCTTTTATCAACTTTTACTACATTTTTGACTTAGTTTTTTCCAGGTTTGATTACTTTTGGAATAGATACCTTGTGGGCGCAGCTCCTCCTACAGTTTTCCACCAATCATTTGAAACTCTGCATACTTATTCTGCATAGTCTGAAGATGTGCGTGTGGTTTTGGGGTTATCCTCCTATTATTTTTTATCAACTTTTTCCACTTTTTCGCCTGGGTTTTCCTTTTAAACTCACAACCCTTTACTAACAAAGTCATGATGTCCGGGGATGCTTGCCAGCAAATGGCTTTTATTAACTCTAGCCACTTGTTGGGCAAATTCAGCAGACGACAAATTGATGATATTTTTCTCAGAAAATAGGCTTAGACATTTCATGCAAATTGTCTCCCAAAAGAAAAATTAGGAAAAATATTTCAAAGTGTTGTCTGTTGAATTTTATACACAGCATGGTAACTTTTTATAACCCTGTCAGACAAAAAAAAAGAAAAAAAATCTTAAGCATACAGTGTAGATCAAGATAAGAATGCTGATAAAGCAACTTCCTAGGATCTACACTGTTTGCCGCACTGTATGATTACAGTATTTGCTACACTTTTTGTTCAATTTTGACTGACACTCTGAACTTATCCCAATTTCAAGATAGAAGAATCCAGAAAGAAGCACAGATCTAAATGGATTTTTTGTGTGGTCTCTTCACAATATATATTTCTTTGTAATATACTGAGGGTTTTGTTTTGTGTAATTACAGAAAAAAGAAGGTACATAGATCACCTGTCCGCAGCAAAAGAAGGTCAAGGTCAAGTTCCTCCTCTTCATCCTCATCATCATCCTCATCATCCTCAAGTTCATCTAGATCATCAACTAAGTCCAAGAGGAAAAGTAGAAGGTCATGGTCAAAGTCTCCGAGACATGCTTCAAGGTCAAGGTCTCCTGGTTATGGCAAAAGAAAGCCAAAGTCACCTGAATATACCATAATATCTGATGCTAAGTCAAGTTCACCACATTATCAGAAATTAAGATCTAAATCACCTGGTTATAAGAAACAATCAGATCTTAAAAGTCATTTGAAAAGGTCACAGTCAAGGTCACCAAATTACAGAGACAGAAATTCTAGGTCTTTAGAAAAAGCTAAGTCTTGTGGAGAAAGCACTAATTATAAAATAGACAGTAAAATTTTTCCTTCCTTAAAGGATATTGAACCTGGAAAAAGTGATGATACACAAGGTGTTAGATCAATAGATGTTGTGGTTAGTAGAGTTCAATCTGAATTCCCAGAAAATGAAGGCATACCATTCTTGGAAGAAAATACCAAGATAGGCAGACCAAGTGAAGACTGGATTCCTGGATTAGATATTGGAAGGAGTGAACACAATGCTGCACAAGTAACACATGCCAGAGAAGATCATACACCAACACATGATGAGTATGATGATATAATTAGACAAGTTAGGGATGAAAAGTCACCAGATTTGTATGGAGACTCGAAATTTGAAAACACAAACAAACAGGATATATATGGAAGACATCATGAAATAGATCTAGGTACAAATAGAATATATAAATCATCACATGATAGGTCATATGTCAGAAATCTTCCTGCTGACAGACATAGTAATGAAAGAAGTTTTGAGAAGTCCTGGGAAACAGACTCTGGCAGAGTAAGGGCAAATGAAAAAGTTAAGGAAGGAATTTATCATTCTCCAAGGTGCTATGGTAGAAGCCATTCCAGGTCACCTGATAACAGTATACCTGAGCGTAGAATTATATCATTGAGTAAGAAGGAAAAACCATTAGTTCTACATCCAAATTATGAAAGAACCTCAGATACTGCAAGCTATGTGAGAAGAGTAAGCTCTTCAGAGAGATCTCCATTTAGAGATGTAAAGCAAATCAGTTTCTACTCACGACAAGAGCAGTATCCAATAAGGAAGGATGAAAACAGGGACAGATATAGAGACACAGATAGGTATGACTCTAGAGAGTTTAGAAAGGATGAATTACAAAGACAGGAATTAAAAGATAAAAGAGACAGGTCAAGTATTGTAAATCAGTTTTCAAGAGAATCACCTTTAAGAAAGTCATTTGAAAGAGTAAATGAAAACCAGTTTAGATCAGAGAGGTATGAAGGTTCTAGAGATGATGAATATATTAATAAAGACAGGCTGTTAAACAGAGGTGAATTTATTGCAAAAGAAACAAAATCTGAAAGAGATGAATATTATCAGAGAGATAAAAACAATGTGAGAGATATTGATCGTGAAAAGAATCTGTTTTATCAGAAGGACACCATTTCAGACAGAGAGATAGTTGTGCAGCGATCAGAAAGGCCAGAAAGGGATTCATATGTGGAGGTGGAGAGACGCTCAGTAGAAGTGAAAAGGGAACATGCTAGAAGTGCCTCTATCAGCCGAAACAGATCAAGGTCACCAGAGTCAAACAGAAATACAGGATTACCAGTAAATAAACAAGAGATAAAACAAATGGTTGATACAAATAAAGAAATGCTGTCTGACATGTTTCAGATTGAAACAACAGATGAAAAGAACATACAGGATAGCAGGCTAAAATTATATGAAACATATGTTCCAAGAGCAGTAAAACTGAAACAGCATTCACTTGAAAAAGATCACAATCCAGAAAGTCATATGCCTCTGAAAGAAAGATTTCAAGAGCTTGATCAAAGACATATAGACAGGAGTTCTAAGGTGGAAAGTTTAGCCAATGAAAGAAGTATTAAAGTTGAACCTAAGAAAGATAAAGAATGGGAACAGACTGATTATAGGACAATTCAGCTGAAGCAGAGAGACTCTAAGAAATATTCTGATGAAAACAGACAGTGGAATGGCAGGGGTGATGAACCAAGATACCCAAGAGAGCAGTCATCTGTTTCAGAAAGGCCAGGTTGGTCAGAAACTTCTAATTCCTGGAAAGGAGAAGATAGTCCATATTCTAGATTGCCCAGACCAGAGAATAGAGGTGACCACAGGAGGGGATCAGATGTTAGAAGAAGTAGAGACCTTTCCAGAGAAAGAACATACCAGGTTGTGAAGTCACAGTCTGCTGAGGACAGAGGCATGCCAACAAATTACCATGAATACAAAACTAAATATGATACAGAAAAAGAAGAACAATACAAAGATTTAGGTAATGTCTACCAAGACAGGAAGGAGGACAAAGACTTAGATGAGGCTACATCAACTTTCAGATGTGTTGAGGTCCACCCCAGGGCAGTGAGGAGAGATCAGCCTAGGAGCAGATTGAGGTCTCCAGAAAGAACTTACAGACAGTCTAGTCAAAATAAATTGTATCATAAATCACCAGAATCCCATTCAGAAGATAAGAGAAATGAACAAAGGCACTCACGGTCTCCCAGACATAGGTACAATTCTCCATCCCCCGGAAGGAGCAGTAGACATGGCCATACTCCAGAAACTGCTACAAAATTTAGATCAATCTCAAGATCCCCAGACAGAAAAGTTTACAAGTCAGTGTCTAGAGATACTAGATACCCTTCTGAGGAGAGATACAAAGATAAGGAGATGCAAGATAACTACAAAGAAAGAAAAGTGGATAGATCAGGACCACTTTCCCTATATGGTAAACATGAAAGTGTGAAAAGCAAATCACAGTCTACAACACGTTCCAGATCTACTGACAGGTCTGTTTTTCGAAGACAGAGATCACCAAAAGATGATAAGTCATATGAGAAAAGACCGCCTAGGTCAAGATCACGTTCTTGGTCTGCTGACAGGTCTGTTTCTCAAAGACAGAGATCACCAAAAGATAAGAGGTCATATGAGAAAAGACAACCTAGGTCAGGATCACATTCTAAATCTGCTGACAGGTCTGTTTCTCGAAGACAGAGATCACCAAAAGGTGAGAGGTCATATGAGAAAAGACACCACAAGATACCATATAGTCGTTCAAGGTCAAGATCACGCCATCGTTCTCCTTCCTCAAGGTCACCAGAACAGTGGAAAAGAATTGTTGGCACTTTAAGAAGTGACAAGGTCACATCTGCAAAACTGGTTCATGACAAGCCTGATTCTGCTAGAAATTCTAAAACAAGAAAAAGTGTGGAGAGAGAAAAAGCAGAACCAGTCCCAGTACCTACTATTCCAAGTAAATGGGATAGTCCTGAACCAAAACGAAATAGATGGGATGAACTCCCTTCAAGTAGTGAGCTAAATATGCCTCTTATAATTAACAAAGCCCATGAAATAGCCTCAATTCTCAGGATCCAATCTATTCCTGAATCTCCACCACCTCACAGGAAGATGAAGCCACATGAAAAACAAGCTATGGAAAAGAAATGGTCACAGCTGATGTCTCCTCCCACAGGACTTTCCCTGAGTCAGCAGGATACAAAGGAACAGAATCAAGCAGATGAGGAGAGTGAAGCTGCAGATGCACCAAAAGAAAAGCCCATTGAAGAAAGTAAGGTTGTAAGTAGTGATAATAATGACAAAACAAATAGTCCAATGGCTTTGAAAGTTAATGCTGAAAAACTGCTTGACAGTAGCAAAAGTAGTATGAAATTAATTAAGAGAGCCAAACGCAACCTTCGTTCTAGATGGGATACAGACTCAGCTGATTCTGATTCAGGTTCTGACAAGTCTAAGCCCAAGTCAAGATCACAGTCAAGGTCAAAAGGGAGGAGGTCAAAGTCTTGTGAAAGAGATAGAAACAGCAATAGAGCCTATTCTAGTGAACAAAAAAAAAGGAGAGAAGACAGAAAGTCAGACAGAAACAGTAGAAAAGATAGCAAAAGTAGCACAGATAGAAGGGAAAGAAGTCATGAAAAGGACAAATTGGACAGTAAGTACAGTAGAAGATCTAGAGCCAGGTCCAGAGATAGGTATCGAAGAGATAGTGGAACATCACACAGAGACAGTAAACATGATCTACCTGATATTGTTAGAACTTCAAGAAAACCTGATAAGGAGACCTCTCCAAAGGTCTTTTGGTTTCATAAAGAAGCAATGGAGGAGATGAAACAAAAAAATGTAAGTGAAAAAGAAAGCTCTGAAAGGGGTAAAGGATCTAAATTTTGTTCAAGCTCCAAGTCATATTCTAAGAAATCAAGGTCAAGAAGTTGGTCAAGATCAAGGTCAAGGTCAAGGACACCATCTAAACACAAAGGTAGAAGTAAAACACCAAAAGTTACAAGAGCAGGTGCTGTAAGTATTGAGAACCTGAAAAAAACCCATAAACGTTCAAAGAGTTCTGACTCGTCGTCAAGCAGTTCTCCTAAAAAAAAGAAAAGAACTGGGAAAGATGTGAAATCCTCAGGAAGAAGGGAGTCACTGGATGATCTGGAGTCTTTCTTAGGAGATCTGAAAAAGGAGAAAAAGAAACAGTGGATAGCAGAAGGAAAAATAAAGCAATCTGATAAATGAAAATTTTGCAGTTACCAAAAAGCATTTCTACAGTGCACTTCAATGGCTCAAATGTCTTTGGGACCATAGAAATTTGTTCTAGACATGAGTAGTTTGAGACACTGAGGGTTAATCATAGCGCCATGTCAAGAGGAGATGGGGATAATTTAGGGATGTCTTTACAATCTTCTATAAAATAATGGTATGTTGAGTGTATTCATTAGAAGCATCCCAATGAGGTGATTCTGATGAGTACAAACAACATAAATTTTCATTATAAAATAAAGAAATTTCTGTAATATATCCCTAAACTCTTGAGCTATTAGAGGAATATTTTTAGAGACTCAGAAATTAGTTCTAATCAGCCATGGTAAATGAGTCATCAGTGTTCGAATCATTGAAGTTTTACTGTCTGTTGGAAATATCTTCAAGGAAATCTGATAAAATGGACACTGTTAACAGACTAAAGACATTAAAAACCAAAAGTTGTTCCCCTTCAGCACAGTAAAATGGTATAATGTCCTAAAAAATTTTGAACATATTAAACCATACTTGTCTGGCCCGAATTTCACTTTTTATGCAGTTGTCTCTTAAACTGGTTAGTGGAGTGGCAAACAGTGTAGACCCAGATGAGACTGCTCTCAGGAGCAGTCTGATCTGGGTCTACACTGTTTCCATGAACTTTTTCCTTCTGCTATCCACTGTTTTCAGAAACATTGATGTACTAAATTTTAGGAATTTGCTGTTATATAGAGTAGACATTCTTTATCTCAAAACCTGATAACTCAACTGCTTAAAGGCTCCGTATTCCTCAGAAATAGACATTTAATTGTCCCCCGAGGTTAGTCGAAGGGGACTGTTAAAATGAGTTTGTCCGTCTGCAATTATGAGACGGACATTATAAGGTTATCCCTTTGATCTTTCTTTGATCTTTTTAACCCCACAACACCAATATTTTTAACCCCACAATGCAAATTAAACCCTACAATGATGGAATAAACAGAAATGAACCTCATAATGTGAACTTCTACAGAAACACTAACACAGGAATATCATGTGGGCATGTACATCCATCTGTCCATCCTTCCGTCCCTCCGTAGACACAATGAGATGGGTGGTTTGTGGACGCAACTCCTTTTACAGTTTTTAACTGATTTTTTTTCAAACTTTGCAGGTGTTTATGTCATGGTCTGAAGATGCGCATCTGGTTTTGGGGTTATCCTCCCATTATTTTTTTTATCAACTTTTTCCACTTAGTTTTTTTTTCAGGTCAGATTACTATTAGAATGCCGGCCTCAGTGGCGCAGTTGGATGCGCCGTCCGACTGGAGACCAGGAGGTCGCAGATTCAACCCCCGCCGAGGTCGGCAACATTCTTTCGTGGAGATTGATCATGAAATATTTTCTGTGGTCATTCTCTCCCTTCCGCTGATTCAAGAAGGGCAGTTGTCAGTTTCTGGCAAAAGAATGTGCACAATACTGGTTAACCACTTAGAGGACAAAGCCTGCCCAGTAAACGTGTGGTTAGGTAAACTGACCGCGCTCGACATGACCCAGTTGGGTTGACTGGGCCGTAAAACATCAACACAAACAAATACTATTAGAATAGATTCCTTGTGGGCGCAACTCCTCCTAGAGCTTTCCATCAATCATTTTGAAACTATGCATACTTGTTCTACATGGTCTGTAGATGTACATGTGGTTTTAGGGTTATCCTTCCATTATTTTTTATCAACTTTTTAGCTCACCTGAGCCGAAGGCTCCGGTGAGGTATTAGTATGATATGGTCCGTTGTTCATCGTCGTCGTCCGTCGTCGTCATCCACATTTTCAATGACGTATATCTCTGGAACCAGTGGGCCGATCTTGATCAAATTTCTTATGAACCATAATCAGGTACGGGGAAAGGCTGCATAAGGTTTTCAGGCAGATCGGATTAGAACTCTGGTTGCCATGGCAACATATAGCTCCCATAGACTTAACAGGGAGAAATTTTGTCATCACCGTAGCGGTTATCCTCTTATCATACAGATTTAAAAGTCACAACCCTTTTCTGACAAAGCCATGATGTCGGGGGACGCTTGCCTGTATCAGGCTTTTATTATCCAAGAAAGGTTTAACAAATAGATATGTGGTATTGATACAATCATAAAATGTGGCCCTGAAAGCCTGTTAAATTTCAGTTAGTTTCTCGTTCTTGAACTGGATAAAAAATGAAATGGTATTTATCGTATCTCTGAATTTCCAACATTAGTTCAGAAATATGATAAAAAAGACCGTTCCAGTTTTGATCCAGGTCAAAAACGAGTCTAACTGAAATTTTACAGGCTGTCGGATGCCACATTTAATGATTGTATTAATACCATATATCAATTTATTAAACCTTTCTTGGATAAGAAATGTCTGCTTTTGAGGACTATGGAGCCATTAAGTCAAACTAAATTTGAAGGCTATATTTATTTTCCTGTATGGTCCTTACATTTCAGCTCCTTTTTATTATACCCCGCCACACGATAGTGGTGGGGTATTATGGTTTCACATTGAACATCTGTGTCCGTCCGTCAGTCGTAGGTCTGTCAGTCCATATACGTTTCCGGATGATAACTTGAGTAAACATCAATGGATTTTTTTTTTTTTTTTTTTTTTGCGGGCCCCCATAGCCTAGTGGATAAGAGGAGGGCCGTAACTAATGTTGGGGGGAGGGCCGTAACTAATGTTGGTAGAACTTGTGGCCCGACCCCATTGCCTGATGTAACGATGCCATAAAATATGTTTATACTAGTGGATAAGAGAGTTGACTCTTAATCGATTAGGTTTCTCACCGCTGTGGTTCGAGCCTCGCTCGGGTCACATGTGGGAAAGCCAAGTTCTGCTTACGGATGGTCAGGTGGTTTTTCTCCGGGTTCTCCGGTTTTCGCCCACCTTTGATGAACGATCGGCTCGATATAAGTGAAATATTCTTGAAAGGGCCGTAAAACCCAAATCAAAATCAATGGATTTTCACCAATCTTGGTATGTTTATTGAAATTGTGGAGATCTGGTTTAGGATTGCTAATGGGCAAATTTCATCAAATTTTGACAGAGTTATCTGCCCGAGACATGCCCATATTTTTGTTTCCGAAAAATTACTTGAGGAAATGTCAAGAGATTTTAACCAAACTTGGTACATGCACTGATATTAAGGAGATCTGATTTGGGATTGCTAATGGGCAAATTTCATCAATGTTTTACAGAATTATCTGCCCACGACGCGATACTGGGGGGTATTACAGTTTAAGGTTTTTATCTCTAACTAGTTACCTCAAACCAAAACTTCTGATCCTCTGAGATGATGTGAGTCTGTATTTTGAAATGTAAAATAACTAAACAGATAAATTAAAGGAATGGCATGTATATCATTTATTAAATGTGCTGAAATAGTAATTTTTCCTAGTGTCAGGCTTCACAGTGCAGTCGTTAGCAGGGCTGGCAGTGGATCCAGGGGTTGTAAGTTTGGATCCCAGCTAGGCCACATAACTTCCATGGAGATTTATCATAAAATCATTTTCCCCCTTCTGCTGATTGAAGAAGGGCAGTTGTCAGTTACTGGCAAAAGTATATGCACAAGTACTGGTTAACCGCTTAGAGGACTAAACCTGCTAAGGAAAAAGTATTAGTAGGTTAACTGACAGGCTTGACATGACCATAACAGGTTTGACTGGGCCTTCAAAATGAAACTCAAACATAGTGTCGGGTTGTGCCCAAGATAGTGCTGGAAGAATGGGTACCAGAGGTCAGCAAACAGTGCTCTATCCCTTTCAGCACTGCTGGCAAAAACAGATGTCTTTGCAAATAGTGTAGAAAAGAACAATGAATGCACCCTTTAATTGGTTGCTTTACATATGATTTGTGAGAAAGTGTACCATTGAACATGTGTGCCAAATGTAGACTTGGATCAGACTATGTATTCACAATCACTGGGTACTGGTTGGAATAGCAAAGGATTGATGATTTTCTTTTCAGTGTCAGCATACATCACCTCAAGGTATTATATAGCCTATTTTGCCACTGGTGGCAAAAACAGACAAAAAAAAAAATAAAAAATAAAAAATAAAAAGAGAAAAAGAACCCAAATAGTAATAAGCAGTCGTCCCATGTTATCCCCCTTATCTAGCATCATGTCGTCACCATGAAAGCCAGCCAGTGAAAATGTGCCAGATTGAGGAACCAGGTTCCTATTTTGAAGGCTTCATAGGAAAAGGCCAATAACTAGTAACCGCAGTGCAGTATCAAGTCATTTATTTTTTTGTGGCTGTGGTGCCGACTGATTATTTTTTTGGATAGGAAACTGATAAGATTTTATTACAAGGAATCCAAATTTTTTGTTCAGCACAGCAGTTTCTAAGCATGTCAGCGAGGGGTAGTTTGACCTGGCTCCAGTGGACACAGCGGTCAGACAGGCTGGTCTTTCTGTTGAGGATTTGGCGGACAAGACTTAGTTGAGACAGTTGCCCAAGCCGTCCTAAAGGCTTTGTCTCAAAGAAGTTTTGGTTTTCTCATGAAAACGGTGGATCCTCACTCTACTTTGCCAGCGGAAGTGTGGGGAAACACTCCAGGTCTTTTGGATTTGACAGGTCATCCTCTGCCCAGGGACGTTCTCCCTCTCAGAGTTTACAATCCCTCAGATGCTCCTTGAGAGGAAATTTGCTCTTTTCAGGAGCAAATGTCGTCCCATTGTGGAGTACAAACAGAGGCTGGAGGCGGGGCATTCCCTACTTGGAGATCTATGTCCCAAGGCAGATTCTACCAAGGGAGATAGAGGGTTTTGTCCACCCTGGAAAACTTTAATTGATTAATCCTCAACTTCCTCCCCATCACTTCCCCATTCTGCTTCAGTCTCAAGACTGGTTGAAGTGATGCTTTGTGCCTCTGGGGATAGACTGGGGTAGATCGATACCTGGGTGTTTTTTTGTCCAGAGTCTTGGAATCTCTCACTAACTCCAGGTCATATGTCTGCCGTTCTGAATATTGGCCTGGGGACTTACCTAAGCTGGATGCCTATGCAGGTAACCTCGGCATGACAGCCGGTAAGCTGACCTCAGTCAACGTTTCCATTCTAGAGGCCTTAGAATGGTTGTCGAGGTGAGTAGTCAGTACTTCTTCACATTGTGTCTATTCACCGCAGCTGCTTTTAAGGCTTCTTAGTCAGATCAGGGGTATCCTGATCAATTTAGGCACTTTCTTTTACCCGTATCTGGCTCTGCCAAACACAGTATGGCTTTAGGGATTGCCTATATGCCATATTGATGCATCAGTGCCGAAAAGTGGCTTTAGATTTGTCTCACTTACTGTTTAATTACAGTAAACGGTTTCTTAGAATTGCTCCTCTTGACTCTTCACAACTTTTTGGAGGGAAGATCAATGAGGTGTCAGCGGTCAACATGACTGACCGCCACCACCCTGTTTTGAAATATCTGGCACGATCTTCAAACATAGTGGGTCCCAGGAAAAGATCAAACCAGAAACCTTCATAGGACTCCTAAAAGGCAGAGGTTAGATGTCAGGCCATCAGCTGTCCCTTTGTCCTCTGTACGAAACATTCGTGTTTAAGGACCACGAAAGGAAGAGGTGGTCCTTTTCCTGGGAAGAGCTCCAAATGTAGTAGGTGATGTTTTGAATTTGCTTCCCTGTTCCTCTTCCAAACTGTGCTGTAGGGGCTAGGACATATTGATTCGCAGATGCTTGGTCCCTCATAACCAAGTGGGCCCTCACAATTTTTCAGAAAGGTTTTTTCCTTTGCAGGAATCATCGGGGACGGGAGGTCTACCAAAATTGCTAAAAGAATTGTCGTACGTTGACGTTTGACCTTTTTACGGCAAGGTCAAGTTTGCTTCCCTATGCATTTGTATGGGGAAAACCTTTAAAAATCTTATTCTCCAAAACCGAGCATGCCTTATGGCTGAAACTTTGCATATATCTTCGGGAACAGGAGAGCTACCAAAATTGCTAAAATAATGGTCGTACATTGACATTTGACCTTTTTACGGTAAGGTCAATTTTGCTTCCTTATGCATTTGTATGGGAAAAATGTTCAGAATTTCAAACAAGTTCTCCTCTGGAGCCTATGTGCCAATTTTGCTCAAATTTCATATGGAGCCTCCTTAGGTGGGGGAACGAAAAATTGCTAAAATGGTCGCGGTCCATTGACCAAGATGGCCGCCACGCCCATATATGGTAAAAACCTTTAAAAATCTTCTCCAGAACCGAGAATGCCTTGGGGCTGAACCTTTGCAGGAATCATTTGGGACGGGAGGTCTACCAACGTTGCTAAAAGAATTGTCATACGTTGACGTTTGACCTTTTTACGGCAAGGTCAAATTTGCTTCCCTATGCATTTGTATGGGAAAAACCTTTTAAAATCTTCTTCTCCAAAACCGAGCATGCCTTTTGGCTGAATCTTTGCATATATCTTCGGGAACAGGAGGGCTGCCAAAATTGCTAAAATAATGGTCGTACATTGATATTTGACCTTTTTACGTTAAGGTCAATTTTGCTTCCTTATGCATTTGTATGGGAAAAATGTTCAGAATTTCAAACAACTTCTCCTCTGGAGCCTCTGGGCCAATTTTGCTCAAATTTGATATGGAGCCTCCTTAAGTAGGGGGAACAAAAGATTGCTAAAATGGTCAGGGTTTGTTGACCAAGATGGGCGCCATGCCCATATATGGTAAAAACCTTTATAAATCATCTTCTCTAGAACCGAGGATGCTTTGGGGCTGAATGTTTGCATAAATCATTGGGGACAGGGGGTCTACCAAAGTTGCTAAAATAATGGTCATACATTGACATTTGACCTTTTTACGGCAAGGTCAAGTTTGCTTCCTTATGCATCTGCATGGGAAAAAACATTTAAAAATCTTATTCTCCAAAACCGAGGATGGCTTGTGGCTGAATCTTTGCATATATCATCTGGAATGGGCGGTCCACCAAAGTTGCTAAAATAATTGTCATACATTGACATTTAACCTTTTTACGGTGAGGTCAAGTTTGCTTCTGTATGCATTTGTATGGGCCCCATACATTTGTATGGAAAAAATGTTGATAATTTCAAATGGCTTTTCCTCTGAAGCCTCCGGGCCAGTGTTGCTCAAATTTCATGTGGAGCCTTTGTGGGCAGGAGAATGAAAGATTGCTAAAATGGGTATGGTCCATTGATCAAAATGGCTGCCATGCCCATATATGGTAAAAACCTTTAAAAATCTTCTTCTCCATAATCAAATAAGCCCTGGGTCCTAATTTTTGCACAAATTACGGGGGACAGGAGATCTACCAAAATTGCTCAAATGATGGTTCTATGTTGACATTTGACCTTTTTGCCTCCAAGGTCAAATTTGCTTCCCTATTTGTGTGGGCCATATACATTTATATTGAAAGTATCAAAGTGACTTGTAGATCAACAGTAGTTAAAATTGTTCTGATTGGAAATCTGAGATGACCGTCATCTGGTTATATTTCCCTGCCACTGTGCTGTTTACATGTATAAAATCATGATTCTTCAGAAACCACTTAGCCAATTTCCACCAAATTTTACATTGATCCTTCTGTTGAAATGTGATTGATAGTTTATTCAAATGATCATGCTCCATTGACTGTCAGGCCCATATATTCTTCTTCAAAACTAAGAACTGCTCAAATGATGATACTTTCATTAGTTGCGATGATAGTATTGGAAAAATGTTGCATAACATCTGCATGTCTGCAGTGGCTATGTCACTCAGGTGAGCGAACCGTGGCCCGTGGGCCTCTTGTTAAATGTCTTTGAGACTGCTAGAGCAATTTTCACCAGATTTCACATGGGCCTTCTGTGGAAAGGGTATTGCCATTTTGTTCAAATGGTTCTGCTCAATTGAACAAGATGGACGCCATGTCCATATAGGGTAAAAACTCTTGAAAATCTTCTTCTCCAGAACCAAGAAAGCTTTTGGGCTGAATCTTGGTATATAGCATCAGGGACTCAAGCTCTACAAATTTGTTCAAATAATGATCATAGGTAGACCTTTGACCTTTTTACAGCAAGGTCAAATTTGCATCTCCATAGATTTGTATGGGGGGGGGGGGGGGGGGGGGGGGGGGGCGGGGAAGTTGAAAAATATTTTTTTTCAATATGTATTTAAGACTAATGGCTGAAACTTACAATGTATGATTAAAGTAGTAAAATGTTTTAGTTAGGGTCAAAATTTTGCCCCCTAGGGGCTATCTGCCCTTGTCCCTGTGCTATATAGAGGTATAAAACCTTGAAATCTTTTAGGGTCTTCTTCTCTAAAAGCACTTGACCAATTTTCACCAGATTTCACATGGGGCCTTCTATGGAAGGGTGTTGACACTTCATTCAAATGGTTCTACATCATTGAACAAGATGGCTGCCTTGCCCATTTATGGTAAAAACACTTAAAAAATCTTCTTCTTTAGTACTAAGAAAGCTTTGAGGCTGAATCTTGGTATCTTAGTATACAGCATCTGGGTCTCAAGGTCTACCAAGTTTGTTAAAATGATGAGACTAGGATGACTGACGGTTTTATGGTATGGTCAAATTTGTGCCCCAGTTGCTGTGGCAATACTGGAAGACTTGTATGGCATTTGCAGATATGCATGTGAGCGAATTTTGGCCCATGGGCCTCTTGTTTTTGGTTGGTTTTTGCCATCAGAGCAGCAAAATAGGCTATATAATATCTTGTGGTGAGTATGCATATAATTGAAATCAATTTTACATTGAAAATTAAATTTCAAGAAAAAAGCAGATTGCAGATCTGCAGGCTGAAGGGAATTTTCTCTGGTGGTTCACATGTAATGAGATGTATTACCATATTTGCTCTGCATATTCAGACAGGGCCTGAGCAAACATTGTAGTCCTAGAATGTGACAGCTGATCAGAGTCTGCACTCTTTGCCACTCAACCAGCAGTTTGTACACACATCAGCAGGTAAGAAAATCAACTTGTTCAAATTTTAGGACAGGTGTAAGTTAAGTTGTCATAAAATTTAGGGTAATTATGGTGTCTTGCATTGTGCCTTATTTTGTTTTCATGGAGAAAAAAGAAAATTGTTCACATGGGTACTTTTTTGATTGTGTTGGGGTTTAACGACACGTCAACCCTTGAGGGTCATTTTGTGTCGTCTCCCAGAGAAAGGGAGAAAAGAGACAGAAGAGAGAGTAGAGGAGATGAAAGAGAGGGACAGGGAGGAAAGAAGAACAGGAATGAAAATGAAGAAACAGAAGAAATAAAAACATTCCCCCTCTACCCTTACCCACTACAAGGATAGCAGGCCTTGCCCAACTGTAAGCCAATATCAGTTGGACGCCCCGGTGATGTAAGATACACAGCACCTTCGCACCACCCGACCACCTCTCACATGGGTACTACTTGGTACTATTTACTGCATATAGCGTAAATATTGTGACAACTTAACTCCTCCCTGCTTGTCCTAAAATTGGAACAAGTCCATTTTACCATCTGTTAATGTGTCTTAAATTGTCAGATGAATGGCAAACAGTATAGACCCTAATCTGGCCAATGGTGAAATACAAACATATTGTTTTGGTGATTATAAGGTGGTTTGCCTGATTACAACATTTGATCGTGACATTTGCGATTATTTGGTGTTGTTATTACTGTATTTGCCCTAATTATTGGGACACTGTAACTGTACACCATACTTGTCCTAAAGTTTGAAAATGCCCAGGTTTCCAAAAACTGCTGGAAAGGTGGGTAACAGTAGAACCTGATCAATCACTTCATTCTTTGGCATCTTATCTGACATCTTATCTGGGTTTACATTGATTGGTTTAAACTTTATTTTGTTTGCTTCAGTTACACAAATAAACAATAGACAAATACATATTATCCATGATTGTGCAGACCTATTAGTCCTACTACTTAGGATAAATTTAGTAACTCTTAACCCTTAAAGCGCCATGAAAAACTGCATCTGAAAATGTCGTCTGTTTATGTCGTCTACTGAATATTCTTGCAGACTTTTCAAACCTATTTTTGCATACAGGCAAACAGTGTGGACCCTGATCAGACTGCTCCTAAAGGAGCAGTCTGATCTGGGTCCACACTGTTTGCAAAAATGACTTTTAAAATCACAAGCAGATGACAAAGCAGATGACAATAGTTGTGACTGGCGCTTTAAGGATTAACATGCTGATGGAAAAATTTAACTGAATTCAAATGAGTGATCATTTCCTTGCCCATTTGCTCTTGTATGAAATGTGAAAGCGTTTTTATGCCCCCACCATTTTCAATGTGGGGGCATATAGTATCACCGCTGTCAGTACGTATGTCCGTCCCGTCCTGTCCGTCCCGTACATAACACTTGGTTTCCGTGCAATATCTTTTGAAAGGATTGGTGTATTGGATTGAAATTTTATACACAGGTATATAATCATAAAATGTAGGCCAAGTTCGATTTAGGGTAAAATCCACCAATTATTTTGGGAGTTATGGCCCTTTTCAGCTTTGAAAAATTTTCAACTTTGAAAAATGGTTTCCGTGCGATATCTTTTGAAAGGATTGGTGTATTGGATTGAAATTTGTACACAGGTATTTAATCATAAAATGTAGGTCAAGTTCGATTTAGAGTAAAATCCGTCTATTATTTTGGGAGTTATGGCCCTTTTTCTATATTGAAAAATGGTTTCCGTTCCCTAACTTTTGAAAAGATTAGTGTATTGATTGGATTCATATTTTATACAGGAGCATATAATTATAAAATATAGGTCAAGTTTGATTTAGGGGAACATCCACCAATTACTTTTGGTGTTACGGCCCTTTATCAATGTTGAAAAATAGTTGAAAAATGATTTCCGTTCGATATCTTTTGAAAAGATTAGTATATTGGATTCAAATTTTATACACAGGTATATAATCAAAAAATGTAGGTCAAGTATGATTTAGGGTAAAGTCCACCAATTATTTTTGGAGTTATGGCCCTTTTTCACCTTTGGAAAATGGTTTCCGTTCCATAACATTTGAAAAGATTAGTGAATTGGATTCATATTTTATACAGGAGCATATAATTATAAAATATAGGTCAAGTTTGATTTAGGAGAACATCCACCAATTATTTTTGGAGTTATGGCCCTTTATCAATGTTATAAAATAGTTGAAAAATGGTTTCTGTCCGATATCTTTTGAAAAGATTAGTGTATTGGATCAAATTTTATACACAGGTTTTTAGCCGGCCTCGGTGGCGCAGTTGGATGCGCGTCCGACTGGAGACCAGGAGGTCGCGGGTTCGACCCCCGCCGAGGTCGGCAACATTCTTTCGTGAAGATTGAAAAATGGTTTCCGTGCGATATCTTTTGAAAGGATTGGTGTATTGGATTGAAATTTGTACACAGGTATTTAATCATAAAATGTAGGTCAAGTTCGATTTAGAGTAAAATCCGTCTATTATTTTGGGAGTTATGGCCCTTTTTCAATATTGAGATTGATCATGAAATATTTTCTACGGTCATTCTCTCCCTTCCGCTGATTCAAGAAGGGCAGTTGTCAGTTTCTGGCGAAAGAATGTGCACAATACTGGTTAACCGCTTGGAGGACTAAGCCTGCCCAGTAAACGTGTGGTTAGGTAAACTAACCGCGCTCGACATGACCCCATTGGGTTGACTGGGCCGTAAAACCTCAACACAACATATACACAGGTTTATAATCATAAAATGTATGCCAAGTTGGATTTAGGATAAAATCCACCAATTATTTTTGGAGTTATGGCCCTTTTTCAACTTTAAAAAATGGTTTCCGTTCCATAACATTTGAAAAGATTAGTGAATTGGATTCATATTTTATACACAAGCATATAATTATAAAATATAGGTCAACTTTGAGTCCACCAGTTATTTTGGAGTTACGGCCCTTTATCAATATTGAAAAATGGTTTCAGTTCGATTTCTTTTGAAAAGATTAGTGTATTGGATTCAAAGTTTATACATGGGTATATAATCATAAAATGTGTTTAAGTTGGATTTAGGGTAAAGTCCACCAATTATTTTTGGAATTATGGCCCTTTTTCAGCTTTGAAAAATGGTTTCCATTCCATAACTTTTGAAAAGATTAGTGAATTGGATTCATATTTTATACACAAGCATATAATTATAAAATATAGGTCAATTTTAATTTAGGGTAAAATCCACCAATTATATTTGGAGTTACAGCCCTTTTTCAATGTTGAAAAATAGTTTCAGTTTGATATCTTTTGAAAACAATAGTGTATTGAATTCAGATTTAACACACAGGTATATAATCATAAAATAGAGGTCAAGTTCTAAGTAGGGTAAAATCAACCCATTATTATGGGAGTTATGGCCCTTTTTCACCTTCAAAAGATGTTTTCCTTCTGATATTTTTTTTAAAAAAGATTGATCTGTCCCTTTTTTCAACTTCATTTTTTAATACCTGCGTGTGGTTGAGGATGGCCCTGGGTGGGGGCATCTGTGTCATACTGACACATTTCTAGTTTTTTTCTGAGAAAATCCCATCACATTGTTACCCAGCACGCCCAGCAATAAGGTACATCTTTGCTTATCATGTCTTCTCTATGAGCCCTACCAAGCAAAAATGTGTCTTTGGGTTATGTGTGGACAGCAAAAGACTAGATCAGACTCTGGATGCACAGTCTGATCAGGGCCTTAAGTGTCCATTGACAGAATCATTGGATTCATACAGAATGTATAAATTGAGAGCAAAGACCCAGATGATACTTTACACATGCACAGGATGATCTGAATCTTTGCATTACGCATGTTTCAAGGCCCTTTTTTTGCTTGACACCATCCAAATACAGTTAGGTATGTGTAGCATTGCCAAATTTTAGCCCAGGGAAAATAGAACACTTGACAGATTTGTTAGAAAGTGACCAGCCAACACCAACCAACCTAGAATCAACCTCTTCCCCTTTGTGAATCTGTCTTAAGTCTTGAAAGCAAACTGTACATTATTGTTGGTCTTTCAAATTGTTAATTTGTTGAATGTTAGGTATTTGTCATTTGCTATAAAGACATTGGAACACTGATGGCGCAAATACTGTGGTTAATTGGAGTCCCCAGTTTTCATTTTCAACAAAAGTCAACCATTATGAACTGCAACGACCTGTAACTGAAACTACTTTTTATGGCCTTCTGGCTGCATAAGTTATCAAAGATTTACTGTATAGGACATTTTCTAAAATTTTGTTCTGTCAAAATTGGTTTCTTCCCTTTGCTTTATTGGCTGGGAGTGATGATACATTATATTTTTTCTGTTGGATTTTTCAAACATTTATTAGACTGTCATTTTTCTTGTCACTTTCACTGCTGTATTTCAAAAGCCTAGACAAAAATAAAAAACGATATACTAGAATGTCATGAATGGCACTTAAGGTGTAACAGAACAGGTATGTACTGTAACGGATTAGGTCTATCTATCACTTCTACAGCCTTGCTGTCCAAGCCGCTTTTATGGGGACACTGGTAGAGTGATTAGCTTTTTCACAGTTAAGCAACGTATATCTCGGTTATTACCTGGATGGATGACCGCGGTGCTTGACTTCCTAGAAGACCCGGTTTCAAGCTACATTGGTGGTAGCAGTGGGATGGAAGACAGTGTCTTTTGTGTGTTGCATAGGCTCCGCCATCAGATTTGCCTAGTGAGGTGTGTGTGACTTCAGGAGGAAGTCAAGAGAGAGGGGGAGAAATGTAATGGTTTAGGTATATATATCACTTCTACAGCCTCGCTGTGGAAGCCGGCTTTTATAGTGACACTGGTAGAGTGATTGACTTTTTTACGAAATTAAGCAAGGGAGATTGCGGTTAATACCTTGATGGGTGACCACAGTGCTTTACATCGTAGAAGACACGGTTCATGCTACAGTACCAATAAATCACTTCTCACTGGCCTTGGTCACACAGTCAGATGCACTTGTATTCAGGAGTTTGCGGGTTTGATCCCTGCCAGGTCTAGCAACATTCTTTCGTAGAGATTGATCATGAAATATTTTCTGTGGTCATTCTCTCCCTTCCACTAATTCAAGAAAGGCAGTTGTTAGTTTCTGGCAAAAGAACATTCACAAGTACTAGTTATCCGCTTAGAGGACTAAGCCTGTCCAGGAAAAGTGTGGTTAGATAAACTGACCGTACTCAATATGACCCTAATGGGTTGACTGGGCCATCAAATCTTCTCAGTCAAAAGACTTCTCCAGCCCTGCTAAGTGAAGACTCAGATCAGGCTTTTCAGAATGTCCTGCTGGGATTAAATCCACAAATAAATCACACTGAAGCTAAAAGATGCCTTAAATGAATAGATGATAATAAATAAATAAATTATTTCTATGTTTTTATGTCTCTGAGTTGTGAATAAGTTGTACATATCGAGGGTTGAGCGCAAGACTGGCGTAAGTCAGATGGTTGTTTTTCCCCAAACCTAATCTCCTCACCATGAAGGCGTTATGAAGATTACAACATTTCTTTCTGTAAACAATGAAAATTTAGGTGCCTTTGCTCGTATGAGCAATGGCACCTAAATTTGCATTGTTTACAAAGAGGTCCAAGTTGCCCCTAAACAAGGGTTTCAAAAATATGTTTGAGTTACCATAGTCTTGCGCTCAACCCTCGATATAATAAGTAACCTCATCAACACTTAGTTAGTTTGAACCACCTGTATACCCAGTGAAGACTCAGATCAGGCTAGGTATACACTCAGCAGTCTGATCAGATCCTTTGCTCTTCCTAGCAATAAGTCCTTTGAGTATTGGTATGTGTAGAATTGTTAAATTTTGAATGGACTGGATACACTTAGTAGATTTTCTACCAATTTTATATCCTGCCATTTGATAGTGGCCCAATATTATCATCTCACCTTGGATGTCCGTCTGCCCATCGCATGTTCCTATTTGTGATTCCGGACATTAACTTGAGTAAATATCAATGGATTTTCATCGAACTTGGTATGTGCATTGATATTGTTGAGGTCAGTTTTGCTGACGCTTATTAATTATTGCTGATGCTTATTAATTTTTTCACCAAGTCTTATGCCTGCCACAGGATACTGGCAGGGTTTATTGCTTCACATTTTTAGCTGTCTTTTACGAAAGTACAGGGAACTATTGTTGTCACCCTGACTTGGTGTAGGTGTCAAACTTTAAAGTTTAAGGCAAAGTTTTTTAAACCTTCAAATCTCAACAGCCACTGGCCAGAACCCTTTGATATTTGGAATATAATCATATAATAGTATGTCCTTCTATTCTGTAACATAATATCCCAGGGTGAGGCCCTGGGATGGGGTGTAGGGGTAAAAAATTAGGTCAAGCTCACTTTAAACTTTTTTAAACAATCATATCTCAGCAATCACTGCCTAGAACCCTTCCATATTTGGAATATAATCATAGCATAGCATAACCTTCTATTCTATAACAGTGTACACCAGAGTCAGACCCTGGGGTTAGGCTTAGGGATCATGAATTAGTTCCCACTTTTAAATTTTATGACAAAGTTTTTTGATCATTCATATCTCAGCTACCACTGGACAAAACCATTATTTGGAACAAAGTTATATCTTAGCATAACGTTACATTCTGTAACACCGTACCCCAGAGTTTGACCCTGGAGTTGGTCTTAGGGGTAAAAAGTAGGTTATACTCACTTTAAAGTTTTACAACAAAGTTTTTTGATTATTTATTTCTCAGCAACTACTGGACAGAACCCTTCCATATTTGGACCTTAACCATATCATATCATACCATAACCTTACATTCTGTAACACCATACCCTAGGGTCAGACTCTGGAGAGGGGCTTAGGGTTCAAAATTTAGGTCACACTCACTTTAAAAGTTTAAGACTAAGTTATTTGAACATTTATATGTCAGCAATCACTGGACAGAACCCCTCCATATTTGGAACATAATCATATCATACATAACCTTAGATTCCCTAATACCATACCCCAGAGTCAAAACCTTGAGTGGGTCTTAGGGGTAAAAAAATTAGATCACACTCGCTATAATAAAATTGTATGACAAAAGTTTTTTTACCTCACCTAATTGAATGCTCAGGGTGAGCTGTTGTGTTCACCCTCTGTCCATGGTCGTCTGTTGTTATCAATTAGTTTGTTAACACCCTAGAGGTCACAGTTTTGACCCAATCTTAATGAAACTTGCTTAGAATGTTTGCCCATATAAAATCTAGATAAAGTTCAAAAATGGATCACTTGGGGTCAAACACTAGGTCACCAGGTCAAATCAAAGGAAAATCTTGTTAACATCTAGAGGTCACATTTTTGAAGTGATCATCATGAATATTGCTCAAAACGTTTGTGTTGATGGTTTCTAGGTCAGTGTTGAAACTAGGTCACTTGGGAGTTAAAAATAGGTCACCAGGTCAAATCAAAGGAAAACCTTATTAACACTGTAGAGGTCACATTTTTGAAGTGTTATCATCATGAGTCTTGCTCAAAATGTTTGTCTTGATTACTTCTGTGTCAGGTTTGAAAAAGGGTCACTTGGGGTTAAAAACTAAGTCACTGGGCCAGATCAAAGTACACTCTGGAGGTCACATGTTTTTGAAGCAATCATCATGAATCTTGTTCAAAATGTTTATCTTGTTGATTACTAGGTCAAGTTTGAAATTGGGACACTTGGGGTCAAGAACGAGGCCACTAGGCCAAATCAAAGGAAAACCTTGTTAACACTCTAGTCATCATATTTTTGAAGTGATCATCATGAGTCTTGCTCAATATGTTTTTCTTGATGGTCTTTAGGTTGACTTTGAAAGCTTGTTAACACTCTTGAGGTCACACTTTTTAAGTGATCACCATGAATCTTGCTCAAAATGTTTGTCTTGATGTTTTCTAGGTCAGGTTTGAAACTGGGTTACCTGGGGTCAAAAACTAGGTCACCAGGCCAAATCAAAGGAAAACCTTGTTAACACTCTAGAGGTCACAGTTTTGAAGTGATCATCATGAATCTTGCTCAGAATATTTTTGATGATTTTTAGGTCAAGTTTGGAACTAGGTCGCTTATGACCTATATTTCATGGTCCTGTGTCTTCCATGAGTTTTTCAGTTTAGGTCAGTTTCTCAGTAACTATTGGTCCTACAGCAGTGATACTTGGCTTTTGCATACATTTTAGCATGGCCTCTTGAATGTTGTCATCCATATTTGACCTTAACCTTTATTTCTCCGGCCACTGACTTTGCTAAGATTTTCATTTAGGTCAGTTTCTCAGTAACATTTGGTCCTACAGCCAATGATGTTTAGCACATACATACAGCTTAGTTTGGCCTCTGCAGTGCAGTCATCCATATTTGACCTTGACCTATATTTCATAGTCCATTAGGCATGCTACATTGCCTTACTTATTAATATAATCTTGATGGTATGATACTCAGGTGAGCGTTTCAGGACTGTCATGGCCTTATTGTTTTCTTGACCATATCTTTCTTTTTCCCATGACTTTTTTGTTCCTGTGACTTTTTTCCTACATTCATTTGTTACAGGCTGTGAAATCCGTTGATGTTGGTATTGTAAGTGACAATATCCAACCAGAAACTGTTTGTCGGTCCTGTGCTTTGGTCACAATATTTGCTTCATAAAATTAAGTCTGCCCTATACTTTTTTTTAATTTTAATTTTTTTATTAATTTTTTTTTTTAGCTCACCTGTGCTCATGGTGACTGTTGTGATCTGTCAATGTCCGTCATCATGTGCGGCATCCACATTTGCTTTAAAAGCCTACTGCCCCTACACCCCTCAGCCAATTGACTTGAAATTGGTAGGAAGCATCGTGGTGACTTGTAGATCAAAAATAACTAAAATGGTTCAGATCCTAAATTCAAAATAGCTAAAATCATTCGGATGGAAATTCCAACATGGCTGCCATCTTGAAAATCTATTTTTCACTTTTTCTCCTGGACCATAATTATAGCCAAATGACTTGAAACTTGGTAGGAAGCATCAGGGTTACCGGTACTTATAGATCAAAAAAGCTTTAATCCTTCCTTTGGAAATGCAAAATGGCGTCTATTTTTCGCTTTTTCTCCTGAACTGAAAGGCTAGTTGACTTGAAACTTGGCAGAAAGTATCTAGGTGACTGGTAGATCAAAAATAGCCAAAATTGTTCTGATCGGAAATCCAAGATGGCTGCCATCTTCAAAATCTGTTTTTCACTTCTTCTCCTGAACTGAAGGCCTGGTGACTTGAAACTTGGTAGGAAGCATCTGCGTAATCTTGTTGATCAAAATTAGTTTGGAAATCTATTTTTTGATTCTTCTGCTGAACTAAAAGGCCAATTCACTTGAATCTTGGTAAGAAGCATCAGGGTATCAAAAATAGCTAAAACTGTTCTGATTGGAATCCAAGATGGCAAGTATGGCTGCTATCCTGAAAATCTTTTTTTCACTTCTTCTCCTGAACCATAAGGCTAATTGACTTGAAACTTGGTAGGAAGCATCAGGGTAATCTTGCTGATCAAAATTAGCTAAAATCTGTCCCATCACGAAAACATGCCTATATAATTTTGAACCCCTTAAACCCCACTTTTATATAGTAAAACTGGGGTTTACAGGGGTATACATTATTTTTTTTATTTCTGCTCAAAATCATAGATTGTGGGTACTTGTTAGAACTGCCTCTGCTAGGCGGTTCTAACGAGTACCCACAATCTATGTTTTGAGCAGAAATATGAAAAATATCGGAGTTTTTTATCTGAAAATTTTCAGTTTTTGGAGATGAAATTTTCTATATATTTGAATAGGCGTGTTTTTGTAATGCAGTCGGAAATCCAAGATGGCCACCATGGCCGACATCTTGAAAGTCTATTTTTCACTTCTCCTGAACCCAAAGGCCATTTGACTTGAAACTTAGTAGGAAGCATCAGGGTGACTTGTAGATCAAAAATAGCAAAAATTGTTCCAATCGGAAATCCAAGATGGCCGCCATGGCGGCTATCTTAGTAATCTATTTTGCACTTCTCCTGAACTAAAAGGCTAAGTTACTTGAATCTTGGTAGGAAGTATCTGGGTGACTTGTAGATCAAAAATAGCTAAATTTGTTCTGGTCAGAAATCCAAGATGGCTGCCATGTTGAAAATCTATTTTGAACTTCTGAACAGAAAGGCCAAACTTGATAGGAAGTATCAGGGTGACAAAAATAGCTAAAATCATATTGATCAGAAATCCAAGATGATCATCCTAGCAGTCATGTTAGAAATCTATTTTGAACTTTTTATCCCGAACCAAAAGGCCAATTGACTGGAAACTTCATTGTTGGAAGTATCGAGGTGACTTGTAGGTCAAAACTAGCTAAAATCATTCTGATTGGAAATCCAAGATGGACGCCTTCTTGAAAATCTATATTGAACTTCTTCTCTTGAACAGAAAAGCCAATTGACTTGAAACTTGTCTGGTAATCAGGTGAGCAATACTAGGCCATTTTGGCCCTCTTGTGTATATAGTAAAGTATTTTTCTACTTTTCTACACTAATTTTTTGATAATTGGTATTTCACTAAAATATTGTGAATATTTAAGAAATTTTGTACAGTTAGAATGTTGAAAATCTGCCTATCCTATAAATTTTTGCATAATTTGCAGCCATTTTTATTATTAGGAAAAATTTAAACTATTAAAATTTTTTGAAACCAGAGAATAGAATAAAAATTTTGGTTCATAGGTCGTTATTATGCAAATGGTTTTGCCCAGAATTATGACAAATTTATTTCTGATTAAAGTACCATCCAAAAAACAACTTTCTGAAAGACGTCATAAGCAGAGAGGTGTATGTGCTATGAATATTATTACTACTGTTCCATGGTGCAGGGATATCTGATAAGCCCTTCTTATTTACCTTTTTTGTTTCATTTGCCATTTTTCTTGTAATATTGCATTCTCATTACAATCTGTCTATATGTTTCAGAACTGTGTCACAGTTATTAATTATGGCTCTCCATTGTATTGTTGAAAATGTTCATAAAAATGCCACAAATATACACCATTTGCTGTTTTCTGTTGTTTTTTTTTCTACCTGGTATAAACAATAAGTGTGAATTTGTGATATTTGAGAATATATATATATATATATATCTGGCCCTTCATAACCCTTTCAGCTGTACAGACCGTAAAAAAGGCTTTGCAAACTGTATTATCCTGATGAGATGGTTCATTATGAGCTGTCTCATCAGGATCTACACTATTTGCCTCACGGTTATATTTTGTGACTTCACTGTTTGCCATTTTGTTTTTGATATTTGTTCATGCATTATCCCTTATCCATTATCCCACAATAGTGGCGGGGTATTATGGTTTCACGTTGGACGTCCGTGTGTCTGTCTGTCTATCCGTCCGTCAGTCGTACATCCGTCCATCCATCCATTTTTCATTTCCGGATGATAACTTGAGTAAAGTTCAATGAATTTTCACCAAACTTGGTATGTGCATTGATATTGTAGATATCTGGTTTGGGATTGCTAATGGGCAAATTTCGTCAAATTTATATCTGCCTGAGACATGCCCATATTTTGTTTCTGGACGATAACTTGAGTAAATAACAAGGGATTTTAACCAAACTTGCTATATGCATTGACATTAAGGAAATCTGGTTTGGGATAGCTAATGGGCAAATTTCATCAAATTTTTACGGAGTTATCTGCCTGAGACACGCCCATATTTTCGTTTCCGGACAATAACTTGAGTAAATAACAAGGGAGTTTAACCAAACTTGCTATATGCAGTAACATTAAGGAGATCTGGTTTGGAATTGCTCATGGGCAAATTTCGTCAAATTTTTACGGAGTTATCTGCTCAAGACACGCCCATATTTTTGTTTCCGGACAATAACTTGAGTAAATAACAAGGGATTTTAACTAGCCTTGCTATATGCATTGACATTAAGGAGATCTGGTTTGGAATTGCTAATGAGCAAATTTTGTCAAATTGTTACGGAGTTATTTGCCCGAGACACACCCATATTTTCGTTTCCGGACAATAACTTGAGTAAATAACAAGGCCAAACTTGCTATATGCATTGATATTATCAAGATCTGGTTTAGGATTGTTATGGTAGCCATCTTGAATCTGATGTGAACTATTTTCACTATTTTGATCTACAAGTTGCCCTGATACTTTCTATCTAGTTTCAAGTCAGTGGGCTTAGAAAGAAGTTTCAAGTCAGTGGGCCTTTCAGTTCAGGAGAAGTGAAAAATATATTTTAGAGATTTATGACTGGAATGATTTTAGTTTTTAGATCACCTGAGCCTAAGGCTTCGGATGAGCTATTGTGCTCACTCTCTGTCCGCCGTCCGTCCGTCCGTCTGTCCATTCACACCTTTGAATGACTTCTCCTCTAAAACCTCTGGGCCAAATTTCTTCAAACTTCATGTGGAGCTTTGTGTTAAAGGGGGATTGAAAATTTGTATAAATGGTCACGGTCTGTAAATGAAGGTGGCAGCCATGCCCGTATATAGCTCCCATAGACTTATAATGGGAAAAACTTCAAAAATCTTCTTCTCTAAAACCATAAGGCCCAGAGCTTAGATATTTAATATGTAGCAACATTAAGTGGTCACCTACTTATATCCTGCCAACCATGCCTTTAGGGTCCAAATTGGCCATGCCCTGGGGCTCATTAGCTCCCATAGACTTATAATGGAAAAAAAACTTCAAAAATCTTCTCTGAAACCGTAAGGCCCAGAGCTTAGATATTTAGTATGTAGCAACGTTAAGTGGTCACCTACTAAAATCCTGCCAACCATGCCCCTAGGGTCTAAATTGACCACGGCCCGGGGCTCATTAGCTCCAATAGACTAATAATGGAAAAAACTAAAAAAAAATCTTCTTCTCTGAAACCATAAGGCCCAGAGCTTAGATATTTAGTATGTAGCAATGTTAAGTGGTCACCTACTTAAATCCTGCCAATCAAGCCCCTGGGGTCCAAATTGGCCATGCCCAGGGGCTCATCAGCTCCCATAGACTAATAATAGGAAAAACTAAAAAATCTTCTTCTCTAAAACCGTAAGGCCCAGAGCTTAGATATTTAGTATGTAGCAACATTAAGTGGTCACCTACTTATATTCTGCCAACCATGCCTTTAGGGTCCAAATTGGCCATACCCAGGGGCTCATTAGCTTCCATAGACTTATAATGGAAAAAAAAAACTTCAAAAAATCTTCTTCTCTGAAACCACAAGGCCCAGAGCTGAGATATTTAGTATGTAGCAATGTTAAATGGTCTCCTACATAAACCCTGCCAACCATGTCCCTGGGCTCTAAATTAGCCACGCCCTAGGGCTCATTAGCTCCCATAGACTTATAATGGAAAAAACTAAAAAAAAAAATCTTCTTCTCAGAAACCAGAAGGCCCAGAGCTTAGATATTTAGTATGTAGCAATGTTAAGTGGTCCCCTACATAAATCCTGCCTACCATACTCCTAGGGTCCAAATTGGCCACACCCCTGGGTTCATTAGCTCCCATAGACTTATAATGGGAAAAACTTTAAAAATTTTCTTCTCTGAAACCTTGAGGCCCATGGCTTACATATTTATTATGTAGCAATATTTAGTGGTCCCCTACATAAATTCTGCCAACCATGCCCCTGGGGTCCATATTGGCCATGCCCAGGGGCTCATAAGCTCCTGTAGACTTATAATGGGAAAAACATCAAAAATCATCTGCTCTGAAACCGTGAGGCACACGGCTTACATATTTAGTCTGTAACAATGTTTAGTGGTCCCCTACATAAATCCTGCCAATCAAGACCCCGGGGTCCAAACCAGTCACACCCCGGGGGTCATTTGTTTACATAGCTCGTTCGTCTGTCATTACTGACAATGACCAATCCTAATCAGCTGTATGATGTGTTATTTGGACCCCAGGGACATGATTGATAGGATTTATGTAGGAGACCATTAAACATTGCTACAAACTAAGTACGTTACCTCTGGGCCTCGTGGTTTCAGAGAAGAAGATTTTTGAAGGGTCTTTAGCTATGTAGCTCTCATCATAATTATATCATAATCGGATCTCACACCAGATCTCCAGGTACGTCTGTCATGAGGGTTGAAAGCCGAGTGCTTCCACTCTCTATACAATCCCTCTGTCAGCTGCTTCTATGTCATTTTGGGCCTCCCAGGCCCACGCTTTCCATCAGCCTGTATGTCAAAGGCTGTCTTGACTGCACCATTGGAGCGCTCCACGTCCATACCATCGGAGTCTTCTCTCCTTCAGAATGAGGTCCAGATCCTCAATGCCAAGTCACACAAGTAGCTCATTGGACCTGGTGGTGACAATGTCTTGCAGCCTGACATTGCAGATCTGTCTGATCATTGCCCTGTCATTTCACTGCAGACGCTGGAGGTTCGGCTTTGTCAATGGCCAAGTCTCGCTGGCATGGAGCATTGCGCTCCGCACACAAGAGCTGTACACACTGCCACTTGTTTTGAAAGAGAGGTGGCATGAAGAGAGGACTGGTAGCAGATCCTTGAACTTCTTCTGGGCGGTTTTCACACGTGTTTAGGTTGAAAGTTCACAGCCACCTGCTCTCCTAGGTAGCAAAAGGAAGCTACCACCTCAAGCTTGTCAGATCCAACCTGGACTTCCTTCTGTGGTCTGCCATCTAAGGGGCGTGCAGTTCCCTGGCACCGTGTACTTCTGTAGTCAGGGTCCTTTTTCAAGCGCTTGAGCCCACTGCATTTCTTGTGCACCCAGTGCTTGCAGCCATTGCAGAAGATGCTGTTGCTGCCCACTCCAGTGGGACAGACGGCGCATGGAATCTCACCTGAACTCTGCAGGAGGTCCAGTCCCGTACTGCAGATCATGATCTTTGTCTTTCCTGCATTTACTCTCAGTCCTTTCTTCTCCATTGCTTCTTTCCAAGTCAAAAGCCTCCTGACACATTCCTCAAGCAATTCAGCAATGATAACAAGGTCATCGGCATACAGGTCCTCCCAGGGGACCCCAGAGCGGAACTCTTGTGATAAGGCTTCAAGCACAATGATGAAGAGCAGCTGGCTGAGTACTGATCCTTGGAGTTGCAGCCTTGCTACGACCATAGCACAGGAGCTGCGCTGATGTTGTGCTTTTGGACCATTTCTATATAAGATCTGTGGTTTACTTGGTTTAGCGGGTTGAACATCAGCCATATGGATTGAATAGTTCCAGTGGCTATGCTCCAGATCTTCTCGCTGTTAAGCTGCTGAACTTGGACTTCTGCAAGGAGTTCTGAAGGGGGCAGGTTGGACTCAGCTTGGAGAACAGGAGCTTGGAGAGCAGGAGCTTGGAATTCCCAATCCTGAAGTTCAGGCTGAGTGACAGTAGTATCCTGCCCAGGCCTTGATTTGTTCTTCCATTTATGGTAGGATGGCATCTTGAATGGTTTGAATCATTTAGATTTGTTTGTGTTGAGGTTTTATGGCCCAGTCAACCCATTGGGGTCATGTCGAGTGCGGTCAGTTTATCTAACCACACGTTTACTGGGCAGGCTTAGTCCTCCAAGCGGTTAACCAGTATTGTGCACATTCTTTCGCCAGAAACTGACAACTAGCGGAAGGGAGAGAATGACCGTAGAAAATATTTCATGATCAATCTCCGCAAAAGAATGTTGCCGACCTCAGTGAATCATTTAGAGCATGAGCAAATAATGAAGATAGCATTGGAAGCATGGTAGGATATGACTGAGTTGGTACTACATTACTCAGGCTGCTTCCAGGATATTGCTGCATTTATGAATTTGTTGCTATGCTGTTACTACACTTTGTTGTGTTTCGAGTCCAGGGTGGTAAATTTTGAGCAAGGTAAACAGGGTTGTGAAGTGAATACAATTATACTACTGCACTGTTGGCGTTTCTGCAATGATTCATGGCATTTTGACCCAATTTTTGAAGCACAATGGCATTGCTGTCCAGTGGAATGGGGTTCAGCAATACTGACAGTAATTCTTTCAGCAAATCTTCAGCCAGTCCTCCTTATCTGCAAGTTTGATGACGATCCAGTCAAAATCAGTCACTATCCTGCGGGCAACATTTTACCCATTATATGCCTATGGGAGACTTAAACGCAAGTAACTCTCATATAAATAGTCCAATCTGGCACAAAACTGAAATCCAAGATTTTATTGCTGTCCTCATTACCAGCAAGTCTGATGAAGATATGATAAAAAAAAAATGAAGTGCTGTCCTCAGCAAACCATTTTCCAAGTTTATAGGACACACAAGGGTGGGTAACTTATCATGCCAATAGTCCAAACAGCCCTAAACAGGAACTTGTCCAAGATTTTATGTCTGTCCATTATCTGTGAGTTTGATGAAGATCCAATCAAAAATGAATTCACTATCATCCGAACAACATTTTCCCTATTATATGTCTAACTGTGACTAAATGGCAAGTAACTCATTTGAATGGTCCGATCCAAAATTGAACTCATCCAAGATTTTATGGCTGTCCTCATTACCTGCAAGTGTGATGAAGATTCAATCAAAAATGAAATCGCTATTGTCTGAAGATTCAATCAAAAATGAAATCACTATTGTCCAGACATTTTCGAAATTCCATGGGGCTCTCAAGGGCAGGCCAATAATCAAAACTGGGCCAAAATTGAACTTTTCCCAGATTTTATGCCTGTCCTCGTTATCTGCAAGTTTTATGACAATTGGATCAAAAATGAAGTCACTATCGTCCGATTAACCTTTTCACCATTATTATGTCTACGAGACTAAAGGGCAAGTAAATGGTCTGATCTGGCCAAAAATAGAACCCATCCAAGATGTTATGGCTGTCCTAATTATCTGCATGTCTGATGAAGAGTTAATCCAAAATGAAGTTGCTATTGTTGGGACAACATTTTCGTAAGTCTATGAAGCCCTCAAGGGCAGGTATCTCATGCCAATAGTCAAAACTGGGCTAAAATTGAACTTGTCAAAGATTTTATGCATGTCCTCTTTATCTGCAAGTTTGATGAAGATCCAATCAGAAATGAAATTTCTGTCAGCCCAACAATATTTTCTATCCATTATATGTCTGTGGGAGCCTGAAAGGGCAGGTAATTCCCATGCAAGTAGACTGATCTGGTTCAAAATCGAACTTGTCCAAGATTTAATGCCTATCTTCATTATCAGCAAGTTTGATGAAGAGCTGATCAAAAATAAAGTCGTTATGGCTTGGACATTTTCCCCATTATATGTCTATGGGACCTTTTGGTAGACGTTCTTACCAGATCTGTCCCAAAACCTAATACAGCCAGTCCCCCATCCCAATGATGGAAACCTGAGACATTTGATTGCAGACTGCAGATAAAAAGGTCAAAGGTGCTGATGGACGGATGGACTACTATCCTATAAGCTCCCTGGAGCCTTTGGATCTGGTGAGCTAAAAATATGCCAGTAAATAATTCATGTTATACACTCACTTGACATTTTGTCCCACAGCTCTTCAAAAATGTCTTGGACAAGAATTCTGAAGCAATATGTACACCACAACCTCTTGATAACACTTATACTGGGATCCAAGACAACACCGTGTTAGCAAACCAATCAAAAATTATAGCTTTTATAGAAAAATTACCATAAGTGGTCATTTGTCTGTACGATCTAAACATTTCTGTTTGGATTCAAAATCTTGGGGTCCATCTTAATGCCGTCTTATATCCAAAACTGTGCTATAAAAAACCATGGCCCAGTTGTTCAAAGCTAACGACGTCGTTAATTAACGATTCGTTAAAATTTACATCGAGTGATACGCAAATATGCTGACATTTTTTGCTGAAAAAAATGTGAGTAGCTTTTGCAGTGCAAAAGCTACTCACATTTTTTCAGCAAAAAGTATCAGAATATTGTATATTGAATCCGCTAAAACAGTTAACGAAATGACCCTTAACGAGCTCGTTAAGCTAACGATGCTTTGAACAACTGGGCCCATGTTGTAAAAAGGTTCCTGTGCATGAGGCATGATATTGTTTTTGAACCTCCTGGGTTTCAAACTTGACGGAGATATCATCAAGACAAATACTCTGGTAAAAATTGATCAAGATTGATGCAAAACAGGCTTCTGGAGGGTGAATAAGGTTTTAAACAAATCTGATCTAGTAACCTACTTGTAACCCAATATGACTCATAATCTACCTTGACCAAGATATCATCAAAACAAACTTTCGGGCAAAGTTCCATGAAGATTAAAGCAAAACTGTGGCCTCTAGAGGGTGAACAAGGTTTTTAAAGACATTTGACCTAGTGACCTAGTTTTTAACCCAACATGACCCATATGTCATGTTGTGGTGCAGTGGTAAAGCGTCGGACTCGAGATCGAAAGGTACCGGGTTCGATCCCCACTAACTGCAAGTGTTGTTTCCTTGAGCAAGAGACTTTATCCACATTGCTTAGTACTGGTTTCTACCCAGGAAAAAAGAGGGCCACATGGAAGATTAGTACTAGATTACTAAATGTGTTACCCTCTATAAATAAAGTCGATTATTATTATTATTATTATTATTATTCTAACTTGACTGAGATATCACAAAGAGAAACATTCTGGTAAAAATTATAAAGATGAAGCAAAACTTAGGCCTCTAGAGAGTGAACAAGGTTTTGAACAAATCTGACAGTGAACTAGTTTTTGATCCGACATGACCCATATTCGAACTTGACCAAGAAATCATCAGGACAAACATTCTGGTTTAGTTTCATGAAGATTGAAGCAAAACTTTCCTCTAGAGGGTGGACAAGATTTTAAAGAAATTTGACCTAGTGACCTAGTTTTTGACCCAACATGACCCATATTCAAACTTGACCAAGATATTATCAAGAGAAACATTCTGGTAAAAATTTATAAACATTGAAGAAAGACTGTGGCCTCTAGAGGGTGAACTAGTTTTGAACAAATCTGACATAGGGACCTAGGTTTGATTTGACATGACCCATATTAGAACTTGACCAAGATATCATCAAGACAAACATTCTGGTATAGTTTCATGAAGATTGAAGCAAAACTGTGGCCTCTAGAGGGTGAACAAAAGGCTTTAAAAAAATCTGACCTAGTGACCTAGTTTTTGACCCAACAGTGAACATGACCCATATTTGAACTTGACCGAGATATCAGCAAGTCAAACATTCTGGTAAAGTATCATTAAGATTGAAGCAAAACTGTGGCCTATAGCATGTTAACAAGCTAAATGTTAAGGAGGCACAATGCACATACGATGGACAAAGGGTGATCACAACAGTTCACCTTGAGCACTTTGTACAGGTGAGGTAAAAGTATGCTACAAAGGGAGTGAAAAACTAGATAAAATCATTATGGGTTTTATTTTATTAGCTTGCCTAAGCTATGCCCAGGATGAGCTATAGTCATCACTTTTGTCCGTCATCTATCTGACAGTGCATCTGTCGGTTAACATTTTTAAACATCTTCTCTGAAGCCCTGAGCCAGTTTCGCTCAAATTTCATATGTTAGATTGATAAAATTGTTGTGGTCCATTGACCAAGATGGCTGCCATACCCATTTATGGTAAAAACCCTAAAAAACTTCTTCTCCAGAACAAAAGATGCTTTGGGGCTGAATCTTTGCACAAATCATAGGGGATGGGAGGTCTAACAAAGTTGCTAAAATCAGGTCCTACATTAATGTTTGACCTTTTTTTCGATGTGGTCAATTAAGTTTGCTTCCTATACATTTGTATGGGCCCCATACATTTGTTTGGGAAAAATGATGAGAACTTCAAACGACCTCCTCTAAAGCAGCCAAGCCAATGTTGCTCAAATTTCATGTGGAACCTCCTTGGGGCAGGCAAACATAAGATTGCCAAAACGGTCGTGGTCCATTGACCAAGATGGCTGCTATGCCCATATATGTAAAAACTTTAGAAATCTTCTTCTCCAGAACTGAGGATTCCTTGGTGCTTAATCTTTCCACAAATCATAGGGGATGGGAGGTCTACCAAAGTTTCTAAAATGATGGTCATACATTGATGTTCGTCCTGTTTACGGAGAGGTCCAGTTTACTTCCCTGTCCATTTGTGTGGGCCCCAAAGGTTTGTATGGGAAATAAAATGTGAAACAATAATACCCCGCCATTATCATGTCAAAAATTGACGAAATTTGCCAATGAGCAATCCCAAAGCAGATCTCCTCAATATAAATGCACATATCAAATTTGGTGAAAATCCATTGAGATTTACTCCAGTTATTGTCCTGAAATATACTTAAAGCCAAAAGTAACTTTACAGTTTTATATTTATAATCTTTACTGACTTTTGCTGAGCAACGTTTTTTCAAAAACTGTTTTAATGATGTTAAAGAACAGTCATTTGTGCACATGATACACAGTTGTTGAGCCCTTTCTGTCAAACAGATTATCAAAAAGAGTCTCTGTCAAAACAGAAAGGGTCAAAATCAAAAGTTATGATATTAATTCACTTTTGGAAGGTCACTGTACCTTAAATGCAGGTTTATTTCAGGCAAAAACGCATTATTTGTTTAGACATGTATTGAAAATTGTTCTTAAATTAATAAAAAATGTCTGCATCATCTATTGCGCAACTTCAGAAGGCTTCGATTTTTATCGAGAAGGCCATTTGATCAATCTTAACAATGTTTGTAATGGAAATCCTACAGGTAATTGTCATCCAGTTTTCATTTGACATAATAAGAACTTTTGCATCTTTTTCTGGTCATACACTCTCTATAGAGGTCCAAAGAAAACACCGTTTAAAACTTCCAAAAAATATCGGAGATATGGGTTTTACGAGCAACAAAAGTTTACTATTGTTTTTGTTGCTGGGGAGGTAATTTCAGCATATAGCAAATTTGAGAAATTGCCATTAATTAGCCAGGTGGAACTGAAAAAATGTCTTGAAGGGAATTTTATCGACAAACAATGGACTTTCAGATTTTGTATTGAAAATCATGTTCTGCTTTTGAAGTTGTGAAAAAATGTGAAAATACTGTTTTTTATGAAAAGGTAGGTAACTCGGGACTGGAATCACTTACACAAATGATATCACTTGAATTCTGTTGAGACTAACTGTGGAAAACAATTGAAGTAACTTATTACAACCAACTCAAAGTAGAAACAAAATTATTCATTAATAAAAAGTGATGTTACTTTTGGTTTAATGTATAAAATACAGAGGTGTTGCAGGCAGATAACAGACAAAATTTGGCCATTAGCAACCCCAAAGCAGATCTCCACAATTTCAATGAACACACCAAATTTGGTGAAAATCCCATCATGAAAACATACCTATATGATATTGACCCCCTTAAACCTCATTTTTATTTAGCAAAACTTGGGTTTACAGGGGTATACATTATTGTCCCCTGCCTTTTCGAAGAAAAGCCGAGGGACACTGTTTTTGGCTTTCCGTGGTGCGTGGCGTGTGGTTCCGAATTTTTAGTAGGTACCTTGTCCCCTTAACACCTCCTACAGTTTTTGTCAGATCCTTTTGAAACTTTACAGGTGCGCTAAGGATGGTCTGAAGATATGCATGTGGTTTTTTCAGAATCCTGAAATAATGTTTTATTACTTTTTCTGCATTTTTAACTTAGACATTTTTTTCATTCGTGGAGATTGATCATGAAGAAGGGCAGTTGTCAGTTTCTGGCGAAAGAATGTGCACAATATTGGTTAACCGCTTAGAGGACTAAACCTGCCCAGTAAACGTGTGGTTAGGTAAACTGACCATGCTCGACATGACCCCATTGGGTTGACTGGGCCGTAAAACCTCAACACAAACAAACTTAGACATTTTTTGAGTTCTAATATTACAGAAGTGTATAGGGAGCAGGTACCTTGTCACCTTAACTCCTCCCACAGTTTTTGGCTGATCCTTTTGAAACTTTACATGGGTTTTTAGGATGGCATGAAGATTTGCATGTGGTTTTTTCGGAATCCTGAAAAAAATTTTTATCACTTTTTCTGCATTTTTAACTTAGACATTTTTTGAGTTCTAATACAACAGAAGCGTATAGAGAGTAGGTAGGTACCTTGTCCCCGTAACTCCTACCACAGTTTTTGGCTGATCCTTTTGAAACTTTACAGGTGCTTTAAGGATGGTCTGAAGATATGCATGTGGTTTTTTCAGAATCCTGAAATTATTTTTTATCACTTTTTACACAATTTGAACTTAGACATGTTTTGAGTTCTAATATTACAGAAGTCTATAGGAAGCAGGTACTTTTGTCCCCTTAACTCCTCCCACAGTTTTTGGCGGATCCTTTTGAAACTTTACTTGGGCTTTTAGGATGGCCTGAAGATATGCATGTGGATTTTTCAGAATCCTGAAAAATTTTTTTATCTCTTTTCCGCATTTTTAATTTAGACATTTTTTGAGTTCTAATATTACAGAAGTGTATAGGGAGTAGGTACCTTGTCCCCTTAACTCCTCCCACAGTTTTTGGCCGATCCTTTTGAAACTTTTCATGGGTTTTTAGGATGGCCTGAAGATATACATGTGGTTTTTTCAGAATCCTGAAATAATTTTTTATCACTTTTTCTGCATTTTTAACTTAGACATTTTTTGAGTTCTAATACAACAGAAGCGTATAGGGCGTAGGTTTTAGGATGGCCTGAAGGTACCTTGTCCCCATAACTCCTACCACAGTTTTAAGCCGATCCTTTTAAAACTTTACAGGTGCTTTAAGGATGGTCTGAAGTTATGCATGTGGTTTTTTCAGAATCCTGAAATTATTTTTTATCACTTTTTACACATTTTGAACTTAGACATGTTTTGAGTTCTAATACTACAGAAGTCTATAGGGAGCAGGTACTTTGTCCCCTTAACTCCTCCCACAGTTTTTGGCGGATCCTTTTGAAACTTTACTTGGGCTTTTAGGATGGCCTGAAGATAAGCATGTGGATTTTTCAGAATCCTGAAAATTTTTTTTATCTCTTTTCCGCATTTTTAATTTAGACATTTTTTGAGTTCTAATATTACAGAAGTGTATAGGGAGTAGGTACCTTGTCCCCTTAACTCCTCCCACAGTTTTTTGCCGATCCTTTTGAAACTTTTCATGGGTTTTTAGGATGGCCTGAAGATATGCATGTGGTTTTTTCAGAATCCTGAAATAATTTTTTATCACTTTTTCTGCATTTTTAACTTAGACATTTTTTGAGTTCTAATACAACAGAAGCGTATAGGGCGTAGGTTTTAGGATGGCCTGAAGGTACCTTGTCCCCATAACTCCTACCACAGTTTTAAGCCGATCCTTTTAAAACTTTACAGGTGCTTTAAGGATGGTCTGAAGTTATGCATGTGGTTTTTTCAGAATCCTGAAATTATTTTTTATCACTTTTTACACATTTTGAACTTAGACATGTTTTGAGTTCTAATATTACAGAAGTCTATAGGGAGCAGGTACTTTGTCCCCTTAACTCCTCCCACAGTTTTTGGCGGATCCTTTTGAAACTTTACTTGGGCTTTTAGGATGGCCTGAAGATATGCATGTGGATTTTTCAGAATCCTGAAAAAAATTTTTATTTCTTTTCCGCATTTTTAACTTAGACATTTTTTGAGTTCTAATATTACAGAAGTGTATAGGGAGTAGGTACCTTGTCCCCTTAACTCCTCCCACAGTTTTTGGCCGATCCTTTTGAAACTTTTCATGGGGTTTTAGGATGGCCTGAAGATATGCATGTGGTTTTTTCAGAATCCTGAAATAATTTTTTATCACTTTTTCCGCATTTTTAACTTAGACATTTTTTTTGTTCTAATACAACAGAAGCGTATAGGGAGTAGGTAGGTACCTTGTCCCCGTAACTTCTACCACAGTTTTAAGCCGATCCTTTTGAAACTTCACAGGTGCTTTCAGGATGGTCTGAAGATATGCATGTGTTTTTTTCAGAATCCTGAAATTATTTTTTATCAATGGTTTCCTGCTTCAATACTTAGGTAGGTGATACAGGACCAATGGTCCTCTGGTTAACTTACCATTTTTTAACACCTCAAATAAAAATAAGGCGGGGGACATAAATTCCCCATGGTATTCGCTTATTTTCATTTTTTTTGCTCAAAAACATAGATTGTGGGTACTCGTTAGAACCACCTCACTGAAGTGGTTCTAACAAATACACACAATGTATGTTTTGAGCAGAAATATATAAAAAAAAATATCAGCACTTTTTACCTGAAAATTTTCATTTTTGGTGTTGAAATTTTCAATATATTTGAATAGGTGTGTTTTCGTAATGCATTGATATTTTCTTAAGTTATCATCCAGAAATGAAAATACAGACATGTTGCAGGCAGATAACTCTGTCAAAAATTGAAGAAATTTGCCCATCAGCAGTACCAAACCAGGTCTCCACCAGTGCCAACACCAAGTTTGGTGAAAATCCAGACATTTACTCAAGTCGTTGTCAGGTAACAAAAATACGGACAGACGACAGACCGACTGACACACAGACAGGCAACATGATACCATGATACCCTGCCACTATCGTGTGGCGGGGTATAAAAATGTTAAAAACTTCAAAGGACCTCCTCTGAAGCTGCCAAGCCAATGTTGCTCATATTTCATGTGGAGCCTTCTTAGCGCAGGGGAAAGAAAGATGCTAAAATGGTCACAGTCCATTGACCAAGATGGCTGCCATGTCCATATATGATAAAAAAAACCTTTAAAAAGCTTCTTCTCCAGAACCAAATAAATCCTAGGGCCTTATCTTTGCACAGCTGATGGTCCTACACTGACATTTGACCTTTTTAAGGCAAGGTCAAATTTGCGCCTCTATGCATTTGTATGGGCTCTATACATTTATATGAGAAAAAATGTTGAGAAATCATAAAGACTGATCCAACTGTGTTGAAACTTGATGAGGAGCATCGGGGCTCCTAGCAGACAAAATAGCTAAAACTGAGCCCATGGAAAATCCTAGTTGGCTGCACAGCGGCCATCTTGAAATCAATTTTCGACATCTCTATCCAAACCTTTGTTCAATTTGAGCAGAAACTTGTTCAGTAGCAACAGGATGACTTCTGGATTGAAATAAGCTAAAATCGTGTCTATTGGAAATTCAGGGGGGCTGCCACAGCAGCCATCTTGAAAACCTGTTTTGACATCTCGTAAATAACAAGGCGAATTAGGTTGAAACATATGATGTACAACACATTGACCCTTAGAAAATCCAAAATGGCCGCCTTCTTGAAAACAGATTATTGACTTTTCCTCCCAAAGCATTGGGCGATTTGAGTTGAAACACACTGTAGCAACAGGATAATCTCTAGATCGACACACTGAAGCAACAGGATGATCTCCAGATCAAAAATAGCTTAAGTGGTACCAAATGGAAAATCTATTTTTGACATCCCGTCACAAACCACTCTGCAAATTTTATTGAAACTTATGATAGAGCAACAGGCCGACCAGCAGATATCGTGTTCAATGGAAATCCAAAATCTTGAAAATTGATTTTTGACGTCACCTGAACCATTGGGTGATTGAAATCACAGATCAAGATGGCTGCCACAGCTGTCATCTTGAAAACCAATTTTTGACTAATCCTCCCGAACCATTAGAAGATTTGAGTTAAAAATTAACACTGCAGCGCCACAATGACCTTCAGATTGAAAAAAGTAAGATTGTCCCTGTAGGAAATCCAAGATGGCCACCACAAGGTGCCAACTTTTTTTAAATGTCTTCTCTGAAACTGCTTGAGCAATTTTCACCAATTTCACATGGGGCTTTCTGTGGAAAAGGTATTGACAGTTTGTTTGGTTCTGCGCAAGATGGCTGCCATGCCCATATATGATAAAAAGACAAAACTCCTCCTCCTAAACCAAGATAGCTTTGAGGCTGAATCTTGGTATACAGCATCAGGGTCTCCATCTTCGCAAGCCAAGGGTAAAGTGCGTAAGGAACATAGTGGACTTAGTACCCTTGGCTTGCAAAGATGCAGGGACTCAAGGTCTAATAAGTTTTTCAAAATGATGGTTGTAGGTTTACCTTTTTATATCAAGGTCAAATTTGCACCCTCATACATTTGTATGGAGGAAAATGTTGAAAAATCATTTTCTCAATGGATAATAAAGACTAATGGCTGAAACTTACATTAAAGTAGTAAAACTGTATAGCTACTGTCAAAATTTTGGGGGTCTATCTACCCTTCTCCTTGGGCTATATACAAGTATAAAATTGTAAAATCTTTAAACTTCTTCTTTGAAACAGCTTGAACAGTGTTCACTGGATTTCGCATAACTCACATAAGGCCTTTTATTGAAAGGATAGTGACAGTTTGTTCAAATCTTCTACACCATTCAGCAAGATGGCTGCCATGCCCATTTATGGTAAAACACTTTAAAATCTTCTCAAGAACTGAGAAGGCTCTGAGGCTAAATCTTGGTATACAGCATCAGGGACTCAGTCTACTTAGTTTGTTGAAATGATGATACTAGGATGATCTTTGAACTTTTTATGGTATGGTCACATTTGTGACCTAGTTGCTGTGGCAATACTGGAAGAAGCTGCATGGCATTTGCAGATATGCAATAGCTGTTTTTATCACAAACCTTGCCCTTGGGCCTTTTGGTTTTATTTATTTGTTGTTTGGATAACCAGTAATTATCTGTAATTACCCTCAATGTTTGTATACCTAATTACCATATTTTATCCTGAACTATGAACATTTAACTAGTAACATTTTTTTTAGAGAAAACAGATGTCCCCCACCTTGAATTTTCAGTTTTCCAACTGCTATGACCTTGAAAATTAGGTCGAGGTCACCAAAATTTAATCAGTTTGATGTTATGTTCCACGTGGAAAAAGTGACAGAAACTGATAAGAGTTATATCCAAACCACATGCACATCCTCATACCATGAAGAAAACACATGCAAAGTTTCAAAATGATCAGTAGAAAACTGTAAGAGGAGTTGCGCTCACAAGACACCCAGGATAAATGTTGATGAATCAACGAATGGTCTGACGAATGGACAGACCGATGAACGGACTGAAACTTGCCTGCCAAAGTCGCCCGGCTAAAGCAGGTGTGACAGTAATAGGTTCTGATGGAGATAATAGAAAAGCCACACATATCTACATATCATATTATAGAAGATTCTGATAGAAATAATAATACAAAAGCCACACATATCTACATGTCATAGTAGGTAGTAGGTTCTGATGGAAATAATAGAAAAGCCACACATATCTACATGTCATAGTAGGTTCTGATGGAAATAATAGAAAAGCCACACATATCTACGTCATAGTAGGTTCTGATGGAGATAATAAAAGAGCCACACATATATACATATCTTTATTTTTTATTCACAAAATGTGTTGACAATAAAACATTTTATACATGTGTGTATACACAAATTGAGCCACAGGTGTCATCTAATCAGGGCTGTGGAAATACCATGCCCTACTTGTCCAACTTCTCCCAATTCCCTGAGGACAAGTAACAAATTTCAATTTACTTGTCCTGGGACTCTAGCTAAAAAGAGTATCCAGATTATGAGATATATATATATTTTTCTTATTTCTCTAAGAAAATAGGTTGTGCATACTCATTAGAAGCACTTCTAATGAGTACCCACAACCTGTTTTCTTCAAAAAATAAGAACAAGAGGGCCAAGGCCCTGTATCACTCACCTGATTACCAGACAAGCTAAAATGGTAAAAGGACAGATAAAAGGGTTAAAAAGCATGTAGAGAAGAGATAAAAACAGGTTTGGCCATCTTGGTCCTGTGACCAGGACCAATGGTATAACTTTTGTTCCCTGTGAGCCGAAGATATTCCACATGGAATTTGACTTTGATCAGCTCAGTGGTTTCTGAAAAAATGATGTTTGAAAGTGTGGATGGACAATAGCCTGAAGGCAGAGGCAGATAAACCTGTGTGGAAAAAAAAATGATGCCAACAGAAAGACCATAGGTGTAAAAAAAAAATATAGCTGTGTTTCCACCAACCTGACCAACCCTGTTCAAACACACTACTCTGCTATTTTTTTATCAGTAAAAATGCAAAAAAGTAAAGTGCCGACCCTCAACAAAATACCTGTATTTTCATAAAATTACAGGCTCGACCCTGTTCCTTTTTGGAGAAAAAATTGAAAAATAAAAAGTTTCTCCTACCTACCGACCAAATTTTTTTTCAGCAGGTTAGTGGAACTTTTGTTCCTATGAGGCATAGATGTTTCATACAAAATCTGACTTCAATCTGTCCAGTGATTTCTGAGGAAAATGTTTGAAAGAGTGGACAGACTTTTCCAATGTAAAAGCCTAACTGAACAAAAATAGCCTTGTTGTAAAATAAGTTGAGGTCAACCCAGGATCATTTATATAAAACTTATAGGGCTCAAGTCCCTTTTGCTGTGTGACAAGTTTCATGGTCATCTGACGCATGGTCTGCTGAAAAACATTTTTAAAGGTTTTTTACCATATGTGGGCATGGTGGCCATCTTGGTCATGTGACCTGGACGAATATATAAACTTTTGTTCATAGGAGGCATAGATGTTCCATACAAAATCTGACTTCAGTCGGTCCAGTGGTTTCTGAGATGTTTGAAAGAGTGAACAGACTTTTCCAATGTAAAAGCCTAAATGAACAAAGTTGACCACGTAAAATAGGTCAAGGTCAACCCAGGGTCATATTTATATAAAGTTTGTAGGGCTCAAGTCCCTTTTGCTGTGTGCCAAGTTTCAAAGTCATCTGACATGGTTCCGGAGAAGAAGATTTTTTAAAGGGTTTTTACCATATATGGGTTGTGTTCCCGTGAGGCATTGATATTCCATATAAAATCTGACTTCAATTGGTCTAGTGGTTTCTGATGAGATATTTGAACATGTGGACAGACTTTTTCAATATAAAAACTTAAATGAACAATGTTGACCCAGGGTCATCATTTATGACCCAGGGTCATCATTTATAAGTCCCATTTGCTATGTTCCAAGTTTCAAGGTCATTTGACCTATAGTGACTTGTAGAAGATTTTTAAAGGGTTTTTACAATATATAGGCATGGTGGCCATCTTGGCCATGGTGGACATCTTTGGTCATGTGACCAGGACCAATTATATAAACTTTTGTTCCATATGAAATTTGATTTCAATTGGTCTATTGATTGGAGAAGATGTTTTTGAAAGTGTGAATGGACGAGGACAATGGACAGCGGACCACTGGTAGATTATAAGCTCACCTTGTGAGCCTTTGGCTTAGGTGAGCTAAAACTGTCAAATTTAAGGCTAGTAAATCTTGGTTAGACAAGTGGATTTTGACCATTTTCTTGTTTGTGGACAAGTACTGAAATTTGGTGATTCCTCAACGTGATCAATAAGGACATTAAGTATTCAGACAAACAGACTTCAGAGAACAGTGTAGACCCAGACCACATACTGCAAAATGTTGTCACTGAGCCTTTTGTCTACATTGTTTGCCACTCATCAAACATTTTTAGACGCATTAACTGATAGAGTATGTGGTAAGCAGTTCAGGTGTCCGAATAGTTAGAGAGAAATATGGTAACAATCAAAGTGCATAGCTGCTTACCAGATGTTTTTCTTCAACTAATATCAAGTTTTAATATTTTCCTTATTTCTTCACAAAAAAGGTATGAGAGGCAACGCGAGAAACCGTACTGTACAGTGAGGACAAAATCAGCCTGCATATCCATGCAGTCTGCTGAGTTCATTTTCCACATGAAGAAACCAAAACTATATCCAAAATGTGGCCAATGTAGATTCAGATCACACAGTAAATGTGCAGGCTGATCTAAATCTTCGCTGGGTGCACATGTCCAAAGTTTTCTGACATTGTGGCTCATATCTTATGGATATTCATTAGAATCACCACAATGAAGCAATTCTGATGAGTGCCCACAACATTAAGTTTTATGGAGAAATAAGAAAAATATTGGAAACTTCTCTTGAACCAACATATTTACCATAAGTATTTGGACAGACAGCAAACAGTGTAGACCCAGATCAGATGCCACAAAATAATGATGACTTGTGATGCATCTATAATGTGACTGAACTAAGGCAAAAAACATGATCCCTGATCCTACTGCTCCTTTCAGAGCAATTTAATCAGGTATACCTTGTTTGCTCAGGTCTGTTCGAATAAGCAGGTAAAATACAGTAATTCTAAAAGCCTTTGCTGTTGTCTATAAATATATTCTAGAAAATTACCATGCATTCTATACAGCTTAACTGTGCAAATTCAGTGGACAACAAATTTATATTTTTCTTTTTTATTTTTTTTTCTCTCTCCAGAAAATAGGCTTTGACATTTCATGCAAATTGTGTCTTATGGAGACCATTTGCATGATATGTCAAAACCTATTTTCTGGAGAGGAAAAAAAAAAATAAATAAAATAGAATAAAATATCACTTTTATTTCAAAATGTTGTCTGCTGAAATTTTTACCCAGAATGCTAAACATTAAAAATAACCTCTACTGGGACCATCCTTTGTTAACCTTTACCACTCTTGGTTAATTCAGCAGATCGCAAATTGATATTTTCCCCTTAAAACAGGATTTGACATTACATACAGTGTGTTCATTCTGATTTGTATTAAGAGAGCACTAGCCTTAAACAACTCAATTGTGTAGTTCCTTAATAAATAAGGTACTTTTACCATTTTATATCAGGGAGACAGTTTTTATTGCTTCATCTATTTGCTTTTCTGCACATCAAGCCCCTTCTAAAACAGGATCTACTCAAAAAGGAAAAAATTTGCTCCCCTTTAAAAGAAAAAGGTTCCATGGGGAGCAAATTCTGTACTTTTAGAACAGACCCATTTCCAGAAGGGGTAAATCAATTTTAAAGAATCTATCTCCCCTGAAATAATCCAATCCTCTTAAGACAGTTTTATATATGCAAAATGGGATGAACCTGATCACAAAAAGGTGGACTTATCAGGATGCTTTTTGCTTAGGGAGGGACAAATCCGATAAACAAATGAGTGCCTAGCATATTTCAAAACGAAAGTGGATTAATCTTTGCATTACCGTTTTGCCTTTTGGTCACTTTTTTAATGCGAGTTTGAAATTTTCGAAAAAGAACTGCATTTTTACCCCATCTGGAACCTCTGACATTTCTACATCACTGATAGGGATGAATTCACTTTCAATCAACCTGCAATAATGGGGAAATGCTGCCATTTTATTTTGCTGATTGTACTTGCTTGGAGGAGAATACTTAGCATATTTTGTGTAAATAAGTGACTTTTTGCTGTGAAACAGCATTTTATTCCTTCATCAGATGACCAGAAGTATGTGTGGAATTTATAGCTATTATTTTGATTAGGGTGGAATTTATAGCTATTATTTTGATTAGGGTAAGATATTTGCAGTAATTTCAGTTGCTGTTTGCCCCGGTCAGCTGATCGGACTATCTGTATCAGCAAGGCGAATACATTTGAAAGCAGTAAAATATTTGGATATCAAGGATGACAGACAGCTAATTACATCATAATACTGGACATGGAGAATACTAGTTGCATGGCCTTACCTGGTAAGCCCTGTTAGTTAATGTAGTGTTTCTGGGACTTGCTTCTTTTAGTTCCTGAAGACTGCATTTTTTGTGTTGACCGATTACAGATACATGTAGCCTGTGGTCAGGGAATTAGTCGATAAATGAAAGTCCATTCATAATCCAGAAAAAAATGTGGATCTCCATTACAATATAATCACCTCCCCTATACCATTCTTGTGAATACCCACAACAAGATTTTATTGAGAAATTACCAAAATTATTGAAGACTTGCAACAACTGAGCATTTCCAGGTGCTGTCCATGGTGAGAGAATGTCTACAAAGTGCCATATTTGACGCAATAAGTATGCAAATAAGTGTGTATTTTTAGAATTTTTACTTTAAAAATACACGTATGGTTCTTGTATGTCTGTGTACTGGCTTATAACAGTGATCTATCCTACATGTCTGTTGGTAAAATGAAAGTAGGCCGGTAACCAGCGAAAGGGGAATTTTATGCTGTCATTAATTATATGATATCATGTCAAAGTACAAGAGGTCCAAGATGGGGATTTTTTGCCCCAAAAAAGTAGTTCCCTCAGGGAAATATTTCTCATTTTTCCCAGTGAGAAATATCATTTTTTCGTTTCCCAGAAATTCCAGTATTTCCTCTTTGAAAATGTAATATTGTAAATTAGTTTGACTCACAAGAGTTTTTTTCCTCTATTATATTGGCCATGCAATGGGAAAATGTGTCTTCAGGCATATGCAGACAGTTAAGGCCTGGATTAGCATGCACATCTGTACAGTCTGATCAGGGCCTTCCCTGTCTGCAAACAGAATCATTGGATACTAAAGAATGTTTCAATGGAGAGCAAATCAAGGGTTGAGCGCAAGACTATAGTAACTCAAACATATTTTTTAAACCCTTGTTTAGGGGCAACTTGGACCCCTTTGTAAACAATGCAAATTTAGGTGCTATTGCTCATACGAGCAATGGCACCTAAATTTTCATTGTTTACAGAAAGAAATGTTGTAATCTTCATAACGCCTTCATGATTAGGAGATTAGGTTTGGGGAAAAACAACCATCTGACTTACGCCAGTCTTGCGCTCAACCCTCGAAATGTCTGAATGAGACTTTGCACATATGCAGGATGAATCCGTACATTTTTAGCTCGAAGGCAGGTTTTTTTGTTTGCTTGATGCGGCCCACATGATTGTACCTGCTCACAAATTTACATAAGAAAAAATTTAATGACAAATATACAATAAATTCATCACAGATAAAAACAATCATCTGATTATAACAATAATGTAAATTTGCTCATCATACTTAACGTCAGAAATATACACACATACAAGTCTTGCCATGAGAAACCGGCTGATTCTTGTGCAGAGACCCTGTTAATGAGGAATATTTGGTGATAATTCTAGGACAATTTTTCTTACTTCTCTATTAAAACATATTATGGGTACTTGCATATGTTTATATGGAGTTGTAAGCCTTAACCCAGAATTACTCTCATCAGCTCTTTGACATCTCACCTTTCTTGTGAATATAGTCGATTCAGACTCGGTATCTGTCCACCAATACAATCTGCTGTATCCAGTGATCCTTTCTGGTTACAGTGACTGAATCAAAATGTGCTGGCTCATGCAGGCCCTCCAAGTTTAAAGAGAAAGGCACACTTTATGAAATTTTTTCCAAACTTTACTGTTTGCTAACATCCTTTCTTTGAACTTTACATGAACTTCAGCCAGCATTTTCCTTTCAATATGCTTTAAAGCCTTTTCTCATGAGCTGACTTGTATACCAAACATATACAGTCAAACTTGAATGGCTTGAACATCTTTGGGACCATGAGAATTTGTTCTAGACAAAGAGTAATTTGAGCCACTAAGGATCATATAGCATCAGGTCAGGGGATAACTGAGGGATGTCTTTTCAACCTTCTTATTAGATGGCTACTGGTCAGTGAAAAGTCGGAGAAATCTTATTTTTCTTCAAGATCAGGGAAAAAAATCGGAAAATTTTGCAAAATGATCTACGGAAATTTTAAACACTAAAAAAACAGGGAAAAGTCAAGGAATTTTCTAATTCTGAACCAAAACTGTCCAGATGTCAGATATATTTTATCCATTTTGAGTGATTGAAAATCTTGTAATTTTTTTTCTCTCTCACTTCGCATTATTACAAATAAAGCAATTTATGCCCAAAAAAACAAACGTTTTTGAACTGAATAACTTGGGCTGTCTATTTTAATGTGCTAAAAATAGAAATAATCATTTATCTACTGCAAAATGAGGAAAAGTCTGTTAAATTTTTCATGTTTTGGTCCAAGAAAGAATTTGGTCAGGGAAAAGTCAGAGAATTTTGTTTCTGGTTGAAGGTGGCCACCCTGTATAATAAAATCTATAAAATAATGATATGCTGAGTGCAAATGATGAGGTGATTCTAATGTGCATGTTCATGAAAAAATAAGAGAATTTCTCTAAAATATCCCTAAATGTTTGTTTTCTTGAGCTATCTAAAGAATTTCCTAGAGAGTCAAAAACCAGTTTGAATCAGCCACAGAGAACAAGTTATTAGTGTTCGAGTCATTGAAGTTTTACTGTATAATACTTTTCATGCCTAACATCAAACAAGAGGGCCATGATGGCCCTATATCGCTCACCTGAGTATCATAGCACTCAAGGAGAATATGACTTAATCAGAGGAACATTTCTGCGAAATTATTTTTGAAATCAGGCCATAGTCCTAGGAGATGTTGTTTAAAGGTTTTTTTCTATTTTTAGCTCTGGTGGCCATTTTGTTCAGCATAGCAAAACCATTTTAGCAATTTTGGTAAAAGGGTATTAGAGGAACATTTCTGTGAAATTATTTTGCAATCAGGCCCTTGGCCTAGGAGGAGATGTTGTTTAAAGATTTTCTTCTTTGTTTTTTTGCTCTGGATGCCATTTTGTTTAGCGGAACGGCAGCATTTTGGTAGAGTCACTCAAGAAACATTGCTGTAAAATTATTTCAAAATCCATTAACCGGTTTAGGACGAGATGTCTTTTAAGTAAATTGTTGTCAGATGCATGACAGTCTATGCCCTTTTTCTATGTTTAGCTCTGGTGGCCATTTTGCTAAGCCAAAGGGAACCATTTTAGCAATTTTGGCCAAGGGACATAAGAGGAACATTTCTGTGAAATTATTTTGAAATCCGGTCATAGGCCTAAGAGGAGATGTTGTTTAAAGGTTTTTCTGTTTTTTAGCTCTGGTGGCCATTTTTTTCAGCAGAGCAGAACCATTTTAACAATTTTGGTAAAGAGGCATTACAGGAACATTTCTGTGAAATTATTTTGAAATCGGGCCATTAGTCTGGGAGGAGATGTCCTTTAAAAGTTTTTTTTTTCTATTTTTAGTTTCTGGCGGCCATTTTGTTCAGCCAAGCAGGTCCATTTTAGCAATTTTTGTTGAGGGTCACTCAAGGAACATTCTTGTAAAATTATTTCAAAATCCATTAACCCTTTTAGGAGAAGATGTCTCTTAAGTAAATTGTTGATAGATGCATGACAGTCTACGCCCTTTTTCTTTTTTTTTTAGCTCTGGTAGCCGTTCAGTTTAGCAATTTTGGTAAAGGGTCATAAGAGGAACATTTCTGTGAAATTATTTTGAAATCTGGTCATAGGCCTTAGAGGAGATGTCGTTTAAAGGTTTTTTCTACTTTTAGCTCTAACGGCTATTTTGTTTAGCAGAGTGGAACCATTTTAGCAATTTTGGTAAAGGGGTATTAGAGGAACATTTCTGTGAAATTATTTTGAAATCGGGCCACTGGCATAGGAGAGGTCGTTAAAAGGTTTTTCTATTTTGAGCTGTGGTGCTCATTTTGTTCAGCGGAGCGGAACCATTTTTGCAATTTTGGTAGAGGGTCACTCAATGAATATTCCTGTAAAATTATTTCAAAATCCATTAACCGGTTTAGGAGAAGATGTCTCTTAAGTAAATTGTTGACAGACGCATAACAGTCTACACCCTTTTTCTATATTTAGCTCTGGGGGCCATTTTGTTAAGCGGAGCCAAACCATTTTAGCAATTTTAGTAAAGGGGCATTAGAGAAACATTTCATTGAAATTATTTTGAAAATGGGCCACTGGCATGGGAGAGGTCGTTACAAGGTTTTTCTATTTTGAGCTCTGGTGGCCATTTTGTTCAGCGGAGCGGAACCATTTTTGCAATTTTAGTAGAGGGTCACTCAAGGAACATTCCTGTAAAATTATTTCAAAATCCATTAACCAGTTCAGGAGAAGATGTCTCTTAAGTAAATTGTTGACAGACGCATGACAGTCTACACCCTTTTTCTATTTTTAGCTCTGGCGGCCATTTTGTTACGCGGAGCCAAACCATTTTAGCAATTTTGGTAAAGGGGCATTAGGGAAACATTTCAGTGAAATTATTTTGAAATCGGGCCCTTGGCCTAGAAGATGTTTAAAATGGTTTTTCTATTTTTAGCTCTGGTGGCCATTTTGTTTTTGCGGTGCGGAACCAAAGCCAAAGGAAACCATTTTAGCAATTATGGTCAAGGGACATGAGGAACATTTCTATGAAATTATTTTGAAATCGGGCCACTGGCCTGGGAGGAGATGTCGTTTAAATGTTTTTTTCTATTTTTAGATCTGGCAGCCATTTTGTTCAGCAGAGCAGAACCATTAGGCAACTTTGGTAAAGGGGCATGAGAGGAAACATTTCTGTGAAATTATTTTGAAATCGAGCCATTGGCCTGGGAGATGTCGTTTAAAGGTTTCTCTATTTTTAGCTCTGGTGGCCATTTTGGAGTGGAACCATTTAGGCAATTTTGGTAGAGGGTCGCCCAAGCAACATTCCTGTAAAATATTTCAAAATCCATTCACCGGTTCAGAAGGAGATGTCTTTTAAGTAAATTGTTGACAGACGGAAGACGCACGACGGACGACGCATGACGGACGAAGACCGGTCACAAGAGCCCACCTTGAGCCTTTGGCTCAGGTGAGCTAAAAAGGAACTCTGACTTGCACAACTTAACAGGTTCCAGTGTCCAAGTTCAAAAAATAGAAAATGCTGCTATGTAGAAATCTCCTTAATTTTTCCAGTTTTATAATCACATGAGAAAGGGGATTTCCCTCTCTCTTCTTTCTCACTTATGAAACAACAGCTTGCTAAAATTATTATTTTTCCACATACTGACTGTTTTTTCTGTTATCCATTCATATTGAATAATACAAATCCTCAAAGTGCTGATCACAACTCCAGCAGGTAACATTTTGATTTTTTTAAACCAGAGAAAATAAGGCTTGACATTTTGACAATTGCCTGCCTTGCAGATGATTCATATAAAATGTCATGTCCTGTTGTCTCTGAAAAATAATAAAGAAAAATTTAGAATGTCACCTGCTATACGAGGGTCCTGCAAAAAGTTTTGTCACTGGGTTTGGATTACTTCAGTGCTACGTTTTATCAAACATATTTTTATTACAAACCTTCAAAGTATTCCCCCTTTACTGAAACACATTTCTGTAACCTTTTTACCCAGTCGCGAAAAGCAGATAAATAGTCTTCTTTTGGTATCTGTTGGAGACACTGATAAATAGCGCTGCCAAGAGAAACTTCTAGATGTATACTTATTTCCAGACAGCATTTTCTTAAGCCTTGGAAATAAAAAAGAAGTCACAGGGACTCTGGTCAGGTGAATAAGGTGGATGGTTTAAGACTTTCACCTTTTCAGAAGCCAAAAAAGACTTTACAACCTCACACTTATGAGAGGAGGCGTCGTCATGTAAAAGGTGGACTCCTGACCATCCTTTGTTTGGTCCATGTTCCAATGTAACAAGTAAATTAGTCAGTGTATATGACTGCATCTATTTCAATTTGAAATAACTCAGTCAGTGGAAAGCAATTTGCATTAGCTACTCAACACAACATTAAACTGCAGTGAAGCATTTTAAAATGTACCTGGGATAAAACCAAGGAAGCCTATTAGTGACAGAACTTTTTGCACAACCCTGGTAATTTTGCTTATGACTTGAAGGGGATTTGATGACTTGGTAGACTCTACCATGTTTACAAAGAAGAACAACTTTTGTGACTTCCTGTCTGCTTTCCTGCACACCAGTGCCTATCTGGAAAGGGGTCTACTCTAAAACAAAAGAATTTGCTCCCCGGGGGAGCAAATTCTTTTCTTTTAGAGTAGACTTTCCTTTTAGAGAAGACTCATAGCTTTAGATAAGAAGCTGTATCAGAAGAAGTTTTTTTTTTTTTTTCATTTCACCATGAAAACACGTGGATACTCATCAGAGGCACCTCACCAAGGCACTATTAAAGATTGCCCAGAACATATGTTTTTGAAAAGCAATAAGAAAAATGTAAACAACTTTCAGTTGAAATAAAAACATGAAATGATAATAGCCCGCCAATGTGACAGGCAGATTAAAAATTGCCATTAGCAATCCCAAACCAGATCTCCACAATATACAAACCAAGTTTGGTGAAAATCCACTGATATTTACTCAAGGTCCGAAAATGAAAATATGGATGTCTGGCAGGCAGATTACCCCATCAAAAATTGAAGAAATTTACCCATTACATGATTAGCGATTCTAAACTAGATCTCCACACATGCACATGCCAATTTTGGTGAAATTGAACTGATATTTACTTGTTATCAACAAGAAACCAAAATATGAATGAATGTTGGATGGACAGATGGATGTGAACACCAAATACTCCCTCTAGAGCTATGAGACTCCTTTCCAGAAAGAAGGCAATATAGTTTTGTTAGAGTTGTCTCCCTAAAGTGTATCTATTCCACTTATGGTTAAAAGAATGTTACTGAGAAGTATCCATGTCACATCCTTGGGTGATACCGACCCGATTATTAGCATTGTACTGGCCGATATAATTCATCCACATAGTCCCTGGCAAACATTTTCCTTTCTTTGGCCTGAAAATATAAATACAAACTGTTAGAAAAGGAAGCACTGTGGGAACTTGTTGATGCTATTAATAAGTCACCTCCAGATAAGGCGCTTTTTTCAACCAAAACATTTTAACACATCTCAACAAGTTGTCAAATTTCAAGATGAGCTTGGTACAGAGTTAAGGTGTCCCACTATTTACCATGGATACAGTATGTGATTTTCTTCACAAAATCATCTTGTGGCATCCCATTTGAACTCTTAACAATTTTAATAACATCCCAAAACATTCTGTGAGGAAAAAAGTTAAACTTATGTATTCTGTGTGGTCATATTTAATTTTATTTGTTTGAAGTTTTGTTAACAATGTCTGGACCCTTGTGGGTCATTTTTTGACATCTTCCACAGAAGGGAGAAGAGCTAGTAGAGAAAGGAAAGACAGAAATAAAGGAGGATGAAGAATAATGCAAATAAAGAAACAGAAGAAACACTAACTTGCCCCCTTTCTCCATCTGCAGCAAGTACAGCAGGTTAGGTTAGTTTTGAGTGTAACGGACTAGTCAACTCAATATATTAAGGTTGTGTCAAGCCAGTCAGTTTACTTAACCACACTTTTCCTCAGCAGGCTAAAACCTCTAAATGGTTAACTAGTACTTGTGCACATTCCTTCATCAGAAACTGACAACAGTTACTGCCCTTCTTGAAGTGGTGGAAGGGAGAGAATGGCCATAGAAATATCCACGAAAAGAATGTTGCTGGACCCAGCAGGATCCAACCCGGGACCTAATGATCAACAGTAGGATGGGGCCGGATACAGCAGGACCATACCATTAGACAGTATAGGGGTATAAAGATGAACAGTACTTACTGAGTAGAGAACAAAGCTGTAGGTAAGATTGTGAGATCGGATTTTTTACCACTGTATGTTATGTCTACTTCTTCATTCACAGTGGACATGTCAAATTTAACATCATCTGAAAAAAAAAAAAATGTTTAAAATTTCAAACATATTTTATAACTCCACAACAACTAAAAGGTACTGATATTTTTTCTTATTTCTCCACAAAAACATGTTATGGGTACTCAGTAGAAGTGCCTCACTGAGGCACTTCTAATAAGAACCCACAACATATTTTCATGGAGAAATAAGAAGCAAAGTGCCAAAGGCACTGAAATGACAGATTTCAAGACCTTGCAAGATTTTTAGCAGACGCTAAAGCTGACAGCTGACACTATGTGACAGGTGAGTTAAAAAACAAGAGACCTATGGGCCACAGCTAGCTCACCTGAGTAACATAGCCACTGCAGCTATGCATTTATGCAACATTTTTCCAATCCTATCATTGCAACTAATGAAAGGATCATCATATAAGCAGTTCTTAGTTTTGAAGAAGAATATATGGGCAAGACAGTCAATGGTGCGTGACCATTTGAACAAACTCTCAAATCACATTTCAACAGTTGGATCAATGTGCAATTTGGTGGGAATTGGCTAAGTGGTTTCTGAAGAATTATTTAACAATATCATGACTTTATACATGTAAACAGTACAGGGGCAGAGAAATATAATAAACATCAAAAAGATTGCCTTTGGAAACAAAGAACTCACCACAGATTAGAAAATGGGAGTCTCAGTTTTATTGACACTTCATAAGCAGTTTGCAACCCTGCTTACTGTGGTTTTGGACAAGATGTCATTTAAAAAAAATCATTTTTTTTTAAATTTATTGTTGCCATGGCAACCAAACAAAAAGGTCACTGGTCATAAAACACATAAACTGGGAGGACAATCATCCAGTGATCATAACTGCCAAATATGGTTCACATCACTTCACTGGTTATGGAGAAAATGCAATATAAACATTTTTCTCATTATAAGTCTATGGGAGTTTTCTGTTGCCATGGCAGCCAAATCAAGAGGCAGATTGGCAGATTTTTAGCTATTTTCAATTGCCCTTTCCAGTTTAACATTTGTACCAAATTAGAGCCCTACTGCTTCAGTGGTTTTGGAGGAGTAGTCATTAAAAAAAATGAAAATTGTCAATAAGCAGTGCTTATTCGATACCCCCAGCATAAAGCATAAAACCATTTTCTAACAAAATTTAAGTTTCAAAGTGCCAGCATGACCTTGAAAAAAAGTCAAGGTCACCAAAATCTAATCAAACCAGCAATTGGTTAAAGAGATAGTGCGCACACAAACTTTTTACTGCATTAACAAGGCTCGCTTTTTGAGTATTTATAATGTTGAAAATTAGGTCAAGGACACCAAAATCTAATCACTTCTTTCCCCTATACTGATGATGTATCTGTGCTAGTTTGGTCAAATTCCATCCATTGGTTAAAGAGATAATGTGCACACAAACTTTTTACTGCATCAACAAGGCTCACTTTTTGAGTATTTATAGTGTAGTGACCTTGAAAATAAGGTCAAGGTCACCAAAATTTAATCACTTCTTCCCCCCATCCTGATGATGTAGCTGTGCTAGTTTGGTCAAATTCCAGCCATTGGTTAAAGAGACAGTGTGCACACAAACTTTTTACTTCATTAACAAGGATCCTTTAGGCTCCTTTTTGAGTATCTATAATAAAGTGACCTTGAAAATAAGGTCAAGGTCACCAAAATCTAATCAATTCTTCCCCCCATCCTGATGATGTAGCTGTGCTAGTTCGGTCAAATTCCAGCCATTGATTAAAGAGATAGTGTCCACACAAACTTTTTACTTCATTAACAAGGATCCTTTAGGCTCCTTTTTGAGTATCTATAATAAAGTGACCTTGAAAATAAGGTCAAGGTCACCAAAATCTAATCACTTCTTCCCCTCATCCTGATGATGTATCTGTGCTAATTTTGTCAAATTCCAGCCATTGATTAAAGAGATAGTGTCCACACAAACTTTTTTCTGCTCTGCATTAAGAAAATTTTTTACAAAGGGCGATAACTCCAAGAGAACTGGCCCCTAGCCCTTACTTTCTCTTATGTAGGTATATCTTATTGATATCAATGTGTCTGCAGAAAATGATGAATATCCATCACTGCATTTTCAAGATATTAGGAAAAAACCAGCGTCACAGACGGACACACGGATGGACGGACAACATGAAAACAGTGTACCCCCACAAACAAAGTGTGATTGGGGTATAAAAATCCCTTTTTTTTTTATAATTTTTTGTTGCCATGGAAACATGAAACAAAATGGCCACTGGTCATGAAAAGCACAAACTAGGTAGATAATCATCAAATGGTCATAATGGTATAACCCCGAAATATCATGTGGGCATGTACGGACAGATGGACGGACGGACGACAGACAAAAAGTGATCACTATAGCTAATCCTGAGCATAGCTCAGGTGTGCTAAAAATAGAAATTGTGAGCTTGAACTGAAGTGGAATGCATCTCTAGGTAAACAGAGACAATTCCAATGCATATCAATGAATTACTTTGGGTCCAAAACTAAACAAGATAAAACGCCTAACAGCATTATGGACGGGTTTTTAGAATAACTAAGGAAGTGAGAGCTGTCTCTCTTGCACCTGAAACACCTACTGGTCCTCCTCTTCAACCCTACCAAATATGAAAGCAATCCACTGAAGAATAAACGTAACATATAACTTTGAAGAAAGGTTAGCCAAAAGGTTAACCGGGGAGGTTAACCAAAAGGTTAACCTGGGATGACGCCTGCCTGCCATGCTATGAAAGAAAGTTTTACAGACATCAGTTTTCAGTTAGTCACAATATGAGAATGAATGGTGAACAGTGTAGAACCTGATGAGATGCTACACAATGTTGCCTGTCCAAATACTAAAGCTAGGATAAATTTCCTAAAATTTCATACACCAACTTTTCTTACAAAATGGCATATGTAAACAGTGCAGACCCTGATCAGACTGCTCCTTGATCATTCCACCAAGTATTTGCGAAGCAAACACATAAAAAGCAAGATCTAGGCCAATGAAATATAGAATAAAGTGTTAAAAATTTTAGGACATTTACCATTAACACAGTAACTAACCAAAAGTAAAACACAGACTAGATACGGGTGTTGTAAAACACTATGCCCCCAACTATATGCTTGCCCTAAAGGTGTACAAGCATTCTCTACTTACGCAAACTATATCATATTGTGTTGAAATTCTAACTCCTTAATCTTATGTTCATTTCTTTTCGTAACACAACACCTAAGGTCAGAGGTTAGACAACGAGTCAAAAAGATTCCCAAATAGCAATACAGTGTTGATTTGTATGCTACTATCTGGCCACCTTATGGGCATTATGGGTCAGGCCCTCGTGCACCAGAGAGCACCCAAACTTATAACATCTTGTGGTGACAAGTATGAACCATCTTATTACAGTATTAAGCTGTAAATGATACATCCATACCCACTGCTGCCTTCTTTCATATCATAATATAAACAAGATTAAATTGTAAGACATTTTAAGGGCCATTAAAAAACATTCGAACTTGACCTAGAAATCATCAAGACAAACATTTTGAGCAAGATTCAAGATGATTGCTTAAAAAATATGACCGCTAGAGTGTTAACAAGGTTTTCTGCTGGTTTGGCCTGGTGACCTAGTTTTTGACCCCAAGTGACCCAGTTTCGAACTTGACATAGAACTCATCAAGCCAAACATTTTGAGCAAGATTCAAGATGATTGCTTCAAAAATATGACCGCTAGAGTGTTAACAAGGTTTTCTGCTGGTTTGGCCTGGTGACCTAGTTTTTGACCCCAAGTGACCCAGTTTCGAACTTGACATAGAACTCATCAAGCCAAACATTTTGAGCAAGATTCATGGTGATTGCTTCAAAAATGTGACCGCTAGATTGTTAACAAGGTTTTCCTTTGATTGGGCCAGGTGACCTAGTTTTTGACCCCAAGTGACCCAGTTTTGAACTTGACCTAGAAATCATCAAGGCAAACATTTTGAGCAATACTCATGATGATTGCTTCAAAAATGTGACCTCTAGAGTGCTAACAAGTTTTTCCTTTGATTTGACCTGGTGACCTAGTTTTTGACCCCAAGTGACCCAGTATCGAACTTGACCTAGACTTCATAGAAGCAAACATTCTGGGCAAGTTTCATCAAGATTGGTTCAAAACTGTGACCTCTAGAGTGTTAACAAACTAACTGTTGACGACGAACGACGGACAGGGGGTGATCACAATAGCTCACCCTGAGCTTTTGCTCAGGTGAGCTAAAAACAACAAAAAAAAAATCCCTCAAAATCTTATCAGGGAATTAACACATTATTTTCAATCACTATAAAAAACTTCAAGACCCTAGCTTAAATCCTTTTTGAGATATCTTGCTCACAAGATTTAATTCTGATTTTTTTTAAAGGGGCATAACTCTGCAAGTGCAAATTTACCAAACAAGAAAAAAATATTGGTCAGTTATTTTTTCAAAAGGATCCTATATATGAAATTTCAAAACCCTATCATGCATCGTTTTTAAGATATAGCAGGCATCAAAACTAGAGCTGTCAGAGGACTATAGCCCCACTGAAGCTTTATCAGAGGAGAAATACATATAGTGATGAAATATTTTGAATTCATCCTTAGCAGATAACACCACCAACATAAAACCTATCATGCGATTTTAATCCATGAGTTTGGGCCCTTGTCCCTGATTCTTGAATACACGATACATCAACCCACTGTCCATGAATGTACCACTTTTTCAAAGCCCTTGTGGTATAAGTTTCATCGAAGTAGGACCACAAACATAAAAGTTATTGAGCAAAATGCATTTAAATTTTTTGAAAACTTACCAAGGGACATAACTCCAAGTGTTATGGACCCTTGGCTCCTATTCCGGTATACACTATACATCAAGTCATTGTCCATGTTTATACGAACTTTCAGCTTTCTAGCTTTCATAGTGCCTGAGAAATCTGTTACGAAAATTTTCAAGAATGGCAAAATTTGAAAACCTATGAAGGGACAGAACTCCAAGAGTTATGGATCCTTGGCCACCATTTTGCCACTACACCTTCCTTACCTTAGAGACCAAGTGTGGTATAAGTTTCATTGAAGTAGGACCACAAACATAAAAGTTATTAAGCAAAATGCATTTTAAATTTTGAAAACCTACCAAGAGACATCTCCATGAGTTATGGGCCCTTGGCCACTATTCTGCGAATACACCTTACTTACCTTAGAGACCAAGTGTAGTATAAGTTTCATTCAAGTAGGACCATAAATATAAAAGTTATAAAGCAAAATGCATTCTAATTTTGCAGTCACAGAATCACGGACTGACGGAATGAAAATTTTCAAGAATGGCAAAATTTTAAAACTTACGACGGGACAGAACTCCAAGAGTTATGGGTCCCTGGCCACCATTCTGCCACTACACCCTCCTTACCTTAGAGACCAAGTGATATAAGTTTCATTGACGTAGGACTACAAACATTAAAGTTATAAAGCAAAATGCATTTTAATTTTGCAATCACAGAATCATGGAATGACGAAAGGACATGGCAAATCCAGTATAGCCCCACTTTTTCAAAGCGGGGCTATAATGAATTGCAAAGGGCCATAACTATGTCACTTTTTCTTGGAATTCCCTGAAAATCTATTCAGTTCATCTACACATCATTCCCTACCACTATATAAAATTTGCTGACAAAGTCAAAATGCCAAGAATCACAAAGGGCCATAACTATGTCATTTTTTTTTCAGAATTCCATAAAAATCTAATCAGTTCATCTACACATCATTCCCAACCATTATATAAAATTTCACGACCCTTGCTTAAATACTTTTTGATAAAGTCAAAATGCCTAGAATCACAAAGGGCCATCACTACATCAATTTTTCATGGAATTCCCCAAAAATCTAATCAGCTCATCTACACATCATTCCCAACCACTATTTAGAATTTCAATACACTAGCATAAATACTTTTTGAGATATCTTGCTGACAAAGTCAAAATGACAAGAATTGTAAAGGGCCATAACTATGTCAAATTTTCATGGAATTCCTAAAAATCTGATCAGTTCATCTACACATTATTTCTAAGCGCTATATAAAATTTCAATACCCTAGCTTAAATACTTTTTGAAATCTCTTGCTGACAAGATTTAATTCTCTTTTTTTTTTTTTTTTTCAAAGGGGCATAACTCTGGAAGTACAAATATGTCTGCCATGAAAAAAAATACAGGGCAGCTATTTTTTTCATAAGGAACCCATGTATGAAATTTCAAAACCCTAAAACGCATTCTTTGTAAGATATGGCATGCAAAAAAAAAAAAAAAAAAAAAGCGTGACGAACAGACTAACGAACAGAAGAACAAAGGCAAACCAATATGTCCCACAAACTTTTTCAAAGTTGGGGGCATAATAAGGTCATCTACTTATCGCTACCAATCTATTCACTAAGTTTCAAGACTCTAGCTTCAATAGTTTTTGAGATATTTTGCTGCCAAAATTTCATTCATATTTTTACAAAGGGCCATAACTCAGAAAAGGTGCACAATCCTGATGGGAAAAAAAAAATACGTTTCACCTATTTTTTCATAAGGAATCCATATATGAAATTTCCTGAAACCATAGCATGAATGGTTCAGAAGTTCTGCTATGCATCAAAAAAGCATGCAATGTAACATGCCCAAAGTTATAAAGGGCCATAATTCAAGAAGTATTTTTCAAAATTTATTCAGAAGTTAATCAGTTCATCTACTCATCACTACTAATCTATTCACCAGGTTTCAAGGCTCATCCTTGAATGGTTTTTGAGATATTTTGCTGAAAAGGTTTCATCCATATTTTTTAAAGGGCTATAACTCAGGAAAGAGGCATAATCCTGATGGGGAAAAACACCTGTCAGCTAATTTTTCATGAGGAATCCATATATGAAATTTCAAAACCCTAGCATGCACAGTTCAGAAGTTATGCTATGCATCAACAAGCGTAACAGATGGACAGATGGACGATTGCACAAACGTCCCAGAAGCAATATGCCCCTCCAAGTACTTCAAAGTTCCAGGAATAAAAACAGAGCCTCACTAACCTGTCTTTATTTCGCCCAGTAACTTTGCTTTCTCAACAAGTTTTACAATGGACCACTCATAAGGTATTCTTGGATAAAGCAGCCCAGTTTCTTCTTCCATCAGAAAGCCTAACTGTTCAAGAATGGCGATGAAGTAAACATTCTCTTTGTATTCCTCCTCCTTATCATTGTAGAAAAATAGAGGCACAGCATTACTCTTTCCTGAAAAAGAGGCTCCAAATCAAATTAATGAATTACCATATTCACCTTAAATATTTAGACAGTTTAAGCTGGAGCCCAGTCAACAATATTAAGGTCATGCTTAGCCGGTCAGTTTACCAAACAACACTTTTCTACTAGGCAGGCTTAGTCCTCTTAGCAGTTAAAATGTTGGAAAACATTGAAGTTTTTATCAAGCAGAGAAATAAACAAAACTGAACACATTTCATGACTGCAAGAACGAAAGATGGATTATGAAATGTTTTCGTTAAGTTCTTGCTTAATGACACATTAAACTTTGTGGGCCATTCTGTGTTATCTCTCAGAGAAAGGGGAGAAAAAATGTAGAAGAGCTAGTAGATGAGAGGAAAGAGAGAACTACAGGAAAAAGAGGGGGAAAAAGTGAGTAACAATGTAGAAACTGAAGAAATACTAACATATACCCTTCCTCATCTGCAAGTATAACAGACCATGATCACCACCCTACGAGGGTCCTGCAAAAAGTTTTGTCGCTGGGTTCGGATTACTTCAGTGCTACTTTTTATCAAACATATTTTTATTACAAACCTTCAAAGTATTCCCCCTTTACTGAAACACATTTTTGTAACCTTTTTAACCAGTCGCGAAAAGCAGATAAATAGTCTTTTTTTGGTATCTGTTGGAGACACTGATAAATAGTGCATCCAAGAGAACTTCTAGACATATACTTATTTCCAGAAAGCATTTTCTTAAGCCTTGGAAATAAAAAGAAGTCACAGGGATTCAGGTCAGGTGAATAAGGTGGATGGTTTAAAACTTTCACCTTTTCAGAAACCAAAAAAGACTTAACCTCACACTTATGAGAGGAGGTTGTAAAAGGAGGACTCCTGACCATCCTTTGCTTGATTGTGTCTTATTGTAAAACTCTTTCACTTTCTTCAGTACAGAATTCTTATAGATTCGGCAAGTGACTGTATGACCAGATGGACAAGGCACTTGAACAACAGGCCCACTTGAATTAAAAAAAACTGTGTACATCTTTTTCGAACTTATGGTTCTCTTGGCAATACATGGGCTTTTTTTATTTTTTCACTTCCATTGCTTATTATCAGCCCTTCTTTGTTGCTCAAACATGTGCACCCTGGTTTCATCACCTGTTAGTAAGTTAGAAATAACCTGACTATTACAGCCTTTGTATGTTTTCAAAAGTTCACGGGCACTTTTAAGGCGTGTCTTTTGCTCCTCAGTGAGCAAATGAGGTACCCACCTAGTGCAAACCTTTCTCAGGTCCGAACGCTTTTTTAAAATTGTTTGCACACTGCCTTCTGATATGCCAGTACAACTAGCTACATCTTTGACTGACAATTGCGCATCCTGTTCGACCACAATCTTTACAGCAGCGATGTTAGCCTTGGTAACAGAGGTTTTAGGCCTTCCAGGACGGGTATCATCTTCAACAGAAAATTTCCCAGCTTTAAAAGCTTTAACCCACCTAAAAACTGTGCGCATTGAAATGGTCTGAGGTCCATATATACCACACAATTCATTAAATATCTGCTTTGAATCTATATTAAGCCTAATGCGGCATTTAATATAGATACGAATTTCAGTCTTCTGGTCTATGTTCCAATGTAACAAGTAAATTGGTCAGTGTATATGACTGCATCTATTTCAATTTGAAATAACTCAGTCAGTTGGAAAGCAATTTGCACGAAATAAACAGGTATCGTTAGCTATTCAATACACCATTCAAGTACAGTGAACCATTTTAAAATATACCTGGGATAAAACTTAGGAAGCCTATTAGTGACAGAACTTTTTGCATGACCCTCGTACCACTCAAGATTACGAAAATGTGAAAATCCACAGATAATTCTGTTTTGTATGATCCTGTCCCCTAATACAGCATGCAGAGAAAATGAGCAAATGCCAGTAAATGGTAAATCAAGAAATTTCTGTGACTCTGAGAATCATGCTAGCAAATCAGCCATTCTTTTCTATTTAACTCTTTCAGCCTGGCAGACCAATACAGGTACCTGTGCAAACAGTGTAGATCCAAATGGGACCTGCTCATAACAATCCTTTTTTTTTTTCTTCTTATTTTAGATTGAAACCCCTTTTGCATCAGTGGACATGTCCAAATTCAAGGATGGAAGCGTCCACTTCAGAACTCAGGGATGAAAGGGTTAACAGTTAAGTCAGCTGCTGTCTGACAAAAACTTTATCATTTGCAGATATTTCATCCAGCATGTTTAAAGACATAAAAATAAGATATGTCTCAGTCATTAATATTATCACTGGTTAGAGAGTGCGTAATAAAACCTAGTATTACTGTTAATAAACAAAGACATGTACAGGCCCAATAAGGGAATTTTTCATTAGCTTATTTATCTGATTCATAAGTAATATCATATGAACCCCTAAAAAGTATTTATCACCCTTCAGAAGGTCTCTTTGCCATCCCCTACTGTGATCTCATAATCACCTCTTTATAACATGCCTTTGGTCTTTTTTACATAGCACCTAGGTAGGGGCAATAAAATCGTTAAGTGAGTGGTACCTCTTCTGGTCTCATTTTAGCTATGTCTTTAACTTAAACTTTCCCAGTGTAACATTAAGAAAACACACCTATTCAAACTTACTGAAAATTTTACCACCAAACACTGAAAATTTTCAGATAAAAAATTCTGATATTTTTCATATTTCTGCTCAAAACAGATTGTGGGTATTTGTTAGAACCGCCTCGCTGAGGCAGTTCTAACGAGTACCCACAATCTATGTTTGTTTGTTTGTGTTGAGGTTTTTCGGCCCAGTCAACCCAATGGGGTCATGTCCAGCGCGGTCAGTTTACCTAACCACACGTTTACTGGGCAGGCTTAGTCCTCTAAGCGGTTGACCAGTATTGTGCACATTCTTTCGCCAGAAACTGACAACTGCCCTTCTTGAATCAGCGGAAGGGAGAGAATGACCGTAGAAAATATTTCATGATCAATCTCCATGAAAGAATGTCCCACAATCTATGTTTTTGAGCAGAAATAAGAAAAATAATGTATACCCCTATAAACCCCAGTTTTACTATTTTACTATATAAAAGTGGGGTTTAAGGGGGTCAAAATTATATAGGTATGTTTTCATGATGTAACTCTCAATTTACCTGTATAATATTTGATAAGTGGTTCTTGCAGATATTTCTTGTCCACATAGTCTTCATCTGAAAAATTTTAGTCACCCTATTTACCCGAAGTATTCGGAAAGACAGGTCTGAGCAAACAGAGTAGACCTAAATCAGACATGCAGGATCTATACTGTTTGTCACACTTAAAGCAAACATTTTATACACATAAACAGGTAGTCAAACAGACTTGCTGTCAGTAAAACAGACTGACTGTAAAGAGTAATTTTTCTACATAATATATACATTTTTGTTCAAATATAACATTTTTTTCTGTCCATCTTTAAACCATGTTATATCCAATACTGTGTTATAATTACATGATAGGAAAAGATAGGATAGGTCGGGATTTTATTCAGAAATTAAGATAAAATATTGAATATGAGCATGTTAATTTGTTAAAAAAAATTAGAAACTAATTAAGATCACATTTTATGCTCTTACTTAGTGAAGTACAGAGTTCTGTGTCACAAAGAATCAACTAGCTGTTTCTTAAAATGGTCCTATCAAGCTCTGATTTGGGTCATTTCACTAAACAAGAGAGGCCCATAGGGCAGGATTCGCTCACATGAGTAAAACAGCCATTGCATATCTGCAGATGCCATGCAACATTCTTTCAGTACAGAAATTAGACTGCACCATAAAAAAAGGTCAAAGGTCATCCTTGTATCATCATTTGAACAAACTTAGTAGACCATGCATCCTGGATGCAATTTACCAAGATTCAGCCTCACAGCTTTCTTGGTGCTGGAGAGAAGATTTTTAAGTGTTTTTTTACCATATATGGGCATGGTGGCCATCTTGTTCAATAGTACAAAACCACTGAAAAAACTGACAACACCCCTTTGACAAAATGCCCCATGTGAAATCTGGTGAAAATTGGTAGAGCGATTTCAGATAAGACATTTAAAGATTATGCAATTTTGTACATGTATACAGCCCAGGGGCAAGGGCAGATAACTGTCGGGGGGACAAAATTTTGACTGTAACTAAAAAGTTTTACTACTTTAATCATATATTGCAAATTTCAGCCATTAATCTTTAAAACATTTTGAGAAATATTTTTTTTTTGCAATATTATACCCATACAAAAGTATGGGGACACAAATTTGACCTTGCTGTAAAAAGGCCAAAGGTCATCCTTGGATCATCAATTGAACAAACTCGGCTGATCTTGAGTTGCCAATGCCATATACCAAGAGCCAGCCTCAAAGCTTTCTTGGTTCTAGAGAAGATGGTTTTTAACTGGGCCCAGTTGTTCAAAGCTAACGACATCGTTAGTTAACGATTCGTTAATATTTCCATCAAGTGATACCCAAATATGCTGAAATTTTATGCTGAAAAAATGTGAGTAGCTTTTGCAGTGCAAAAGCTACTCACATTTTTTCAGCAAAAAATATCAGAATATTGTGTATTGAATCTGCTAAAACAGTTAACGAAATGACCCTTAACGAGCTTGTTAAGCTAACGACGCTTTGAACAACTGGGCCCTGATTTTTACTATATATGGGTATGGCTGCCATCTTGTTCAATGGTGCAGAACCGTTTGAACAAATTGATGATACCCATTTGACAGGGCACAATGTGAAATCTGGTTAAAAGTAGTCAAGCTGTTTCAGAGAAAAAAAAACTTTAAAGAATATGTAATTTTATACATGTATATACCCAGGAGCAAGGACAGATAAACCTTGGGGCGGGTGAGGGCAGTGATCACAATAGAACCTGAGAGCTAAAAGCTTACAAGACATGTCAACAGTGAAGGCCCTGATCTGCCTGTGCATCAGCTCAGTCTGATTTCACTGTCTATAACCCTGTATACAGAAACTAAGCTGAATGAAAAAATCAAGTTACTAAGAGAAACATATAAGTATAATGATTAATTATAGGGCTCTATTCACATCAGTTTCAAATACGACAGAGCTGCTCATTTATAGTGAAATTGCTATTTTCTTCTTGCTCCCACAAAACATATTGTGAAGCAATTCTAATGAGTGCCACAATACATGTTTTGATGGAGAAACAAGAAAAATATCATCTTTTTACCTGACACTGGCTTATTCTAAGTTCTGTATTTATTTAACAAGTACAAAAGTGATCCCTAAGTCATTCCTGCTGATATGTTTTGGGGATATCTGGGTTTATTACTGGTTGTATGACCACCATAAACCCAGATATCTCCAAGGGATGAACTACACATAAACCACTTTATAACATGGTTCATTATAGCACCATTTTGGATATAAAACTGTTTAAGGATGGACTCCAAAAATGACTTATCCAAACAAAAATGCGTAGATTATGTAGAAAAAAAAAATGACCATGCCTGGTCATTTTCCTATATGATCTATGCATTTTTGTTTACATACAATACAAAACTGGATGGATTATACAGAATAATGACATTTATGGTCATTTTTCTATATAATCTATATATTTTTGTTTGGATATAACATGGTTGTTTAGCTAACACTGTTTTACTTTGGATTCCAGCAATAGTGTTATATAGAGGTTGTGGTGTATTATTTACTTACCAAGTTTGACATAGGCCACTTCCAACAAATTTCTCTGTATAAATGTGAGTTGTTTCTCTTCTCCAAGTGTCACTAATTGCTTAGCACAGTAAGGTATCACATCTTCTTCCTTGAGTTTGCTTAGTGCGCTCAGAATAGCAAGATCTGACTCAATCTTGTCATTCTCTGTCGATGTTATTAATCCCTGAAATAAAACATTGGTATCAATAATTCTGTCCCTAAAATACAATTCAACAAACTCAATTTGATGCTTAGCACTCTGGGTAAAACTTTTAGCAGGCGACATACTGAAATTGTTTTTTCCTATTTTTCCTAGGAAAAGGTTTTGACATTTCATGCAAATCTCCATCGGAGACAATTGGCATGAAATGTAAAAACCTGTTTTGTGGAGAAAATAAGAAAAACTAGAAAAGTTTTTTTTTTAAAAAAAACAACAAACCCCCCCCCCCACCCAAAAAAAAACAAATGTCCCCCCCAACCCCACCACAGATGTCATTCTTGAGGGAAGCACGTTGGCTTGTCCTGTTCTACATTTCTACCAAGTATCATCAAAATATTGTGACCGTTAATCAAGTTACAGAGCGGACAAGAAATCAAATTCAAACAAGAATTCCGCGGAAGGCGTCATCGCACCTGCTGGGGCAGAAGTCACAGGAGCCACAATCAGAACGTGGTTATTAAATAAGTTTATTTCATTCTTAGCAGTGCTTACTTGGAAAACTGGGTTGAAAAAAATGTAGACAAAGTGCCTAGTGGGGCACATATATTCAGGGCCAGTCCCATTCCATCTAATGGCTATATCTTCAGAACTGACTTTTCATATCATACAGCCAAATGATAATGGAACATTGACGTAAAATGTGTAAAAGTCACTGGAGCATGAAATATAGGTCAAGGTCACGGGTCAAGGTACCTGCTAATTCAGTACATCAAGGAGAAGCACAATGCAAGGTATGGTGGTTGTAGGCCTTGTAGTTGAGGAGTTATCAAACATCAATGTAAAATGTGTCAAATATAGGTCAAGGTCACTGGGTCAAGGTACCTGCCGAGCCAGTGCAATGAGATGAAGCACTATGCAAGGTTTAGTGGTTGTAGGTCTTATATTTGAGGAGATACCGAACATCAGCATAAAATGTGTCAAAGTCACTGGAGTGCACAATATAGGTCAAGGTCACCAGGTCAAGGTACCTGCCGAGTCAGTACATCGAGAAGAAGTACTATATAAGGTTTGGTGGTTGAAGGCCTTACAGCTGAGGACATATGGAAGGGTGACGTAAAAAGTGTAAAAGTCAATGGAGCGTGAAATATAGGTCAAGGTCACCCAGTGAAGGTACCTGTGGAGTCCGTACATTGAGGAGAAGCACTATGCAAGGTTTGATGGCTGTAGGCCTTACAGTTGAGGAGATATTGAACGTTGACGTAAAATGTGTAATAGGCACTGGAGCGCAAAATATAGGTCAAGGTCACCGGGTCAAGATACCTGCCGAGTCAGTACATCTAGGAGAAGCACTATGCAAGGTTTGGTGGCTAGACGTCTTACACTTGAGGAGATCTGGAACATTGACGTAAATTATGTCAAAGTCACTGCAGCCAAAATATAGGTCAAGGTCACCAGGTCAAGGTATCTGCCAAGTCAGTACATTGAGAAGAAGCACTTTGCAAGGTTTGATGGTTGTAGGCCTTATAGTCGAGGAGATATCGAACGTCGACGCAAAATATGTCAAAGTCACTGGAGCGCAAAATATAGGTCAAGGTCACCGGGTCAAGGTACCTGCCAAGTCAGTACATCTAGGAGAAGCACTATGCAAGGTTTGGTAGTTGTACGCCTTATAGTTGAGAAGATCTGGAACGTCGACGTAAATTGTGTCAAAGTCAATGGAGCGCAAAATATAGGTCAAGGTCACTGGGTCAACATACCTGCCAAGTCAGGAGGTCAGGGAGATGTGTCATGCAAGGTATGATGGTTGTTGTAGAATTGTAGTTGATTAGAATACTAACTTCGACATAAATGTCGAACTTCGACATAACAGAACTGTTAACAGACAGACGGACAGATGGACGGACAGACGAATGGAAAAGCGGGCACCTATGTCGCAAAGTCGGGAGGTCAGGGAGATGTTTCATACAAGGTTTGATGGTTGTTTAGTTTTGTAGTTGATTAGAATACTAACTTTGACATAAATGTCGAACTTCGACATAACAGAACTGTTAACAGACGGACAGACAGACGGACAGACGAACAGACAGACGAATGGAAAAGTGGGCACCTATGTCGCAGAGTCAGGAGGTCAGGGATATGTTTCATGCAAGGTTTGATGGTTGTTTAGTCTTGTAGTTGATTAAAATACTAACTTTGACATAAATGTCGAACGTCGACATAAATGTTGACAGACGGACGGACGAATGGACAGACATACGGAAAAGCGGACGCCTATGTCGCAAAGTCAGGAGGTCAGGGAGATGTTTCATGCAAGGTTTGATGGTTGTTTAGTCTTGTAGTTGATTAGAATACTAACTTTGACATAAATGTCGAACGTCGACATAAATGTTGACAGACGGACGGACGGACTGACGGACGGACGGACGGACGGACGGACGGACGGACGGACGGACGGACGGACGGAAAATCGGACGCCTATATCGCACCCTGCTACAAGCAGGTGCGATAATAAAAGTAGGGGAGATAATTCCACAAGTAAGAAAGCCAGAGTTATCATTCTTGTATGCAACACTTCCTCTCATCCTGTTCTACATTTCTACCTAGTAAAATTAAAATAATCCATAGGGTACTGAAGTAACAGAGCGAACATGAAATCAAATTCAAACACAAGAAGGGGGATAACTCCAACAGTAAGAAAGCAAGAGTTGTCATTTTTCTACACAACATGTCATCTCTTCCTATTCTACATTTCCACTAAGTATTATCAAAATATTCTGAGGGGTATTCATGTTACAGAGCAAACACGAAATCAAATTCAAACACAAGAAGGCGAGATAACTCTAAAAGTAAAAAAGCCAAAGTTGTCATTCTTGTATGTGACAGTCCTCTTGTCCTATTCTACATTTCTACCAAGTATTATAAAAACATTCCAAAGGGTATTTGACTTAAGAGCAGAAACGAAATCAATGCATAATCACTGTCAAATATAACAATGGGAAATAATACCAAAAGTAAGAAAGGCAGAGTTATCATTAAACAGGACACTTCACCTCGTTCTGTTCTTCATTTCTACCAAATACCATCAAAATATTCCAAAGGGTATTTGAATTACAGAGCAGACACAAAATAAATTTTAAAAACAAAACAGAGGTAACTCCAAAAGTAAGGAAGCCAGAGTTGTCAATCTTGTACGGGACAAGTCATCTTGTCCTGTTCTACCTTCCTCTCAAGTATCATAAAAATATTCCAAAGGGTGTTCAACTTACAGAGCGGACACAAAATCATTGCATAATCACTGTCAATATAACAAAGGGAGATAACACCAAAAGTAAGAAAGTAAGTTGTCATTCTTGTCACACGACATATCGTCTCATCCTTCCTTCATTTCTACCAAGTACCATCAAAACATTCCAAAGGGTATTCGAGTTACAGAGCGGACATGAAATCTATTTCAAACAAAACAAAGGGATATAACTCCAAAAGTAAGGAAGCCAGAGTTATCATTCTTGTACACAACTCATCATCTGGCCCTGTTATACATTTCTACCAAGTATCATAAAGACATTCCAAAGGGTGTTCGACTTAAAGAGTGGACACAAAATCAATTCATAAGCACTGTCAAATATAACAAAGGGAGATAACACACAAAGTAAGAAAGGCAGAGTTGTTATTCTTGTATGCCACACCTCATCTTGTCCTGTTCTACATTTCTACAAAGTACCATCAAAATATACTGAAGGGTATTCAAATTACAGAGCAGACAAGAAATCTTTTTCAAACTAAACAAAGGGAAATAACTCCAAAAATAAGGAAGGCAGAGTTATCATTCTTGTATTGGACAAGTCATCTCATCTTGTTCTACATTTCTGCCAAGTATCATCAAAATATTCCAAAGGGTATTTAAGTTGCAGAGCGGACAAGAAGTTTTACTCCGACACTGATGCAAATGGGATCTGTCCCAAAAACAATCTGTCCCCTAATTCTTCGGTAGGGGGGTGGGGTGGGGTGGGGAACATAATATTTCAGTATATTGTCTGCTTAAAATTTTACCCAGAGTGCTTCGCTATTAATAACAAATTTATAAGTGGTCAAAAGTTGATTTAGAAAGCTCTTGTTTTTCCTTGATAGCAAGGCTGGGTTCAAATAAGAAATCCATCCCAACTTGACAGTGAAAAAAAAACAAGCAAATTCAGAGAATTTATGTCCCCTGCCTTTCAAAAATCCTCCAAAATTGACCAGGTCAATAAGGTACCTACTAGGCTACTATCAATACACCTTGACTGTATTTTAGTGCAAAACAAACAAGGTACCCACTACCTATACTTTGATAGTATCTGAGCCTGAAAAAATATAGCAAGATAGTGAACAAAGTTCACATACCCCCAGCCATAGCTATCAGAGGTATGGTGAACAAAATTTGTAGATGCAAATTTCCCTTACTATGGCATGGAGAGATGGGCAAAAGAAAACACAACATACTTCACCATTGTAAGGATTTATAAACCAGAGGGCCTTGATGGTCCTGTAACGCTCACCTGAGTATCATAGCACTTCGAGAACCTGACCTAGAAGGGATCAAGGCAAACATTCTGACCAAAATTCATAATGATTATATTAAGAAGTAAGACAATGTAGCATGTCTAATGGACTGTAAAACAGAGGTCAAGGTCAAATATGGATGACTGCACTCAAGAGGCCATGCCAAGATGTATGCATGGGCTAATCACTGGCTGTAGGAGCAATATGAGGGTGAGTCAATAAGTAACCAGCCAATCCCATTTCCGATGGACCTAGACGGTCACAATTTTATGCTTTGTTTCAATATATGTTTTGTACATGGGTACAAAATTGCACACTTATCAAGTCTTTCTTTAATAAGATATTGAATGTCAAACATGGCTAGTGATGCAAAGGCATGCTTTTCATCTAAAGTTGAGTACCGTGCTGTAATTCGGTACTTGTATTTAAAGGTAAAACAGGCAAGGAAATAAACGGCGATGTTTATGGGTCTTCTGCACCATCTTATGCTCAGGTTGATCTGGGTAGAGGAATTCAAATGCAGTGGAACTTCTTTAGAAGATGAAGCCAGGTCTGGACGCCCACTGGATGCCACCAACGAAGAAATGCATAAGAAAGTTCGGGACCTGGTATACTCTATAGGCAAATTCAGGTGGAAGAAATAGTGCAGGCATTAAGCATTTCACATGGTAGCGTTTCAACAATCTTACATGATCGTTTAGGTATGCGCAAGCTAACAGCCCGTTGGGTCCCCAAATCCCTTAGCAATGAGCAAATAGCAACCAGAGCATCAGTATGCAGTGCCTTGTTGAAGCGTTTTAGGTCAAAAGATGATTTTCTTTTGCGTCTGGTGACTGTAGATGAGACTTGGGTTCATTATTATGAGCCAGAGAATAAAGCTCAGAGTCGTCAGTGGGTAGGGCCTGGGTCCCCGAGGCCACAGAAGTTCAAGACGCAACCATCTGCTGGCAAGCTGGCAAGCTGATGGCCACAGTATTTTGGGACGCAAAAGACGTTATTATGTTGGACTTTTTACCCAAGAGAAGTACAATAGCTGGAGTGTACAAATGCAAACTTATTAGACCAGCTGAGAACCGCCATTCGTGAAAAAAGCCGAGATAAACTCTCTAAAGGTGTTTTGCTGCAACAGGACAACGCGCGAGTCCACACTTGCAAAGTTGCAATGGATACTGTAGAGCGAAACGGGTATGAATTAATACCACATCCTGCCTATTCGCCTGACCTAGTTCCTAGCGACTTCCGAAACTTGAAAAAGGATATCTGTGGACTTCATTTCCAGTCTGATGAAGAAGTCATGACGGCAGTTGAGGAGTGGGTCAATGGAAAGGACCCTGACTTTTTCAGTTCTGGGCTGATGGCACTTGAACACCGTTGGTCTAAGTGCATCACACTATAGGGCAATTACAGCGAAAAAGAAGAGGTGGATATCAACCGGAAATAAGTTAGGCTGGTTACTTATTGACTCATCCTCGTAGTTACTGAGAAACTGACCTAAACACATACACTTCACAAGTGCCAAATATCACTCTGTAGGGCTAATGGTTACTGAGAAACTGACCTAAACAGAAAAAGTCACTGGACCGTGAAATATATGTCATAAGTGACCCAGTCCCAAACTTCACCTAGAAATCATCAAGACAAACATTTTGAGCAAGATTCATGATGATCACTTCAAAAATGTGACCTCTGGAGTGTCAACAGGTTTTCCTTTGATTTGGCTTGGTGACCCAGTTTCTGAATCTAAGTGACCCACTTTAGAACAAGACCTAGAAATCATCAAGAGGAACATTTTGAGCAATATTCATGATGATTATTTAAAGAATGTGACCGCTGCAATGTTATCAAGGTTTTCCTTTGATTTGGCCTGGTGACCTAGTTTTTGGTCCCAAGTAATCCAGTTTCAAACTTGACCTTGAAATCATCAAGACAAACATTTTGAGCAAGATTCATGATGATTGCTCCAATGTTAGAATGTTAACAAGGTTATCTGTTGATTTGGCCCGGTTACCTAATTTTTGACCCCAAGCGACCCAGTTTCAAATTTTACCTAGAAATCATTAAGACAAACATTTTGAGCAAGGTTCATGATGGTTGCTTCAAAAAATGTGACCTCTAGAGTATTAACAAGGTCTTCCTTTGATTTGGCCTGGTGACCTAGTTTTTAACCCGAAGTGACCCAGTTTCAAACTTGACCTAGAAATCATCAAGACAAACATTTTGAGCAATATTCTTGATGATTACTTAATAAAAGCAACGCAAGCATAATACTCCGCCACAGCAATTATTTGTTTATGTATTAAAGTTATCGTTGCGAAAATGTCTGGAAAGAAAATGACAGAGGGACAGATAACAATCCTAAACCAGATCCTGATAATATCAATGAACAGATAACAATCCTAAACCAGATCTTGATAATATCAATGCATATAGCAAGTTTGGTTAAAAGGCCTTGTTATTTACTCAAGTTATCATCCGGAAACGAAAATATGGGTGTGTCTCAGGCAGACAACTCTGTAAAATTTGCCCAATAGCAATTCCAAACCAGATCTCCTTAATGTCAATGAAACGAAAATATGGCGTGTCTCGGGCATATAACTCCATAAAAATTTGACGAAATTTGCCCATTAGCAATTCCAAACCGATCTCCTTAATGTCAATGAATATAGCAAGTTTGGTTAAAATCCCTTGTTATTTACTCAAAGTTAGCATCCAGAAATGAAAATATGGGCATGTCTTGGGCAGATAACTTCGTAAAAATTTGACGAAAATTGTCCATTAGCACTTCCAAACCAGATCTCCTTAATGTCAATGCATATAGCAAGTTTGGTTAAAATCCCTTGTTATTTACTCAAGTTATTTTCCGGAAACGAAAATATGGGCGTGTCTCGGGCAGATAACTCCATAAAAATTTGATGAAATTTGCCCATTAGCAATTCCAAACCAGATCTCCTTAATGTCAATGCATATAGCAAGTTTGGTTAAAATCCCTTGTTATTTACTCAAGTTATCGTCCGGGAACGAAAATATGGGCGTGTCTCCGGCAGGTAACTCCATAAAAATTTCATGAAATTTGCCCATTAGCAATCCCAAACCAGATATCCACAATATCAATTCACATACCAAGTTTGGTGACAATCCATTGATGTTTACCTAAGTTATCATCCGGAAACGAAAAACGGATGGATAGACGTACAACTGATGGACGGACACACGGACGTCCAACGTGAAACCATAATACCCCACCACTATTGTGTGGCTGGGTATAAAAAGTATGACCTCTAGATTGTTAACAAGGTTTTCTTTTGATTTGGCATGGTGACCTACTTTTGACCCAAAGTTACCCAATTACAAAGGTGACCTAGAAATCATCAAGACAAATATTTGAGCAAGATTCATGATGATTACTTCAAAAATACAACCTGAAGAGTGTTAGCAAGGTTTTCCTTTGATTTGGCTTGGTGACCCACAGTAACCCAGTTTCATCTAGTTTGACCAGTTTGACCTAGAAATCATCAAGACAAACATTTTGAGCAAGATTCATAATGATTGCATCAAAAATGTTACCTCTAAAGTGTGAACAAGGTTTTCCTTTGATTTGGCCTGGTGATCTACTTTGACACCAAGTGATCCAGTTTCAAACCTGACCTAGAAATCATCAAGACAAACATTCGAAGTAAGATTCATGATGCTTACACTTCAAAAATGTGCATTTAAGAGCGTTAACAAGGTTTTCCTTTGATTTGGCCAGGTGACCTAGTTTTTATCCCAAGTGACCCTGTTTTGAACTTGACCTAGATTTCATATAGGTAAACAATCTGACTAAGTTTTATTAAGTTTGGGTCAAAACTGTGAACTCTAGAGTATTGACAAATTTATTGTTGAACAACAGACAGAGGGTGATCACAATAGCTCACCCTGAGCATTTGCTCAGGTGAGCTAAAAGCATGCCCAACAGGGTGAGTACAAATCAGAAATGGTCAAATCATCATAGGTGCAGAAGTTCATAACCAGAATTCATTTCATAAATCATTTCATAAACCAGTCAAAATAGAAATAATATGGTGTTGTTCTTAAAGAAAACTACCGGGGAAGTTTGATTTTGAATAGATTTTGTGTCTTAAGACTGGGTCAGAGATTTTTCTGGTTGAGAATGGAAAGAAAATAATGAAAGGTTTTGTGCAGTGGAGTGTCATACAGTCATGAGCTGAGTTCCATCTCCAGTGCCAGAAACCCCAGATCCGAAGTTGGAAATGCTAACTATTCAGCCATGTGGATGCCTCCTGTATTGAAAGCTAGACCACTTGCTTTAATGCATAGTACCCTGGGTAAATTTTTTGGCACATGACATTTGAAATATTATCTTATTTTTCCTAGGAAACATGAACTGATGTTTCATGAAAATTGTCTCCAAAAGAGACAATCTGCACCAAAAAAACAAGTCCTGTTCCTAGGGAAAATGAAAAAAAAAAAAAAAAAAAAAAAAAAAAATTACCTAAATTTGTCTTCTGCTGAATTAGCCCAGCCAGTGATAAAGGTTAAAAAGAACATATTTTTTAACTCCCTTTGGTTGTCCCTTAACCCTTACTACTCTCTGGACAAGCACAGCAGATAACAAACAGATAGTATTTTTCTTATTTTTCCCAGAAAACAGTCTTTGCACTGCATGCAAATTGTCTCCTAAGGAGACAATTTTGCATTAAATGTCAAAGGCTATTTTCCAGGAATAATAAGAAATCTATTTCAAAATGCCATCTGCTAAAATATTTACCCAGCATAAAGATAAGGTTGACTGTATACTAACTGCCAAACATAAAGATAAGGTTGACTGCATACTAACTGCCAAACATAAAGATATGGTTGACTGTATACTAACTGCCAAACATAAAGATAAGGTTGACTGCATACTAACTGCCAAACATAAAGATAAGGTTGACTGCATACTAACTGCCAAACATAAAGATAAGGTTGACTGCATACGAACTGCCAAACATAAAGATAAGGTTGACTGCATACTAACTGCCAAACATAAAGATAAGGTTGACTGTATACTAACTGCCAAATATAAAGATAAGGTTGACTGCATACTAACTGCCAAACATAAAGATAAGGTTGACTGTATACTAACTGCCAAACATAAAGATAAGGTTGACTGCATACTAACTGCCAAACATAAAGATAAGGCTGACTGCATACTAACTGCCAAACATAAAGATAAGGTTGACTGCATACGAACTGCCAAACATAAAATAAGGCTGACTGCATACTAACTGCCAAACATAAAGATAAGATTGACTGCATACTAACCTGTATTGGCCCTTTACAGTCCGTTTCCGAATGAGTTACAAAACCCTCCAATTCTTCAGACCGCAACCACCCACGTTTGTACAAATGGTTCACAATCTGAAAGTAGAACACAAACAATTGGTTAAAATCACTCATATGACCCAACACTGACTGAATGATCAAACTGAAAGCAGAACAAAATAGATTGGTTAAAATCATGTGACCCAACAATGACAAACACCCAAGCTTGTACAAATAGTTCACAATCTGAAAGTAGAGCAAAACCAATTGGTTGAAATCAATCATGTGACTTAACAATGACTGAACAAGTTGCTCACCCGAGCAAACAGATTTTCACACTTACTATTGAAGTTTAACCTAAATTTTTGTATAAACCTTATGTTCAAGAATCACATGATGGTCCTATAAAATGGAGTAGCAATGCTGTATATGGCAAGTATTGCTTCATTTTTTTTAATCAGGGCCCAGTTGTTCAAAGCGTCGTTAGCTTAACGAGCTCGTTAAGGGTCATTTCGTTAACTGTTTTAGCGGATTCAGTACACAATATTCTGATATTTTTTGCTGGAAAAATGTGAGTAGCTTTTGCACTGCAAAAGCTACTCACATTTACTCACATTTTTTCAGCAAAAAATTTCAGCATATTTGCATATCACTTGATGTAAATTTTAACGAATCGTTAACTAACGACATCGTTAGCTTTGAACAACTGGGCCCTGATCTTCAAACCTTCTATAAAGATATATAAGGAAAATAAGTTCCCCCCTCTGGGGGCCATGTTTTTTGACACATCATGATGGCTTGAACAATCTTGGTAGAGGGTCACTAAAGAAACAGTTGTAATAAATTATATTCAAATTGGTCCAGTGGTTTCTGATAAGATGAGTTTTAAAATTCTCTATATAGATATATAGGGAAAATAAGCCCCACTCCTGGCAGCCAAGTTTTTTGATGAATCATGATGGCTTGAACAATCTTGGTAGAAGATTACCATAGAAACATTTCTGCAAAATTATACTTATATTGGTCTAGTGGTTTCTGACAAGAAGATTTTTAAAGTTTTCTATATAAATATATAGAGAAAATAAGGCCCGCCATTTTGTTTGACAAATAATCATTGCTTGAGAATCTTGGTAAAGTATCACCAAAAGAACATTTGTGATGAATTCTACTCAAATTGGTCAAGTGGTTTCTGACAAGAAGATTTTAAAAGTTTTCTATATAGATATACAGGGAAAATAAGCCCCACCCCCAAGTGGCTATGTTTTTAGCGAATCATGACGGCTTGGACCACCTTGGTAGAGGATCACCAAAGGAACATTTCTGACGAATTATATTGTACTCAGTCCAGTGGTTTCTGTAACAAAATTTTTTTAAATTTTCTATGCAGATCAGAGTTGCTTCTAGGAATTTTCAAAATGGGGCCAATGCCCGCATGACATCTCTGAAAATGGGCCAACTCATTTCCGATTTGCAGAAAGTTTTTTGCCTTCTGAAAATCGCCAAACTTGTAAACTAATGGGAAGTCGCAAAAGCTGGTTACACCAAAGATATTAATTTTTAATATGAAGTTTTTAAAAGTAAAACATATTTTAACTAGCAATACTTAACCTATAGATACTGTGCTATTCTATTCTGTATTTCACACCTTCCAAAGAAAAAATGACAGTTCAGTCGTCTAAATCCAAAAGGTGTCGTAGGCAGTTACCTGTGTGACGTAACTCTTCCCGCTCAACTGATGTTTCTTTGATGTATAAAAACAATAGAAACAATTAAATAGAGCTGCGCGGGAGGGAGGGGGGACTTTCTTATCTATAGGTTAAGTATTGCTAGTTAAAATATGTTTTACTTTTAACCCTTGTCCTGCTGAACCCGGATATGCCCTGTCTTTGCAAACAGTGAAGATCCAGATCAGATGGCTGCTGAAGAAGCCAACTGATCTGAATCTGCACTGTTTGTCATTCAGGATTTGAATTTAAATCAACAATCTGGATCAAGTAATCTGATTGGCTGAAAATTAGAAATGGGCATGGCATCTTAATTTATTCAGCATGACAAAAACTTCATTTTAACTGCACAATACATTAACCTATAGATAATGTGCTAGAATTTGAAGATTAGGAGGGAGGAGCTCTCCTATTCTAACACAAATAATATATAGAGTCCCTATACTTCTAGATTAAACTCAGGAAACTCTAAGGAATCAGATACATTCTATTTCTATATTTAGTAGTAAGAATGATCTGGATTCACTAATATATCTTTAAGGTGTTAATACCTTATATGTTCATAGTAGACTCTGGAGGTTGCTAGTTCTCAAGCCTCAGAGGCCTAACTGCCCCTCTCCCCCACCCTTTTCTTTTTTTTGGTAACAACAGTTGGCCAAAAAAAAGTATTTATAAGTCACTGAGACATAACCTCAATATTGCACTTCAAATGCAACCTCAAGAATACTGTTTGATAAAATGTTTGAAACCAAACTTGTAGAACAGATGTCTATACAAATAGCTGTCTATCTTTAGAGGAACATTATTCAATAAAGAAATGTCTTCTCGGACAAGATTCCTATAGATAACCTACATTTCTCGAGATTTTCATATAAATCCTAGACATGTAAAGATTATTATAAATATGATCTAATTAGAATCTGATTAATTGGACCAATATGACAGTTTCCAATAAGCAGTTCATAATCCTTAAATAACCATAATGCTTTATAATTATTCCCTTTTTAGTTTCACTGTAAAAAATGAATAATAATATGGATAAATGGTCTAATCCTTGCTGAATACCCAGTATATCCATCAATGATAGCGAATATATGATTGTTAATTTTATCTATTGCTAGGCTAATTGTATTAACGTATCTTAGTCCTAGCGATGATTCTAGAAAGAGATTGTCTACTTTTGCAGATGAAGAATGACAACCTAAGTAATTTAAATAAAACACTTTTACCATAGCAGATTTAAGAAACGTTTCTTATCCGTGACAAAATAAGAAAAGGAAAGACTGCTAACATCATCACGTAGAGTTTGGCAGACTAATATTCTAAATAAGAATAAAGGCTGATAACATAGTGTACTGTAAAACAGCCTCCTAATTTAGCGTAAGACAATATCTATTGAGATCTAATTTACTTAAAAAGACCTGGCTAGAATCATTTCTATTACCAGGTCTAATTAATATATACCATAAATCTAATTCCAAAATAATTTTTATGAATATTATTATTCAAATTCCAAGTATATTAATAACTGATTATGATAGAAAGAGAAGTAATTTCGATACGACTTCCCTCTATGAGATAGTATAATCTAGGAAATTCTTACTTCATAAATGCTTTAAGCTTTCCTACTAATACGAGAATAGGGTAGTTTATTATGCAGCTTTAACTCGTACAGTATAATTGATAAGTATAAATGTTGAGTCAAAATAATACTGATTTTAGTATCTCTGATAACGCTAAACATATAGGTTCAGAGACATAATTAACTATTCTGCACAAATATAACTGGAATAGTGAGAATAGATTATTTAATCATCAATAATATATATATAATAATAGAATATTCTTGTTATGAATAAATCGTAAAACGTAACTAATTTATTCAAGTAGAGTAATTTTATATTTTAATAATCTATAAGATGTTCCATTTTATGGGCAAATCATTCATCGTGACATTAAGATTATCCAAAGAAACTAGATATAATATAACTCCAAGGATTTTATATAATGATAAACCATCCATTATTATATAATTTAGACTTTAACGTATAAATAGTTTAAAACAAATTTCTTAATAATTGACACCCCCTGAAATATCACGATTCTCTATACTTATATCGGATTTCAGGAAGGAAAGAGGTACTCTCAAAATCTATGTGTAGATTGGGAGAGTAATTACATCACAATTGAGTTACAGACAGTTCTTAACACAAGAGTCAAAATGTATAGTGTTCTTATTCATTAAAATTGTATGTCATATTAGTTGAGGATAGATGTAATTTTATCTTCAACTATAAATGTCAAGAATAGAAACTCATTATTTCTCTGTTCGAGGATAGAGAATGAGTTCTTTATCGACAATGATTGTATCAATGAAGTAAGACAGTAACTGGAACCTAACGGATGTATTCTCCCTGAACTGAGCCATAGGAGAGTATCCATGATATAAACTGAAAGATTGTTGGTAGCTTCACTTAACAAGCGCAGTAGCAAATGAATACTCCCGAGGAATCAGACAATTGTTACACACTGAAGTCTGAGAAATTGCTTGTTTAAGAATGTGTCAATAAGATTTAAAACCTATAAAAAAATGTGAATAGGTCAATCTAACTATTAAAACAAGTTTAACTTATTATAATTAATGACAATATGAAGATAGATATATATATATCGGATCTTATATAATATCTCCAATTACTAACAACTAATCTTTTAATGACCTATAAATATAAATGCCTGATGATAACGTCCATTTACAGCAGGTATATTTGTTCAACTTAAGGTACATCTTTAATAGTTTAACGAAAAAACTAGGAAGATCTGACAGAAAGCGTAAGTACGGAGCTCCTAATATGTAAAGCTTAATTGTATAAGAACTCCATTATAATTTATTGAGACAGTCCAGTCTTATGATGATATCGCGATACGTCTTGATTTAATTGTCTTTATATTCAATTATAAATATCCATCATCGGATATTGCAATGTTATATTTATGGAACAACATATCTGGGTGAGATCGAGATTTTCCAGATTTGTATCCTTTCCATTATTCGTTAACAGAACGTTATATTCTTTATAACGAGAAGAACAACTGGTTCCTATTAACGGAGCGGACCATAGATGAGGAATGTAATTATTTTTGGATCACCAGGTGAGGGCATGCATAATAAACGAATAAACAGAAGATATCTTTTGGGAGATAGAAAACCATATATTTTGAAAAACTATTTGATAATACAACATTTCATGCAAACATTTATAAACTTTGAAAATCCTTGACTAAAACATTATCTATATTGTTGTAAATAAATCCTGTTTTTCAAAATACCTCCAAGTCTGCAACACTATATTCTCAGGAATGAGAACACTGAATGTTTGAAACACTTGTTTAACATCACTGTCTTGATCTATCCTTTATAAAGTATGCACTAAGGGAAAGTTCACATGAAGGTACTGAAATCCATTTAAGTTCCTAAATGTAAGCTTATCAGCTGCATGTAGAATGTTTCTAATACTTTACAAAGAAGAATAACAGAACAATGCTTTCCTGTAAAACTACACTACAACTAATCTACCCTAGGTACATATAAAAAAGTACACATATATATATATAAAAAAAAACCCCAAAAAACCTTAATATGATGGTGAGAGGGAGGGTGGGGAATAAGGAATTTAGCAGGGAGCAGCGAACAAAGAACATGCCCTGCTCCTTGGAATAAACTTTTGAACTGACGCGCATGCATGTTTGCATTCCAATTCAGTGCAGACGCATAAAATTCATTGGCTAGCTTTTGTGGGGATTGCAGCCATTGGTCAGAGCTGCCATGTGACTTGAGGCCCCGGAACCTGGCACCGATGCGTGATACCATAAGGGTCACGCAAACACTGCTCTACCAGTGGTGGGAAATCAAGCGATAGCAACATGAGAATATGTAAGAACTGGAATGTAAACAAACAATTACACACAACTGTCAAATTTTGTGTGTTAAGTACTCACGCATCAGAACATACTTGCTGCATCCATGGGTGTGCGCCCATGGGGAGAATAATTATGGAAAGGTAAGCTAAATTGAAAAGGAAAGATTTGTATGAAATTTAAAACAAGATTAACAAATAATCTCTCTATTAAATTTCCAGCACATACCATGACTGCTTAAGCCAGAGCCCAGACAGGAATGGGCTCTGTCTCAAGCTGCCTGGGACAATGAAAGCATGCCAAAATCTTCTGTACCCTCCAACATATACCACCGACCATCCCCCCTAGAGTCACACTATACCGACTCCGCTGAGATGGCTGTGGGTTGATGCATGCCCCACCAGATGAGGGCATGCATAATAAATGAATAAACAGAAGATTTCTTTTGGGAGATAGGAAACCATATATTTTGAAAAACTATTTGATAATGCAACATTTCACGCAAACATTTATAAACTTCGAAAATCCTTGACTAAAACATTATCTATAATGTAAATAAATCCTGTTTTTCAAAATACCTCCATAATCCCAAAAGATAGAAAGTAGGGTATGTATAAAAAAAAATCAAATCTAATGAAAGACAGTTATCAGAGAAATACAATATTATAAAGTCGGTCCCTCAAAATTTCTTCAATATTTAAAACCCTGACAATTTGTCTGGAAATCCTGACAATCGTAAGTAATTTGTCTGGAAATATGTTCCCCCATAGTGGCTGCAACCTGCCTCCTTAATCTGAAAGAGGGCTCCAGGTAACGCTCGCAAGCATTACTCTTCCAATCACCCTGTAGCTTTATAAGCTCAACTGGAAGACCACACTGCATGGCAAACATCGCACCCCCACGTCTAAAGGAATGCCCAGAGTATCTGCCCGCTGGAAAGCCCAGCTGTGTCAAAAAGCAGTGGAGTCTTGCAGTGAAACTTGACTGTGTAAGAGGCATCACCTTAAAGCCTTCTTTATACCGGAAGAGCGGGACAGAACTGATGAGGGGGGGCAGACAGTCCAAACACAGACTGGACAGAGCTGTAGAAGGGAAGAATAACAACCCTGGGATTAATGGTAAGGGGATCTGAAGGGTCCTCTCTTTAAAATGAAAGACCTTTGACCAGTGCACGGTCAATACCACACCATTCACAGTGAAGTCCACATCCGTGGCACACAGATGAATAGAGGAGTTGAATGCCTCTGAGGATGGAATAAGTAAATTGCACTTGCAAAAAAAGGAAAAGAATGCCAATAAGCAGGCTGCCCAAAAGGTTCTGTCAAAGCTAGACAAAAGGTTCAAATTCTTGAAGATGCCCTTCAAGATATCAGTAGTGATAGGTAATTTTTGTGTGACACTGTCTCCTTTGACTCTTCTTACCCCTTTTAGAATAGTGGTCACGTACCAGTTGTTAGCCAGTGAATTTTCATATCCAGCATCCAAATGTAGGATACGCAAAACATTTAAATATTGGCGGATGGAATTGTAAGTCAACTTGTGAGATAGGTATGCGATGTACCTCCCTAAATCAGCCTGAGAAAGTGGAACTGGCTGAATGCCAACTTTTGCACAAAATTCAAAATAAAAAGATGCCTGGGTAGCATAAGTTTTCTGTGTAGAGGAAGCAAAGGTATTACTCCTGAAAAAGGACACTTCCTGGTCCAGACCTGCATGCAGTTGATGGCAATTAACTGGAGATGTTAACCAGGAGCTACTGGATCCAGCTCTGGAATCCGTCAAGAAGAAAATAAAAAGAGTCTAAGGACATGTTTAAGAATAATGGAGTATATGAGGTATAAGGGAGTAAGGTCTGAAAATATCCGGGAAGATGAAGCCTTGAGGCACTGTCTGCTGCTACATTGAAAATACCCCGAATATGAAGGGCAATGAGATGAAAACTAAAGGTGGCAGATAACCAAAAGAGTTTCCGCAGACACTGCATCACAACTGAGTTACGAGGTGTTCCTTTATTGATGGATGAAACAGTTACCATATTGTCTGAATAAACTATGATACGTTTATTTACCCATAGCGGGGACCATCTGTGAGCTGCAATGACTACCACTAGAACTTCCTTTTCATTTATATGAAAGGTTGAAGCCAAAGGAAAATCATGTTCCCAGTTATAACAAGCAAATTCCATGGGGAATTTATGTCCCCCTACTTATTTTAATTTGAGGTGTTAAAAATGGTAAAGTTAACCAGAGGACCATTGGTCCTGTATCACTTACCTAAGTATTAAAGCAGGAAACTAGTGATAAAAAATAATTTCCAGATTCTGAAAAAAACACATGCATATCTTCAGACCATCCTTAAAGCACCTGTAAAGTTTCAAAAGGATCGGCTTAAAACTGTGGTAGGAGTTACGGGATCAAAATACCTACTCCCTATATGCTTCTGTAATATTAGAACTCAAAAAGTGTCTAAGTTAAAAATGCGGAAAAAGTGACATGCATATCTTCAGGCCATCCTAAAAGCCCAAGTTACAAAAGGATAGGACAAAAACTGTGGGAGGAGTTAAGGGGACAAGGTACCTACTCCCTATACACTTCTGTAATATTAGAACTCAAAAAATATCTAAGTTAAGAATGCAGAAAAAGTGATAAAAAATTATTTCAGGATTCTGAAAAATCCACCTGCATATTTTCAGGCCATCCTAAAAGCCGAGGTAAAGTTTCAAAAGGATCGGCCAAAAACTGTGGGAGGAGTTAAGGGGACAAGGTACCTACTCCCTATAGATTTCTGTAATATTAGAACTCAAAAAATGTCTAAGATTCAAAACGTGTAAAACGTGATAAAAAATAATTTCAGGATTCTGAAAAAACCACATGCATATCTTCAGACCATCCTTAAAGCACCTGTAAAGTTTCAAAAGGACCAAAAACTGGGGGAGGAGTTAAGGGGACAAGGTACCTGCTCCCTATACACTTCTGTAGTATTAGAACTAAAAAAATGTCTAAGTTAAAAATGCGGAAAAAGTGATAAAAAATTATTTCAGGATTCTGAAAAAACCACATGCATATCTTCAGGCCATCCTAAAAGTGATAAAAAATAATTTCAGGATTCTGAAAAAACCACATGCACATCTTCAGACCATCCTTAAAACACCTGTAAAGTTTAAAAAGGATCGAACAAAAACTGTGGGAGGAGTTAAGGGGACAAAGTACCTACTAAAAATTCGGAACCACGCACCATGCACTACGCACAACGCACCATGCCCCACGGAAAACCAAAAACAGTGTCCCTCCGCTTTTCTTCAAAAAGGCGGGGGACAATAAAACCAGTCATTATAAAAGGAGCTACCAGCTGCTTCCTCACAGGCATCTGTGGTTACACATTCTAGTGGCTGCTGGTCAAGTACGACAGACTGTCCACTGAAGGTTTCCAAAAAAGTAAACCACCAAAGCAAATCATTACGGACTTCCTGAGAAATCGAAGTTGTATGTGCGTTATGCTTGAGCAAGACAATTCTATCAATTAAACAACGAAGGAATACTCTCCTGCCTCTTACTAGCTAGCCCATGACAGTCTCCCAGCAATAGACTGGAGTTGACGTTTTGTTGCCCTTTTGCGACACAGGAAACTTTGCAGTTCCTCTCGAAAGCTTTGCAGCTTTTTTGGGGTAATGGAAGGGACATTGAAATCTAGTCAAGCTCAATTTCCAAAAAGGTAATAATCCTAGTTGGGTCTACCACTTTACCCCAGTGTATAGCAAAACCGAGCTTCCTGAGAAGCTGAATTAAACAATTTAAAGCCTCAGCACACTGCTCCTTAGATTCAGAAATTATAAGGAAGTCATCAAGATAGACAATAATCTGGTCATATCCTTTCTGGGCCACAATCCTTTTGACAGCTTAAGTATTTAAAGCCTATGAAATATTCCTGGACTTAGTTTAGAACCAAAGCAGAGTTTAGAATCTTTCAGATAAACTGTTTTGCCACCAAATGTCCAGTGCAGTCCAGTGACCTCTTGACTAGCTTTGCTTATACCAACTGAGGGATAGGCTTTTTGGAGGTTGACTTTGGCGAAATAACAACTGGGAGTCATTAAAGATACAACATCATCAACCCTGGAAAAACTTTGTTTCCACTCGGAAGAACAGTAATCATTCACAGCCTGGCCAGTAGGATGAGAACAATCATGAATTAGTCTGACATTGCCATCTGGCTTAGGAATCACAGCAATAGGACTGATGAGAGACGGAGGTTTTTCACAAATAATATAATTGCCTGCTTCAATTTCAGTTTGAATCTGTGCTGTGGCTTTTGTATACAGAGCACTGCCCGGCCTAGCGGATGGGTGATTCCTGCACTTAACTGGTTGTATATCAATATTGTTGTCAATAATGTCAAATCCATTCTTTATGCCATGCAGTATGAACTCTTGGTCAGGGTCTCCTAGTAACTCCTTATCCCAAGCATCAAAATGAAGGCCCGCTGAAGGGCAGACCTTAAAACCTAGTTTTTTTCTTGTGTGTGAGTGCGAGCAGAATGACTGGCTGCACAGCCCAGCAAAATACACTTATGAGAGAACCTGCACTTCGAGAAAGTGCATCCTTTTTCGGAATTAAAGTTCCTGCAAATGGCAGGTGCCTTAATGTCTGGCTTATGTGGCCTTGAGGGCTGTGTGGTAATCTTTTTTTCCCGAGGTTGCAAAAAGAGGGCGTGGAGGTGCTGTAAATCTGTACCCCACCTAAACCCCATTGAAGCCTGGAGTTTACGGTACTCTCTGTCAAACAAGAAGACAGAAACCAAATTAAATCTCTGCACTAATTGATACACCTTTGTAGTGTATGATGAGTAATCCATAAGAGCTGTGCCAGTCAATTTATTATCCCCAACCAGTCTGTATAAAATAGCTAAGGTTGCCATTGACCACTGACTGAGGGTCAGACTTTCAAGGCATGGTTTCTTGGGCCCAGATTTGACCACAATTTGTTGGTCTCCCTGCCCCCCAAGTACAACTTCCTCTTCAACAGAGCTCTGTACAAAGTCGCAAATATCATGAAATTGAGAAACCGACTTACCCGAGGCAGAACTAATGTGAATTTGCGGATCGTTTCAAGTAGGCTGATTGGGAATGTCGCTCGTTCCTGCAGCATTAGAGTTGCTTGTGTCTGCTAAGTCCTTCTGCTGAGCCAAGAGGCTATTGATAATCGTCGCATTGTATGTATTTGCCCCTGTTGTTGACAATTCGACGACTTCTGGAGTTGCGCTCGATTCGCTATCTGCATCAGGAGTGGCACTATTCACCAGAGCACTTTGAGTTGATGTAGCGGTATTGGCATTTGCACCCCTTCCCAGGGCGCCGGCCAAGTGACATATTAGACAGAGCTGTCCCCTTGGTATTTTTTGGCTGTCTAGATCGTCCATCTGGACTAGTCGCAGTGCTGCGAGGCTTGTAAAGCCTCATTTAACAAGTTCATCCACAGCAGTCTTTGACACTTTATTTTCGAGACAATACTGGATCACAACATCTTCATCAGACATGTCGGGCACATGTCCTGTGAGCCCATCAGCTACACTGTTATCTTCACCCATAACTAGAATGTTTACAGATCTGAAACACAATCGTTACTTTGGCTAGGCGGGCTGAATTTACCACAAAAATAACAAAGGAGTTCTCGACAAAATGCCGAACAATCCAGTTTTCTAAAGAGTCTTGCCTCTTCAGCACAAGATGCCTCCAGAATGTATGAAAAGAGTTTATCCACCTCAGTTTGGGTCATGCGGTACCATTCTGGAAAATGAAAACACACGTCGTACCTGCCGTACTTTGTCCGCCACACCTCAGGCCGCCATTTCAGACAAAGAAAGAACAAATTATCACATCAAAGTCATTCTTCAAATCATTTCCAACATAAAAGTATTTTCCATTATGTTAAAGAAAAGTCAAATTGATCATCAAGGCGTAGCAATATTCCATTTTAACTTGGCATTAACTGTCCTGAACAAACAAGGAATTTAGCAGGGAGCAGCAAGCAAAGAACATGCCCTGCTCCTACGAGTAAACTTTTGAAACTGACGCGCATGCATGTTTGCATTCCAATTCAGTGCACGTGCATAAAATTCATTGGCTAGCTTTTGCGGGGATTGCAGCCATGTGACCCGAGGCCCCGGAACCTGGCCCCGATGCGTGGTACCATAAGGGTCACACAAACACTGCTCTACCAGTGGCGGGCAATCAAGCGATAGCAACACGAGAATAATTATGTGAGAAATGGAATGTAAACAAACAATTACACACAAATGTCAAATTTTGTGTGTTAAGTACTCAGGCATCAAAACATACTTGCTGCGTCCATGGGTATGCGCCAATGGGGAGAATAATTATGGAAAGGTCAGCTAAATTGAAAAGGAAGGATTTGTATGAAATTTAAAACAAGATTAACAAATAAGCTCTCTATTAAATTTGCAACATCTTGAACTAATTTTACAGATTAAGGCAATAATAATAATAACGTATTGAATTTATTAATGCCTTTATTGATAATTTACCTACTCCAAGAGTCTGAACAACACCTGATTGCCATGGACTCCTGTTATAGGTGTAAATAATAGAGGAAATAGAGCTACTCGTAGCATAATACTCCTCAAGAAATTTGCTTTATATCAGACTTAAGGATTATAAATAATGTAGACCTATACTATATGTAGATTAGGTCTGCCTGTTTATCAGCTGTATGGTTTTCTAACATTACCATAGCCAATGTGTTAATTTATTATTCTCAGAAGAAGTAATCTTTATGTAAGTAATCTTTATGTAAGATCTGAGAACTGAATTACCTGGAACATTTCTCGCGTAGACTAAAATGGTCCAGAATTTAAGTAAGGCAAACTAAAAAGGACATACTGAATAAAAATATGCCTTAATATATAAATATCTTATTAACGATTTACTTTATTCCAGAGTCTGGGCAGGACACGACTGATTTAAACTCTTTAAACAGATATTAATAATTGTCAAAACATAAATTTAATATGGGACTAATAGTATAGTTTACTGGCTATTTCCCATATTCTAGGAAAGTACCTCTACTAGACTTCTATACTCATTGTTGTAATCTAGAGAGATGTTTGATTAAATTAACTCTTTATTCATGGAATATATATTCAAGTCAAGTTTAAAACAACTGGTGTTTATCCAAGACTATCCCATGTAATTCTGGATAATTGGAATTATTTCTATCTAATATATAGGAAAATTATCAGGAAATTAGTGCAATCGTAATAGTTTAATTCCTGATTATTGAAGGATCAGTTATCTAATTCGTAGACTGTCCTTTGTTTAGATCTATGATACCTTTTATGGTAATAATATTAAAAAAAGAAGAGAAAATCGGATACTTCTTTCTTATACATATACTGATTTCTCTGTCTCTGTGCTGTTGTGTACCGAGAACAAAGACTGAGGAAGAAGAAGAAATTAGTAAGTTCGGACAATATTTTCCTTCTTCGTATAATATAAAACAAAATTATGGAGCTCACCCTTTGCAGTGAAGCCTAATGAGGTGAGGATCCATAACACTTTAATCTCTTTCAAAACATATTAAAGAGGAACATATTCATATTTTTAAAATATTGTCTGATGTTCGATAATAATACTAAATATAGATAGTATTAAAACTCTTTATATGATTAATCACTGAATTCAAAAATTCGTTTATGACAGATAAATCTGATTCAATTATAATTAAAAATATCTAGGATTCTGAGTCTATTTGATAATGACTGGACAGAATTCCTTGATATAAATGTCTACCAGGTATTCTAACCGAACGCTGTTATTTAATGATCTGTACTCATTAATTTGACTCCTCTGATGCTCTAGTGCTGTGAGTAAACTTTAGTTGTCCGGAGACTAGTGACTATTATCCAGTCACTAGTAGTCCAGCATAATGACTGGTATCTCAATGTTTGATGACTGGTATCCAGTGACTGGTGATTTGATGCCCGGTGATTTTGCCTGGTGATTTTGCTTGGTGACCGGTGACTGGTTGACCAGTGACTGGTGATAGATGACCGGTGTGTTTATCCAGGCATGATGCCCGGTAGTATTTGCCTAGTGATTTTGACTGGTGACCGGTAACTGGATGACCAGTGACCAGTGACTGGTGATAGATGACCAGTGATTTTATCCAGTGCCTGGATGACCAGTGACTGGTTGATTGGTGACCGGTCATTATATGACCGGTGATTTTACACAGTGCCTGGGTGACCAGTGACTGGTGCCTGGTGAAAATGATGAAAAATGACCTGTGACTGGTTGACCGGTGACTGGTAGACTTTATTGAGTACTTCTAGCACCCATAAAGATGCCACCCCGATGTGTCCTACCCCTGGCAGTATAGCACTGTGGGGTGGTGTCTCATCAGTAAAGAATTGTCGTATAACCCAAAAGGGTTGACAAGTTCTTTACTAATCAGCTTCTCCACCATAGAAATCTTCAGCCAACTGGTAGTTATCTGCAAGATACCAATAGTAGTCCAGTTATTACAGATCGCATCAATAAATAACCTGGAGCAAAAAGAACAAGTTAAATACTTGAGTTATAATGCATGACTTCCGAACCAAACCGAACACAAACGTTGTGCCGATAAATACAAGCGTCGTGAAATGTATGATGCAAATTTGACAATCAACAATAACAAGAAATCTAAAATCAATTAAAAGAAAGTAATAAGATTTTCCATGAAAGGTATGAAAAAGGAACACAAGAAAGAGAAGGATTAAGGAAGTTAACCGGGGAAAAAGAAATAAAATACTGATTTCTTTCACCGATAAACAAATCCTTTGTTTACTTTCATGTCCACAGAGAAACTGACGCGTGATCAACTGAGCGGGAAGAGTTACATCACACAGGTAACTGCCTAAGGGACCTTCTGGATTAAGACTCCTCTAGACGACTGCATCATCATTTTTTCTGTGGAAGGTGTGAAATACAGAATAGAATAGCACATTATCTATAGGTTAATGTATTGTGCAGTTAAAATACACCCACTAAGTCACTTATCCTAAATCTATGCTAATTTTGCCTTTCAATTAGCATTGAATATTTGTACAGCCCCTAATAGCTATAAGGATATATTTATCTTTGACTGAAAATTAAGTTTGCAAATATAACTTTTTGCCGTCCCATTATTCTAACATGTGGATGACGTAAAGTATTCTTGGTACAGTTTTCATGAGAGTTCAGAGAGAATATGACGTAGACTTTCTTGGTACTAATCATCATCCAATCAACTGGCTTTCTTGCATCGTAAATATTCTGGAAAAGACCAAATTTCATCAATATTCAACGAATGACAAAGCCGGAAATCTGAAGTTTTACAAACCGAAATACATACTGAATGAACCAAAATGCGCCACATTTCGACACAACTCGTATGGTACTATGCAGTGGAATGCAGATTTAGTGCCAAGGCCTTAAAAAGCGCAGAAATCCCGCAATCCCGCATCCCAGAATCAATTCTGTAGATATAGAGGGAAAATAAGCTCTGCCCCCTGGCGGCAATGTTTTTTTGACGAATCACTATGGTAGCTATGTTATTCAATGAAACATAAAGGCTTGAACAATCTTGGTAGAGGGTCACTAGGAAACATTTCTGCCAAGTTATACTGAAATTGGTCCAGTGTTTACTGACAAGAAGATTTTAAAGGTTTTCTATACAGATATATAGGGAAAATAAATTTTTTGACAGGATTATCCACCTGCAACATGTCAGTATTTTCTGTTCCAAACGATAACTTCAGTAAATATCAATGGATATTAAATATTAAGTGACTTTGTATAAAAAACCTGGATCAAGCAATCTGACTGGCTGCCAATTAGAAGTGGGCATGGCATCTTAATCTATTCAGCATGACAAGGGTTAATGGTGTCTGCAAAATTAAGCTTTCCTGCAGACAAAACATGCATTATAGGTGCATTGAGGTGAAAAATATTTTCTGTGACCTTGATCTCAAGATCACTGAAATGGGTCAGGATGGTACAGCATAGAACTGCAGACCAATGTCTAACATCAGTCCAGAGGTTCAGAGGTTCAGGAGACATAGCCTTTTTAAAAAAAACTTTAACCATGCTGACACCATGGTGACTGCTATAGATCAACGTGTGCTTTCCCAGGTAAGGCTGGCACTTTAATCAGATAATTGATTAATTGATCAATAAACTCATAAATACATAAAAAAAAAAACTCATAAATACTCTTAAAAAAACATTTTCAATGCTGATTTCCTAAGACATGTAACCAATTATTTGATTTCTGTGTTACATTATTTTCATATCAAAATGGGCATATCTTTTCTGTCTTGTGCATTTTATTTGTAGTTTTCTTATAATAAGTCATTCAAAACATAACAGGTTATGTATTGAATAGTTTTGAGCTCACATATAGTTAAAGTATGAAATATTGTAAGAGTCATTTTCAGACAGTAAGCCAGAAAGGTAAAATTATGACCAAATCTTCAGTGATTTATTTACTTATTGATTATCGATCACAATGAAAGGACTGATAATCAATTATATTTCAACTCCAATTTGCCAGCTCTATCCGTAGGACATACGAACCTCTTGCACTGCCATGTGCAAGTTCTTAAAATATTCTAGATAATGGATATGCTTCACACGACAGTGTTTGATCGGAATAATTTTTTTTGTACTTAGTTCTTGGCTGCCTGAAGGATTGTAAAAGGAAACGTTGTAAACAACCTATAAATAATCTTTATATAAGACAGCTTCTGTTTGTTCAACCAATTATTTTCAGTTCTCAATGAAAATACTGATATTTCTTGGCAAATAATATCATTTTCAAATTGGTTTCTGAAATGCCAAGGAACATATCAGTTTCAAATTACTGTGAAATGCGAGCTTTTCCTAGCAATTTGGAAGCAATACCTTTCAGGATGGAAGTCATTAAAATAAATCTTCTTCGTAAACAACTTCTTTCATTCATAACTGCAGTTAAAGCCAAGCACTCTGGGTAAAAACTTAGCAGACGACATACTGAAATAATTTTCTTTCTTTCCAGAATACAGGTTTTGACTTTTCATGCAAATTGTCTCCAGTTGAGACTGGCTAAATCAGCAGATGACATATTGGTGATATTTCTATTATTTTTCCCAGAATACAGGTTTTGACATTTCATGCAAATTGTCTCTATTCGATATGTCATCTGGTGAAAATTTTATCCAGAGCGCTAAGCATTAGGATAACTTTTATACTGATTTCTGCTACTTCTACAAAACAAGAGGACCATGATGGTCCTATATCACTCACCTGAGCAAACAGATTTGCATAATTACTGTTGAAGTTTCAGCCAAGTTCACAGCTCTAAGATTTTTGTATACATTTTATAGCCCTGCCCTCCAGCGGCCATGTTTTTTTAATGCATCATGACGGTTTGAATTGAATCTTGATAGAGGGTCACCAAAGGAACATTTCCTGCCAAGTTATATTGAAATTGGTCCAGTGGTTTCTGACAAAAAGATTTTTAAAGTGTTTTATATAGCTATATAGGGAAAATAAGCCCCACCCCCAACGGCCATGTTTTTTGATGAATCATGACAGCTTGAACAAACTTGGTAGAGGGTCACCAAAGGAACATTCCTGCCAAGTTATACTGAAATCAGTTCAGTGGTTTCTGACAAGAAGATTTTTAAAGTTTTCTATTTAGATATATAGGGAAAATAAGCCCCAACCCCAAGCAGTCATGTTTTTTGACGAATCATGATTGCTTGAACAATCTTGGTAGAGGGTCACCAAAGCAACATTCCTGCCAAGTAATATTGAAATCAGTCAGGTGGTTTCTGACAAGAAGAATTTTAAAGTTTTCTATACAGATATATACAGAAAATATGCCCCACACCCTGGCGGCCATGTTTTTTGACATATCATGAGGGCTTGAACAATCTTGGTAGAAGGTCACCAAAGCAACATTCCTGCCAAGTTACATTGAACTGGGTCCAACGGTTTTCTATATAGATATACCGGGAAAATAAGCCCCGTCCCCTAGCGGCCAGGTTTTTTGATGAATCATGACAGCTTGAACAAGGGTCTCCAAAGAAACATTCCTGCCAAGTTATATTGAAATTGGTCCATTGGTTTCTGACAAGAAGATCTTTTAAAGTTTGCTATATAGATATACAGGGATATTAAGCCCTGCCCCCTGGTGGCCATGTTTTTTGACGAATCATGATTACATGAATAATCTTGGGAGAAGGTCACCAAGGAAACATTTCTGCCAAGTTATAATGAAATTGGTCCAGTGGTTTCTGATGAAAAGATTTTTAAAGTTTTCTATATAGATGTATAGGGAAAATAAGCTCTGCCCCCCTGGCAGCCATGTTTTTTGAAGAATCATGATGGCTTGAACAAACTTGGTAGAGGGTCAGCTAAATATATACACTGAGAGATGCCATTCTAATGAACACCCACAATGTATGTTTTGCTGCCAAAAATGACCAACATTGATTGGCCCTTCAGTTCAGGAGATCAAGCGAAAAATAGATTTTCAAGATGGCCACTGGCAGCCATCTTGGATTTCAGATTGGAACGATTTTAACTATTTTTGATCTACAAGTCACCCTGATGATCCCTAGTAAGTTTCAAGTCAATTGGCCTTTGGTTTCAGGAGAAGAAGCGAAAAATAGATTTTCAAGATGGCCACCACAGCCATCATTTTGGATTTCCAATAAGAAGGATTTTAGCTATTTTTGATCTACAAGACACCCCAATGCTTCCTACCAAGTTTCAAGTCAATTGGCCTTTTCGTTCAGGAGGAGAAGTGAAAAATAGTCTTTCAAGATGCCACCATGCTTAATTGTAAGTTTCAACTGAATTCGCCTTGTGGTTTGCGAGATGTTCAAAACAGATTTTCAAGATGGCGGCTGTAGCAGCCATCTTAGATTTCCGATCATCACTATTTTAACTCATTTTAATCCAGAACTTGTCCTGCTGTTACAAAGCAAGTTTAGGCTCAAATCGACCAAAGGTTTGGGAAGAGGTGTTGAAAATTGATTTTCAAGATGGCGGCTGTGGCGGCCATCGGGGATTTTATATTTGCTCAGCTTTAGCTATTTTGTGTCTACTAGGTGCCTAGATGCTCCTCATCAAGTTTCAACTCAACTGGATCATAGTCTTTAGAGGAGATGTCCAAAATATGAATTCTCAGTATTTTTCCCATGTAAATGTATAGGGCCCATACAAATGCATGGGAAGCAAATTTGACCTTGAAGTAAACAGGTTAAATGTCAATGTAGGACCATCATTTTAGCAATATGGTACACCTCCCATCCCCAATGACTTGTGCAAAGATTAGTCCCCAGGGCTTATTTGGTTCTGGAAAAGAGTTTAAGGTTTTTACCATATAATTATGGGCATTGCGGCCATTTTGGTCAATGGACTGCAACTATTTTAGCAATCTTTCGTTCCCCTGCCCCAAGGCAGCTCCATTTGAAATCTGAGCTACAGTTGCCCAGAGGCTTCAGAGTAGAAGTTGTTTGAAATAACACTTTTCCCATAGAAATGTATGGGCCCCATACAAATGCATAGGGAAGCAAACGGCCTCGCTGTAAAAAGGTCAAACATCAATATACGACCATCATTTTAGCAATTTTCGTAAAATACCCGTCCCCAATGATTTATGCAAAGATTCAGCTCCAAGGCATTCTCAGTTCTGGAGAAGAAGATTTTTAAAGGCTTTTACCATATATGGGCATGGCAGCCAGCTTAGTCAATGAACCGTGATCATTTTAGCAATTTTTTGTTCCCCAAACCTACAGAGGCTCCATATGAAATTTGAGCAAAAATTGGCTCAGCAGCTTCAGAGAAGAAGGTGTTTGAAAATGTTACCAGACACATGGACAGACAATAAGAGGTCAGGGCCTCTGAAAACGCTCACCTGAGAACATTAATTGCTTTAAGGCTTGATATTCATATTTAAATGCCGTAGTCTTGGCACATAATGATTTATCCAATGCAATGCAGATCTCAAAACATTACTGGACATCCAAGAAACAATCCAGTGAGATTTGTTTGAAATTGGTCCAATTATTAGTTAAAGGTTTTCCATTTTTTGCTCTGGTGCTTTTACACAAATACCGATTAGTTACAGAGAATTTGTTTGTATTTTTTTTTTCTATTTTTAGCATTGGTGGCCATTTTGTTCAGCAGAGCAGACCTGTTTGGGCAATTTTGGTAGAGGACTTCCCAAAAACTATCCTATAAAGTTTGGTTGAAATCTCCCCAGTGGTTATGGAGGAGATTTGTTTGAAGATTTTTGTTTTGGGTTGTTTTTTTTTTTTTTGTTGTTTTTTTTTAGCTCTGATAGCCACTTTGTGCAGCAAAGTGGAACAGTTCAAGCAATTTTGGTAGAGGACCTCCCAAGGAGCAATCCTATCAAGTTTGGTTGAAATCCGCCAAGTGGTAATGGAGATTTTTTTGGAGTTTTTATTCTATTTTTTAGCTCTGGCTGCCATTTTGTGTGCCAAACAATTTAAGCAATTTTGGTGGAGGACCTCCCAAGGAACAATCCTATCAAGTTTGGCTGAAATCAGCCAAGGGGTTATGAAGGAGATACTGTTTGAAGTTTTGGTTGAAATCTGCCCAATAGTTACAGTGGAGATGTTGTTTGAAGTTTTTTTTCTATTTTTAGCTCTGGCAGCCAGTTTGTGCATTGGAGTGGAATGATTTGAGCAAATTTTAGTACAGGACCTCCCAAGGAACAATCCAATCAACTTTGGTTGAAATCCACCCAGTTGTTAAGAGGAGATGTCATTTGAAATTCATTCTATTTTTAGCTCTGGTGGCCATTTTTTGCAGTGGAGCAAAACAATTGGTAGAAGACCTCACAAGAAACAATCCTGTTAAGTTTGGTTGAAATCCCTCCACTGGTTATGGAGAAGATGTCATTTGAAATTTTTTTTCTATTCTTAGCTCAGGTGGCCATTTTGAGCAGCAGAGCAGAACAATTAGAGCAATTTTGGAGAGGACCTCCCAAGGAACAATCCTATCAAGTTTGATTGAAATCCCCACGGTAGTTACAGAGGAGATGTTGTTTTAAGTATTTTCTACTTTTAGCTCTGGCAGGCATTTTGTGCAGCAGAGCAGAACCATTTGAGGAATTTTAGTAGAAGACCTCCCAAGGAACAATCCTAACAAGTTTGGTTGAACTCTGCCCAGTGGTTACTGAGGAGATGTTGTTTGAAGTTTTTTCAATTTTTAGCTCTGGTGACCATTTTGTGCAGCAGAGCAGAATGATTTGAGCAATTTTCCTAGAGGACCTCCAAAGGAACAATCCCATCAACTTTGGTTATGTCATTTGAAGCCAATCCTGGATGACACATGACGCACGCCGGATGCTGGACATAGGGCTATCACAATAACTCACCCTGAGCATGTTGTGCTCAGGTGAGCTAAAAAGTGATCACTATAGCTCATCCTGATGTGACTGAATAAGTGCTCTGGCAACACTTTGCAACTAAAACAATGTGACTGAATCTGGTAAGGTTTTGCAACTACAACATGGTGACCAAATCAGTACTCTGATAATGAGCTGCAACTACAACAATGTGACTAAATCTGGTAATGTTTTGCAACTTCAACATTGTGACCAAATCAGTACTCTGATAATGAGCTGCAACTACAACAATGTGACTAAATCTGGTAATGTTTTGCAACTACAACATGGTGACCAAATCAGTACTCTGATAATGAGCTGCAACTACAACAATGTGACTAAATCTGGTAATGTTTTGCAACTTCAACATTGTGACCAAACCAGTACTCTGATAATGAGCTGCAACTACAACAATGTGACTAATGTTTTGCAACTTCAACATTGTGACCAAATCAGTACTCTGATAATGAGCTATAACTACAACAATGTGACTAAATCTGGTAATGTTTTGCAACTACAACATGGTGAACAAATCAGTACTCTGATAATGAGCTGCAACTACAACAATGTGACTAAATCTGGTAATGTTTTGCAACTACAACATGGTGACCAAACCAGTACTCTGATAATGAGCTGCAACTGCAACAATGTGACTAAATCTGGTAATGTTTTGCAACTACAACATTGTGACCAAATCAGTACTCTGATAATGAGCTGCAACTACAACAATGTGACTAAATCTGGTAATGTTTTGCATCTACAACATGGTGACCAAACCAGTACTCTGATAATGAGCTGCAACTACAACAATGTGACTAAATCTGGTAATGTTTTGCAACTTCAACATTGTGACCAAATCAGTACTCTGATAACGTTCTGCAACTAAAACAATGTGACTGAATCAGTGCTCTGTTAATTTTGTTTGCACTGAGGTTTTATGGCACAGTCAACTCAATGGGGTCATGTCGAGCGCAGTCAGTTTACCTGACCACACTTTTATTGGGAAGGATTAGTCCTCTGAGCGGTTAACCAGTATTGTGCACATTCTTTCACCAGAAACCCTCTTATAATGTTTTGCAACTAAAATAATGTGAGAGAATCGGTGCTCTGCTATTGTTTTACATTCAAGTGGGACAGAATTAAAGATTTGATCACAGCAGAATTCTTGATGTAAATACTACAACAGCATTCTGAGCTGTTTTGCATTTCAAGGTTGACTGGCTTGAGATAAAAGGAGTATTAAAAAAAGTTTTCTTATTTCTCCAACAAAACATGTTGTCTGTATGCATTAGAGGTTCTGCTAAGGTGCTTCTAACGAGAGTCTACAACATATATTTTTGTGGAGAAATAAGAAATGTATCCATATTTTTTATAAAAAATAGTGTCTTTTCTAGAGTTTAGATTCATTTTAATTGAGGACAGACACATATTCTACATGTTCTGTATTCTTCATGAAATGTTAAAAAGCTGCCACTGTATGGGTTAGATTTTCGTATGCAGGTATAAAAATATTCTCTAATTTCAGTTTGATTTACTGAATGTGAAAAATCTGACAAGGTGTTCATTAGGGCAAAGGTTTGAAAACTTAGCACTCTGGGAAGAATTTCAGCGGATGACATTTTAATTTTTTTTTATTATTTTGCTCAGAAGTAGGATTTGACATTTCAAGCAAATTGTCCCCTATTGAGACAATTTGCATGAAATGTCAAAGCCTACTTTCTGGAGAAAAAAACAAACAAAACAAAATAGTGTTGTCTGCTGAGATTTTTACCCAGAGAGATAAAGGTTAAGCAGCAGTCTTTCAATATTCTCTAATTTATGTTGTCTTCTCAGAACATGAAACAGGTGACAATGTGTTTACCACACCCAAGAATCATATCTCAGGCAGTTTAAAAATTGTAGTTACTGACCCTTTTAAACCCACAGATCCAATACCTTAGATTTCAAACAGTATACACCCAGACAACATGCCTCATTATGAACCTTTCATCAGGATCTACACTGCTACTTTGTCTGTGAATTTTATTTACCCTTTCAGCCCCTAAACCAAGACAGATACTTTAGCAAACAGTGTAGATCCATATGAGATGGCTTATAATAAGCTCTCTCATCAGTATCTACATTGTTTGCCATTCTGTTCTTGATTTACAACTATCACCTTTTTGAGAGCAATTGGTGTGGATAGAAGTCTACTTCAGAAACTCAGGGCTGAAAGGGTTAAACACCCCACTTTGAAAAATTAACCAGTCCAGCTCAAAGGTGAACTAGCTTACTCTAGTCTGTAAGAACTGCACTGATATCGTAGTTCTATATAAAGACCTTTTTTTTTTTTTTTTTTTTTCAACCAAAAAAATATTAATATTTTTTCCCTTTTCTCTATGAAAACATGTCATTGGTACTCATTAAAAGAGCCTTGGTGAAGTGCTTCTACTAAGGACTCAATCATGTTTTCATGGAGAATGAAAAAAAAATAAATATTTATAGTGCTTTCCAGAATTTTAAAGACTGTTGACACTTTCCAGTTGAGTTGTGGCACAGGTCTATTCACCAAATAGGGGATGTCACACCTCTATGAATTTAAATTACCTCTATTTTATATATTTTTTTGCTTAAGTTTTCACAATAATTTTTTTACTTTTGATTTTAGCAAACCATGTTAAGCGACAAAGTTGTAGTGCCCCTATCTGCAAACTTCTCCAAAAGGTCCCAGCTTCCTATATTACACTAGTTTGATTGCTACACTTAGATGAGCCTTTTTTATTTTGCAAACTTGGTCAAGAAAAACCATGTGGATAAGACCCGCTTTAGGTGTTACCTAAGAAATGTTTGACTTGTTCAATCAAGCGAATTTGAGGGTAGATAAAAATGTGTATAGCCTGTTATTAGCATTCGTCCATGTATCTCTAAAACATTGACTTTTATTTATTTATTTATTTATTTGAGAAACACAATGAGAAAAGGTGCTTTCTGGGCATATACTTACAGTAAATCTCTAGATCAGCCAGCAACTTTGGTATATGCATGTGAATCAATATGTTCTAAATTATACAGGGATTCTGTAAGTGGATAGTGAAGTCCCTGTGCTGTTGTGCAGACTGATCTGGGCATTCTGTTGTTTGTTTGAGCTGAGGTCCAATGCTACAACAATCGCCCAGTCAAGTTTTAACTCTCCCTTCAACAGAAGGCTCCACATAAAGTTTAAAGAAAATTGGCCCAGGGTTTTCTGAGGAGAAATTGTCCAAAGGTGTGGAAAGATGGATGGATGGACAGACGACGGAGGGCAAGTGATCACTCTTTAACAAAATGTTTTTTCAAGATAATGCTATGTACATTCAATCTTAGCAATAGTGGAATATCCGATCACTCACCACAACTCTGTTTAAAATTCAGCGAAGACCAATACCTGTCTTACCGGAACCTGGGGAATCTGATGAATACACTATAACATACCTCCAATTTAGATTTCTTCATTCCATGCTCAGAGAATTTAATGGAGAGCTTCTCTATGATGTCAATTTTACCCTCCAGTTCATTGTACCACAGGAACAGTTTATCTTCCTCCTCCTCTGACCAACAACACTCCTCCCTACTGTTCCTGAAACAGAGGAAAAATAATTATGTCGTAATAAACTGAAGTACTGGGAGAGACAAGCCTGAGAACACAGATGCTGCAGAATGTGGCATCTGATACAGGATCCACAGTGTTTGACACTCATCCATTAGTTTTTCAGAAACATCAATAGCTAGTAAAATGGATTTGTTCAAAGTTTAGGACAAGTATAGTAAAGGTTGAGGTGTTCTAATACTTGTTCTAAGTTTAGGAAAAGTATGGTAAAGGGTTGAGGTGTCCCAATACTTGTTCAAAGTTTAGGACAAGTATGGTAAAGGGTTAAGGTATCCCAATATTTGTTCAAAGTTTAGGACAAGTATGGTAAAGGGTTAAGGTGTCCCAATACTTGTTCAAAGTTTCGGACAAGTATGGTAAAGGGTTGAGGTGTCCCAATACTTGTTCAAAGTTTAGGACAAGTATGGTAAAGGGTTGAGGTTTCCCAATACTTGTTCAAAGTTTAGGACAAGTATGGTAAAGGGTTGAGGTGCCCAAATATTAAGTTTAGGACAAGTATGGTAAAGGGTTAAGGTGTCCCAATACTTGTTCAAAGTTTAGGACAAGTATGGTAAAGGGTTAAGGTGCCCCAATATTAAGTTTAGGACAAGTATGGTAAAAGGTTGAGGTGTCCCAATACTTGTTCAAAGTTAAGGACAAGTATGGTAAAGGGTTAAGGTGTCCCAATACTTGTTCAAAGTTAAGGACAAGTATGGTTAAGGGTTGAGGTGTCCCAATACTTGTTCAAAGTTTAGGACAAGTATGGTAAAGGTTGAGGTGTTCTAATACTTGTTCAAAGTTTAGGACAAGTATGGTAAAGGGTTAAGGTGTCCCAATACTTGTTCAAAGTTTAGGACAAGAATGGTTAAGGGTATAGGTGTCCCAATACTTGTTCAAAGTTTAGGACAAGTATGGTAAAGGGTTAAGGTGTCCCAATACTTGTTCAAAGTTTAGGACAAGTATGGTAAAGGGTTGAGGTGTCCCAATACTTGTTCAAAGTTTAGGACAAGTATGGTAAAGGGTTAAGGTGTCCCAATACTTGTTCAAAGTTTAGGACAAGTATGGTAAAGGGTTAAGGTGTCCCAATACTTGTTCAAAGTTTCGGACAAGTATGGTAAAGGGTTGAGGTGTCCCAATATTTGTTCAAAGTTAAGAACAAGTATGGTAAAGGGTTGAGGTGTCCCAATATTTGTTCAAAGTTTAGGACAAGTATGGTAAGGGGCTGAGGTGTCTCAATACTTGTTCAAAATTTAGGACAAGTATGGTAAAGGGTTAAGGTGTCCCAATACTTGTTCAAAGTTTAGGACAAGTATGGTAAAGGGTTGAGTTGTCACAATACTTGTTCAAAGTTTAGGACAAGTATGGTAAAGGGTTGAGGTGTCCCAATACTTGTTCAAAGTTTAGGACAAGTATGGTAAAGGGTTGAGGTGTCCCAATACTTGTTCAAAGTTTAGGACAAGTATGGTAAAGGGTTAAGGTATCCCAATATTTGTTCAAAGTTTAGGACAAGTATGGTAAAGGGTTAAGGTGTCCCAATACTTGTTCAAAGTTTCGGACAAGTATGGTAAAGGGTTGAGGTGTCCCAATATTTGTTCAAAGTTAAGGACAAGTATGGTAAAGGGTTGAGGTGTCCTAATATTTGTTCAAAGTTTAGGACAAGTATGGTAAAGGGCTGAGGTGTCTCAATACTTGTTCAAAATTTAGGACAAGTATGGTAAAGGGTTAAGGTGTCCCAATACTTGTTCAAAGTTTAGGACAAGTATGGTTAAGGGTTGAGGTGTCCCAATACTTGTTCAAAGTTTAGGACAAGTATGGTAAAGGGTTAAGGTGTCCCAATACTTGTTCAAAGTTTAGGACAAGTATGGTAAAGGGTTGAGGTGTCCCAATACTTGTTCAAAGTTTAGGACAAGTATGGTAAAGGGTTAAGGTGTCCCAATACTTGTTCAAAGTTTAGGACAAGTATGGTAAAGGGTTAAGGTGTCCCAATACTTGTTCAAAGTTTCGGACAAGTATGGTAAAGGGTTGAGGTGTCCCAATATTTGTTCAAAGTTAAGGACAAGTATGGTAAAGGGTTGAGGTGTCCCAATATTTGTTCAAAGTTTAGGACAAGTATGGTAAGGGGCTGAGGTGTCTCAATACTTGTTCAAAATTTAGGACAGGTATGGTAAAGGGTTAAGGTGTCCCAATACTTGTTCAAAGTTTAGGACAAGTATGGTAAAGGGTTGAGTTGTCACAATACTTGTTCAAAGTTTAGGACAAGTATGGTAAAGGGTTGAGGTGTCCCAATACTTGTTCAAAGTTTAGGACAAGTATAGTAAAGGGTTGAGGTGTCCCAATACTTGTTCAAAGTTTAGGACAAGTATGGTAAAGGGTTAAGGTATCCCAATATTTGTTCAAAGTTTAGGACAAGTATGGTAAAGGGTTAAGGTGTCCCAATACTTGTTCAAAATTTCGGACAAGTATGGTAAAGGGTTGAGGTGTCCCAATATTTGTTCAAAGTTAAGGACAAGTATGGTAAAGGGTTGAGGTGTCCCAATATTTGTTCAAAGTTTAGGACAAGTATGGTAAAGGGCTGAGGTGTCTCAATACTTGTTCAAAATTTAATACAAGTATGGTAAAGGGTTAAGGTGTCCCAATACTTGTTCAAAGTTTAGGACAAGTATGGTAAAGGGTTGAGGTGTCACAATACTTGTTCAAAGTTTAGGACAAGTATGGTAAAGGATTGAGGTGTCCCAATACTTGTTCAAAGTTTAGGAAAAGTATGTTAAAGGGTTGAGGTGTCCCAATATTTGTTCAAAGTTTAGGACAAGTATGGTAAAGGGTTCAGGTGTCCCAATATTTGTTCAAAGTTTAGGACAAGTATGGTGAAGGGTTGAGGTGTCCCAGTACTTGTTCAAAGTTTAGGACAAGTATGGTTAAGGGTATAGGTGTCCCAATACTTGTTCAAAGTTTAGGACAAGTATGGTAAAGGGTTAAGGTGTCCCAATACTTGTTCAAAGTTTAGGACAAGTATGGTAAAGGGTTAAGGTGTCCCAATACTTGTTCAAAGTTTAGGACAAGTATGGTTAAGGGTTGAGGTGTCCCAATACTTGTTCAAAGTTTAGGACAAGTATGGTAAAGGGTTAAGGTGTCCCAATACTTGTCCAAAGTTAAGGACAAGTATGGTAAAGAGTTAAGGTGTCCCAATACTTGTTCAAAGTTTCGGACAAGTATGGTAAAGGATTAAGATGTCCCAATACTTGTTCAAAGTTTAGGACAAGTATGGTAAAGGGTTAAGGTGTCCCAATATTTGTTCAAAGTTTAAGACAAGTATGGTAAAGGGTTAAGGTGTCCCAATACTTGTTCCAAGTTTAGGACAAGTATGGTAAAGGGTTAAGGTGTCCCAATACTTGCTCAAAATTTAGGAAAAGTATGGTAATGGGTTCAGGTGTCCCAATACTTGTTCAAAGTTTAGGACAAGTATGGTAAAGGGTTGAGGTGTCCCAATATTTGTTCAAAGTTTAGGACAAGTATGGTAAAGGGTTAAGGTGTCCGTATATTTGTTCAAAATTTAGGACAAGAATGGTAAAGGGTTAAGGTGTCCCAATACTTGTTCAAAGTTTAGGACAAGTATAGTAAAGGGTTGAGGTATCACAATACTTGTTCAAAGTTAAGGACAAGTATGGTAAAGGGTTGAGGTGTCCCAATATTTGTTCAAAGTTTAGGACAAGTATGGTAAAGGGTTGAGGTAGCCCAATATTAACACTAAGCATGCTGGGTAAAATTTTAAGCAGACAACATTTTGGAACATTTTTTCTCCAACAGGGAAAATTTGCATGAAATGTCAAATCTTGTTTTCTGGAAAAAAATAAGTAAAACAAGATGGCCATGGATTGCTCACCTGAGCTCAAGATAGCTTGTGAAAGTGATGGTGTCATGTCTTGCGAGATGTTAATTACAGGTAGCCTTTTTGTTCGGATGCCATGGCAAAACTTTAAAGTAGGAAATTTGTGAAGCACCAGCAGGGAAAGAATACCAAATGAAGCACCAGCAGGGAAAGAAGACCCTGTGAAGTGCCAGCAGAGAAAGAAGACCCTGTGAAGCACCATCAGGGAAAGAGGAACCTGCAGAACTAGTCTCTTGTCTATTTTTAGCTCTGGCTGCAATTTTGTTCAGACAAGGTGAACTACTATAGCCATTTTGGTAATAGGGCCATACAAGGAATATTTCTGTGAAATTATTTTGAAATTGGTTTAAAGGTATTTTTTTCTATTTTTAGCTATGGTGGCCATTTTGTTCAGCCAAGTGGAACCATCTATCAATTTCGGTAGAGAGTTATAACAGGAACAGTTCTTTGAAATCATTTTGAAATCCGGCCACTGGCTAAGGAGGAGATGTTGTTTAAAGACTTCTATTTTTAGCTCTGCTGGCATCTTGTTCAGTGGAGAAGAACAGACTTGAATTGTTTTTAAGCAGACACATCAAGAGGGTTAAGAAGTATCCATATGCAAAGTTTTGACAAAAATTCTTTCACTGGTTACAGAGGAGATGCTATAATGGGAAAAAATTCAAGATGGTCAACGGCGGCCATATTTGTTGATGGACTAGAACCAAATAAGGGCAGGCACAACTAGACCACTTGGAGAACATCCCAAACAAGTTTAAAACAAGAACACCGCACAGCGAAGCAATATATGCCCATTTATCATTTTACAAGGGTACACCATCTATATAGCTGAACAAAGCTGTAAAATATGTGGCTTTTACAAAGGTACCCTTGTTATGATGTCATTGTTACCAGTTATGGCTTGAAGAAGGATGGTCTGAAAAAAGTTAGTCAAAGGAAAGTAACTCAAAAACTGAGAAAAGGAGAGCAATCTTTTCTGTAGGAGACCTGCTGACAGGTCTTTGCATCTGAAATGACTTAATCAGTTCTGAGAGAATAGGATCAATTCCTATATTGATGTTTGAACTGAATTTCAAGTTGTTAGATATCATATATCTGTAACCTTTAATAGTGCTAACTTGACATTTCTTAACTGTGAAAAGATATATTAAGACGTCAGCAATTACATTTGTAGTGGCCTTGATAGGATTAATTTTCCTTTGATTTGCCCAATTGGCAAAGAATTCTCATCATGCATCATTGACCTGTCTAGCGTAAGTTCTCCTTGCTTTTGTGACATATCAGCAACTTCTTTTGAAAACTTCCTATTTCTGATGGACTGTTTGATAATTCTCATGCATGAAGTGCAAGACGTTGAGGATTTTGATGCAGAAACTTTCCTTGTAATTGTTCCAGAAGGTTTGGAATGCATGGAAGAGTTATGGGTGGTGAGAATAACAAATTTAGTAGTCTGGGAACCAAGATCTGTTTGGCCATATAAGAGCTAACAGAACAATTTTGCAATGAGATTGACAAATTTTAAAATGGAGGGAAAGTATAAGCATGAATGTGATTCTACATCATCCTGAGAGCATATATAGCTAGAGCCTTTTTCGTCTGGTACTGGAGACATATGTACTGGTAATCTGGGCCCAGTTGTTCAAAGCTAACGATGTCGTTAGTTAACGATTCGTTAAAATTTTAATCGAGTAATACGCAAATATGCTGAAATTTTTTGCTGAAAAAATGTGAGTAGCTTTTGCAGTGCAAAAGCTACTCACATTTTTTCAGCAAAAAATACCAGAATATTGTGTATTGAATCCACTAAAGCAGTTAACGAAATGACCCTTAACGAGCTCGTTAAGCTAACGACTCTTTGAACAACCGGGGCCCTGTGGTTTAGATGTGTTGCTAATAGATCTAAGTTGGGAAATTCAGTCATTTGAAAAATTGCATTTGCAGTTGATTTATTAAGAGACCATTCTGTTGAGATTGGTTTAGTTATTCTGGAGAGACGATCTGCCAGAACACTGAATTTCCCTGATATGTGTCTGATAACAAGCTTTATCTTGTTTTGATGACACCAAATGAGAATTCTCCATACTTCTACACAGATGTCTGGAAAATGAGTTCCCCCCTGCCGAGAAAGGTAAGAAACAATAGCTGTCTTTAGAGATCAGAACTGTTGACTGAATTACTTGATGGTGTGCTTGTCTTAGTCCAAGCAAGAGAATTTGCCATCATTTCTAAAAGACTGATGTGGAGTTGTGATAGGTCTTGTGTCCAAAGTCCATGATATAAAAGTCCCTCTGGTTCTAAATGTGCTCCCCAGCCCATTTGGTTATTACCATCATAAGTTGAGTGAAGACAAAAGGACTTGTTGAAAGGCCTAAAAGAAGAGCTCTGAGCTGAAGTATCTTGTCTTTCAGAGTGCATCTAACATATTTGCCAGATGTCAGGTAAATCAGGACATGCAAACAGGCGTCAGTCAGATCCAAAGAAAATGCCCAATCATTGTGCTGAATGAAGTTTCTGACTTTTTTCTGAGTCTCCATTCTGAAGCCTTGAATTAGAATGTATTTGTTCAAAGTGGAAAGGTCTACAATAAGCCTTAGTTTTCTGTTTTTTTTTTTGAGACTATAAAAATTCTGGAGTAAAATCCTCGGGATTCTGTAATTTTTTCCTCCACTGCCCCCTTTTGAAGGAGGTTGTTGAATTGGTCCTCTTTTTATGATAGAAAGGAACCCATGGTTTGATGTTATAATTTGCCAAAAAGGGGCATAATGGGCCAACCATCTGCCAACCAGAATCTCCTTTTGAGGTTGGGACAGTGGAGGTAGAACTTCATTGTTTTTGGGGGTTATAGGCCCCTCTACGGGAGGGAAAACCTCTAACATATCTGTTAGAACCTCCACCAATACTAAGACCACCTCTGGAAGGACAGGTTGCATTCTGGATTGGGTAGATTCAAAGTCCTTATCAGGTCTTGATTTTTGAATCTTTGATTTGTTGTTTCTTGTCATTTTTTCTAACTTGAGAAGAAGAAGAACCTTGTATTTGAGATTGACAAGACTTGACACCCATTTTTGCTATTAAATCATTAGTAATTATTTCCACATTTTCCTTATAAATTTCATTGATCTTGCCGCCGAAGAGTGTGTTCAAAAGTAATAGGAACAGAATTGGATTATTGCAAAATCAGAAAGAGACTTTGGAGCTGAGTGATAGCTGCTTCCTTTCTTGCTTGATGAACCTCTACACTTAGTAGAGAAGCAAGAGAGACCGAATGTGTAATAGAAGTGGCCAATGATTCCAAGATTCTTTCAAGACTGAAGGATTGAATTTTTCCTGAGATAGGCTTTTATAAGCTGGGTAAGAAAAAACGTCTGCATGAGATAAAACTTCGAGTAGAATTCAAGATTTCTCAACTGATTCTCAAGAGATTCTTGAGAGGAATTTTGGTATTGCCAGAAATTAATAACTTCAATTTAATGGTATCATTGTCAAGAGGAACTTCTTTGGAAGCAGAAACTTTGACATTATGAGATTGATAAAATTTTATGTTCACTAAGCTATTCTGATACCATCTTTGAACAACCCAATCTTCAGGTCTGATCCTTTTTGAGTTGTTCTTGTATGTAATTCATAGTTTTAACCAGAATCTGAGATTCTGGTAAAGAGATTGAGGATTTCTCTTTAGAAATTCTTCTTCAATGCTATACTTGGGGCATGATACTGAAGAAGATGAAGAAGAGTCCACCTTTCTAGAAAATTTGCCTTCCAGCAGTAATTTGAAACTCTCATTAATAATTTGAGGAAAACCAATTCTTTTGGAAGACTTGATCCTCATCAGAAGTTCGAGAATGAGATCTTCCCCTGTGAAGGCTTTGAGATTCATTCTCCTGATAAAAGTCATTATCTCTGACTGCAGATCTAATTAAAACATCCACAGATTCTTCATTTCTGTTAGTAGATTGATGATTGTGAATAGGATTCACTAAAGAGGTCCTATTAGACCGCTGAGAGATAGGAGATCTACTCATAGATGAACTTACTGATTTAAATTAAAGTTGAAAATGAGAAGATGAATGATGTGATCTTAATCTATATTTGCATTTCCTCTTATAAAGATGTCGTTAAGGAGAGCTAGAATAAAAGGAAGAAGAAGAATAAGAGCTGAGTCTTCTTTAAGGAGAGCTAGAATAAAAGGAAGAAGAAGAATAAAGCTGTGTCTTCTTCTCTTTTTTAGAAGAATGGTGTTTTCTATACGCTCTCCTAGAATGAGAATGAGATCTATGATGGGAATGTGACTGTAAACGAGATCTCAATCTCTTATGTGAATGAAGAGAATTGAAAAGATCTCTCACTTAAGAAGGGGTTCTTCTATGATTGTCTGCTGATCTATGATTTGATGAGCTACTACATGAAATCCGTATTAGAGACCCTATGGTTAGTGTATGGTTTGGTACGGTTCAGTCTGGTTCCCTGGTAACTGAAATACGGTCCGGTCCCGTACCTTGGTAACAGATGTACGATCCTGTCTGGTATGGTCTGGTACCCTGGTAACTGAATTACGGTTTGGTCTGGTTCAGTTTGGTAACTTGGCAGCTGATGTATGACCTTGTCTTTTACAGTCCTTTACCCTGGTAACTGATATGGTCCTTTAGGATCCAGGGGTATGTTATTGTCCGGTACCCTAGTAACTAATGTAGGGTCTGTACAGGACGGTCCGGCTGGATATCAATAAGAAGTAGGGTAAGGTACTGTTATATAACAGGGTGTTCAATTGTTTTAAACAACATGTTTACTATGTTTCCATAAATAGCTTTATTTACTATGTTTCCAAAAATAACTTTCTAGAACAGCATGTTTACAATAACATGATGTTTACGTCCTTGATTCTGGACTGAGTTCTTTTTGGAATGTCATGGAAGATTTAGAAGTTTCTTGATTGGAACTGGAAAATAAGAGATGCTTGTAGTAAATTCTTTTTCTAGAACCTTCTTTGATATTATATAAGGAGAACAGATTTTCATCTGGGCATCTTTGTATACTTTCACTGGAAATTATTCTATACTGGATTACTTACTATTTTATTCATTCTGGACTTAAATTCTGAATTCAGGAACTTTAAATTGTGGGATCAGAAACTGATATTCAAAGGATTTGTTTTATAAATTCTCATGGATTATTTCAGAGGGACTTTGTGACATAAACTTGAAAGGTACTGTTCACTTACATTCTTTTGTTTTGAATCTTATCTTATTTTTTTGTGAATAAATATTGTTAATAATTTAAAGCTTGTTGCTGGTTTCACTTTCATTTCTTTCTCGTTACGCCTGGCTCGTAACAGAAATTGGGGGCTCGTCCGGGATCGAACATTTTCTTGAGCTAAAACAAGTTTGAGCTTTTTAAAGAAAACAAATATTGATTTTTAAAGAAAAAAAATATTTGTTTGCTATAAAACAAGTACTGACTTTTAAAAGATTTCAGTAAAGATAAAAAAAAAATTTATTTAATAAAAAACAAGTATTGACTTACAAAAAATATAATAATAATAAAAAAAAAAAAAAAAAAAAGCAAGTATTGACTTTTGAAAAATATCAGTAAATAAACTCTGATTGATAAATTTACTTGATAAAACCAGCAAAAAGCAATCATGTCATTTGACCTTCAAGCTTTTATTGCTGCGCCTTCGCAGGAGCTGTTAAATTTGGCCAAAAAGTCAGATTTGTTGGATATTGCTGCTCACTATGAATTGACTAACGTCAACAAGTCCATGTTAAAACAGGAAATAAAAAATGTTTTGGTCCAATTTTTGGTTGATAAGGAATTGCTAGATTCTTCTGCTTTGTCTCTTGTTCTCATTACACATACAGATTTGCAAATGCGAGAACTTGAGATTCAGAAACAAATTGAACTTGAAAAATTAAGATTAGAGCAAGAAAAATTTAAAATTGAACAAGAAAGACAAATGCAGAAAGAAAGAATAGAAATAGAAGAGAAAGAAAGAGAAAGACAATTTAATTTAAGAATGAAAGAACTAGAAATGCAAAACAAGACGGTAAAACCGCAACCTTTAGACTTTGGTATTCATTTTGATGTCACTAAACACATCAGATTAGTTCCTCCATTTCAGGAAAAAGAGGTTGACAAATATTTTCTTCATTTTGAAAAAGTAGCAGAAAATTTAAAATGGCCAAAGGAGCATTGGACCTTGCTTTTGCAAAGTGTTATAATTGGGAAGGCTCGAGAAATATATACTCAGCTGACTGTCGAGCAGAGCTCCAGTTATGATACTGTAAAGGAATTAATTCTTAAGGCTTACGAGTTGGTCCCTGAGGCTTACAGGCAAAAATTTAGGAACTGTAAGAAAGAAAATGAGCAGACCCATGTAGAATTTGCTAGAACTAAAGAACAGCTATTTGATAGGTGGTGCTCTTCAAAGAAAATTGGCTCTAATCATGAAAAACTTAGGCAGCTCATGCTTGTAGAGGAGTTCAAAAGGTGCATAAATTCAGACATTAAGTCCTTTTTAGATGAGAAACAGGTTGAAACTTTGGAAGCTGCAGCTCGACTTGCAGACGATTATGCTTTAACACATAAAGTTTCCTTTATTAATAAGTCAAATCCCTCTAGAAGACCATTTTTCCCACAGTCAGGATCCAAACATAGTCCCAGTAATCCATCTGGCAATTATAGCCAAACATTTACTCCTAAACCCAAATCTTCTGGTGAAAACAAGGATCAAAATCCCTTATCTCAACCAATTTGCAATTATTGCAAAAGGACAGGTCATATTATATCTGAATGTTTACATTTGAAAAGAAAGAAAGAAAAACAAGAGGGGCTTAAACCTACTGGCCTTACCTCTTTACGGTCAAAACCACAGTCATGTGTTAAGGAGGAAGATCCTATCCAGACCGAAAGGCCTGAGACTGATTCTGTTATGGAGATTTATGAACCATTCTTATCAGATGGTTTTGTGTCACTAAATAGTGACTATGCCCAGTCTACCCCAATTAAAATCTTACGAGATACTGGAGCTTCTCAATCCCTTATTTTAGCAGATACTCTGCCTTTTTCTGAGAAGACTTCTTCTGGGACAAGTGTCCTTATTCAGGGTGTAGAGTGTGGATTTGTTAATGTTCCTCTTCATAACATTTATTTATCCTCAGACTTGGTAACTGGCTTAGTGGCTGTTGGTATTCGACCTTCTTTACCTTTTAAAGGTGTTCATTTACTGTTAGGCAATGACTTAGCAGGAGATAAGGTTGTGGTAAACCCACTTTTGACTACTATACCTTGTATTGATCAGCCACCTGATCCCATTGAGCAGGAAATCCCTGATCTTTACCCATCTTGTGCCGTTACAAGGGCCATGGCTAAGAAAGCAAAACAGAATGATGGGGAAATTGATTTAACTGATACCTTTTTGGGTCAGTATTTTAAACATGAGAGTACAAATTCTCTTTCACCCAGCCTGTCTGGCAAGCAGACAGACTTAAGTGACAAGTCAGAGTCCAGTCATTACTCTTTAGTATTAAATGACCAAGGTCAAGGTCATGACTTGGTGTCAAGGTCACAACTTTGTAAGGAACAGCATAATGATCCTGAAATTTTGCCTTTGCTTGAAAGGGCTTTAGATGAGAAAGAAATAGATCAAGTCCCAGTCTGTTTTTATGTCAAAAATGACATTTTAATGAGAAAATGGCGTCCTCCTGATGTCTCAGCAGAAGACGAGTGGACTGTTAACCACCAAATAGTGGTTCCAAGGGTTTATCGCCCTGAAATTTTGAACTTGGCCCATGAGACTCCCATGTCAGGTCATTTAGGTGTAAACAAGACCTATCACAAAATTCTTAACCATTTTTACTGGCCAGGGTTAAAATCTGACGTTTCTCAGTTTTGTAAATCTTGCCATACTTGTCAGATGGTAGGAAAACCCAACCAGACAATACCAAAAGCTCATTTACAGCCCATACCTGCTTTTGATGAACCTTTTAGCAGAATAATTATTGACTGTGTTGGTCCCTTGCCCAAAACAAAGTCAGGTAATGAATATCTTCTCACTATAATGTGTGCTTCTACACGTTTCCCAGAAGCCATTCCACTTAGGAATATTAAAACTAAGAACATTGTTAAGGCTTTGGTAAAGTTTTTTACATTTGTAGGTCTCCCAAAGTCTGTTCAGTCGGATCAGGGCTCAAATTTCATGTCTGGAATTTTTCAGCAGGTCATGCATGAGTTGGGCATTACTCAGTATAAATCGTCACCTTACCATCCTGAAAGTCAAGGTGCCCTTGAAAGATTTCATCAGACACTGAAAAATATGATCAGATCATACTGCTTTGACACTGAAAAAGATTGGGATGAAGGCATTCATTTGTTGTTGTTTGCTGTTAGAGAATCTGTTCAGGAATCTCTTGGTTTCAGTCCATTTGAGCTGGTATTTGGCCACACTGTGCGTGGACCTTTGAAACTTTTGAAAGAGAAATTTCTCTCAAATGATGACAGTTCTCTGAACTTACTTCAGTATGTATCAGATTTTAAAGACAGACTGTCTAGAGCTTGTGAGGCTGCTCGGACCAATCTTAAGTCAGCACAAAGGAAAATGAAACGTTGGTATGATGAAAATGCAAAAGAAAGACAATTCATGCCTGGAGACAGGGTACTTGCTCTTTTGCCTATTCCTGGCAAACCACTGCAAGCCAGATATTACGGCCCTTACACTGTAGATAAACAGATTAGTGATGTTAATTACATTGTTAACACTCCTGGGAGACGCAAACAAAAACAGTTATGTCATGTTAACATACTTAAACAATACATAGATAGGGATAGCTCTTCTGTTACACCAATTAGTGTTGTTAGTTCAGTCCCTCAGGAACAAAGTGAAGTGAACTCTGAAGACATGAAATTCACCAAATCTGATCCTGCTTCATCAAAACTTCAGAATTCTGACATTCTAAAGGATCTCGACCAGAAACTTTCACACCTAGATCCAGTCCAAAGAAAAGAACTGAAACAGTTAATTTATCAGTATGAACACTTATTTCCGGACATTCCTACAAGGACTGACAAAATTTATCATGATGTGAATGTTGAGGACTCACAACCTGTCAAACAACATCCATATAGAATGAATCCAACAAAACAAAAATATCTTAAGGAGGAGATTCAGTATTTGCTGGACAATGATTTCATTGAACCAAGTCAAAGTGAATGGAGTTCACCTTGCATTCTTGTGCCAAAACCTGATGGAACATATCGGATGTGCACCGATTACAGGAAGGTCAATAATTTGAGTAAAACAGACACTTTTCCCATACCAAGAATGGATGACTGTATTGACAAAGTTGGAAATTCAAAATATATAACTAAATTTGATCTTCTGAAAGGATTTTGGCAAATTCCTCTCACAGAAAGAGCCAAAGAGGTCTCAGCATTTGTTACTCCTGATGGATTATATCACTATAAAGTAATGCCTTTCGGAATGAAAAACTCTCCAGCAACATTTCAACGCTTAATCAACACCATAATAGCTGGAATCGAGCATTGCGATGCTTACATCGATGATGCCATCATATACAGTGATGAATGGAATCACCATCTTGGAACTATCAAAGCATTCTTTGATAAACTAAGTGAAGCAAAATTGACAATAAACCTTGCTAAAAGTGAATTCTGTCATGCAACTTTAACATTTCTAGGACATGTTGTGGGTCATGGTCAGGTTAAACCTATAGAGGCTAAAGTTGAAGCTATTTCAAATTTTCCGGTGCCCACATGCAAAAGACAACTGATGAGGTTTCTTGGTATGGCCGGTTATTACAGAAAATTCTGTAATAATTTTTCTGTCATTGCTGAGCCACTGACTAATTTACTTAGTAAAAGAATGAGGTTTAAGTGGACCAGTGATTGTCAGAATGCCTTTGATAAACTGAAAGCCATACTGAGAAGTGAGCCGGTTCTCTTGGCACCGAATTTTAATAAAGAATTCAAGTTAGCAGTAGATGCGAGTGATGTTGGTGCAGGTGGTGTATTACTGCAAGAGGATGACAATGGTGTGGATCATCCAGTTTGTTACTTTTCGAAAAAGTTTAACAAACATCAAAAGAATTATTCTACAGTAGAGAAAGAATGTTTGTCTCTCATTCTTGCTCTTCAACATTTTGAAGTTTATCTGACTTCTTCGTCCTCACCTATTGTTGTTTTCAGTGATCACAATCCACTGACTTTCATCCATAAGATGAAAAACAAGAATCAGAGGTTGCTCAGATGGAGCCTGTTGTTACAGGAATACAATCTTGACATCAGGCATATCAGGGGAAAAGATAATATTATTCCTGATGCCTTGTCCAGAGCATGATGTCTTGATCTGTGGTTTCCTGTAACTTGCTGTATATAAGATAATAATTGCCTTTATCAGTATTTTATTTTATGATAATTTTATGGCAAAAGAAAGCTTTATTACATAAATCTTTCTTTTCCCTGAAGAGGGGAAGTGTTATATAACAGGGTGTTCAATTGTTTTAAACAACATGTTTACTATGTTTCCATAAATAGCTTTATTTACTATGTTTCCAAAAATAACTTTCTAGAACAGCATGTTTACAATAACATGATGTTTACGTCCTTGATTCTGGACTGAGTTCTTTTTGGAATGTCATGGAAGATTTAGAAGTTTCTTGATTGGAACTGGAAAATAAGAGATGCTTGTAGTAAATTCTTTTTCTAGAACCTTCTTTGATATTATATAAGGAGAACAGATTTTCATCTGGGCATCTTTGTATACTTTCACTGGAAATTATTCTATACTGGATTACTTACTATTTTATTCATTCTGGACTTAAATTCTGAATTCAGGAACTTTAAATTGTGGGATCAGAAACTGATATTCAAAGGATTTGTTTTATAAATTCTCATGGATTATTTCAGAGGGACTTTGTGACATAAACTTGAAAGGTACTGTTCACTTACATTCTTTTGTTTTGAATCTTATCTTATTTTTTTGTGAATAAATATTGTTAATAATTTAAAGCTTGTTGCTGGTTTCACTTTCATTTCTTTCTCGTTACGCCTGGCTCGTAACAGTACTGTTTGCTGACCATGGATGTTAGTCCAATGCCAGACTCTCTGATGATCTATTAAGATCATGTCTGTCCTCGCAGGTACTGTTCACTGACCATGGATGTTAGTCCGATGCCTGACTCTCTGATGATCTATTAAGATCATTGTCTGGCCTCGCAGACTTAGGTTTATACTGACTGCTGCTATGACCAGACTGACAGTATTCAGGCTGATTGTCTTGTCCGGTGGACTTAAGACTTTTTAGTGTTGGTAGCTGACTTAGTCTGTTTTCCACCAGATATAGACAAGGTGGTCTTCTGAGACAAAGTCTGCTCATCATCCTGATTAGAATCATCTGTGTCAAAGTGGTTGTTGCACCTGGTGTTTCTACTGACAAATTCAGAATGATTTCTAGACGCAGTAACTTTCTTCCCCATCTTTGACTTGTAAGAAGGTGGAGATTCGAAACAATTCCAAAAATGATTCTACCAATTCTTGCAGTATTCACAAGTGTTGTCCCTTGTACAAGTAGGATGAAAATTTCAAGTGTATTTGAAAAGACTGCAAATGCCTTGAATTTGTGACATAAGAAGAAAGAAATTTACTCCACAGAAGAAGACAAAAATAAAGATTTACTAAGGAAGAAAATTACTACAGGTAAATCTCTATTGTGTATTTCAACACAAATATATGATAAATAAAAGAATAAATTCTGAAAATACTTATAGGTGAATGAAAAAGAATAAGTGGGCAAAATGTATCCAAAAAGAAATTACTAATTTTGATTGCAAAGGGATAGATTAGAAAAGATATTTCCTAGAGAAATTTCTTTGTCTTCCATTTTGGTAACACAAAAATTGAACACTGGGCAACTTCCTTTTGTGCATTTCCAGTTTAACCTCCCATTTAATCTCCAGTACTGTCCCGAACTGAGTCATTCGGGCCCAGTAAGTTTAAACTGAAATTTTTGTGTGGGCAGTAAATTGATAGCGATAAGTTAAATATATGGTAATATGTGCTCAGTGAAGTAAAAGATGGCCAACAGTGGCCACATCTGTCGACAAACCAGAACCGAATTTGAATGTGCACAACTAGGTCACTAGGGGAACATCTTAGACAAGTTATGAAAAAAATCCAAACTGTGGTCTCATTGGAGATGTGATAACAAGATTGTAACTGTGTTAAGAAAAGGAGAAGTTGCAATTTCTAAAATGGCTGGACAGACCTGAATCATTTTCGCAGACACACATCTAGGGGTTTGGAGGAGTCCATTTGCAAAGTTCCTCCAATGGTTATGACAGAGATGGGATAACAGGAAAAATACAAGATGGCGGACAGTGGCCATGTTTGCAATGGACTGCAGCCCAATTCAAGCATGCATAACTAGGTCACGGAGACACATCTAGGGCTGAGAGGGATCCATATGCAAACTTTCGACGAAATTCCTCCAATGGTTATGGAGGAGATGTGATAATGGGAAAAATCCAAAATAGCTGATGGTGGCCATATCTTTAAATAGATCAGAACCAAATTTGGGGGTACACAACTAGATCACCAGGGGAACATCCCAGACAAGTTTTGAAAAAGTCTGACTACTGGTCTCGGAGGAGATGCAATTACAAGAAATTGTTTACTGATGTATGGACATAAGGACCTACAGATATAAAGCCGTGCGATAAGCTCTACCTACGGAAGAGCTAACAAGAGGGCCAAGATGGCCCTGTATTGCTCACCTGATTAACAAGTCTGAGTCAATTGGCCTTTCGGTTCAAGAAAAAAAGTTCAATATTGATTTAAAAGATGGTGGCCATCTTGGATTTCCAATCAGAACAATTTTAGCTACTGTTGACAATATAGCTCATCCTGAGCATAGCTCAGGTGAGCTAAAAACCTAAGCACACAGTGCAGTAATTATGATGAATAGGTTATTCTATACTCCTACCAAGTACCATCAAAATATTCCAAAAGGTGAAAGGCACACTCTGACATCTAACATGAAATCAAAGAACCCGATGCTATTGCACAGCAAAGTAGTGTTGGGAATCTGCCAAAATTTCATACTCAATCATCATGGCCCAGTTGTTCAAAGCTAACGACTTCGTTAGTTAACGATTCGTTAAAATTTACATTGAGTGATATGCAAATATGCTGAAAATTTTTGCTGAAAAAATGTGAGTAGCTTTTGCAGTGCAAAAGCTACTCACATTTTTTCAGCAAAAAATATCAGAATATTGTATATTGAATCCACTAAAACAGTTAACGAAATGACCCTTAAGGAGCTCGTTAAGCTAACGATGCTTTGAACAACTGGGCCCAGTTTTGTAAAAGCAACTTATCAATGACTAATAGTTGACTGGTAAAAAAAAAAAAAAAGGCATTTCAATTGCAGCCCATTTTCCAGGTACTTATTCATAACTCTAGGTAAGATAGGGTATTTATTTCTCCATGAAAGTACATGTTGTGGGTATGCATTAGAAGCACCTCCGCAAAGCATTTCTAATGCATACCTGTAATAGGTGAAAAAAAATTCTAATCACCAATGCCGTGACCGGGGATCGAACCCCGGCCGTCTGCGTGACAGGCGAACACTCTACCACGTCACTATAAAAGCCGGCTTGTACCGCAAGGCAGTACGTGTGTATCATATACCTACCACTACTACATATTCCCCCTCCATTTTAAGATTCGTCCACAAATCTCAATTTGAGCAACCACTCAAAATCAGGCCACGAAGCCTAATGGGCCACCAAGCCCATCAAATGGAGTTATTTACGTTGGGCGCCAGATGTAACAGGTGAAAAAATTCTAATCACCAATGCCGTGACTGGGGATCGAACCCGGGCCGTCTGCGTGACAGGCGAACACTCTACCACGTCGCTATAAAAGCCGGCTTGTACCGCAAGGCAGTGCAAGTGTATCATATACCTACCACTACTACATACCCACAACATATGTTTTCACAGAGAAATCAGAAAAAATACATCAGTACTTATTGTTTAGACCAGAAGAGTTATGTGTTTTACTACTTTCTTCATAAATACTCACCTAACTGAATACTATTAATTAATTATAATTATTTTTATCATCTGGACAGCGCTACAGCAAAGTAAACAAGAGCTCCGCCAAGCGGGGCATTATACACCCGTGGCAAGTAATAAGACATAGCACATAAACTGGCTCCTGTATAATTCAGTGCTCCGGATATAAACTGTAAGTGGAATTTCAAAAAAAAATTTAAAACATTTTCATTGGGGCATAGCTCTGCTGATATTTGGTGAACTGTAACCTAAGGGTCCAAGCTGGCCCAGAAATTAAGGGAGAGGTGACTTCTCCCTCCTGGGAAAATAGGGAGGAGTTTGTTGCATCTAGGGAGGTGTTTTCGGATGGAGGACACACGACAGAAGCTCGGCTATATTATAAGCTCATATGAGCCTTTAGCTAATTTGTTTTTCCTATACTTTAATATAGGACCAATCAATAACAAAACAAAAATAAACACAAAAAAAACAAACATAAAACTATTTATGAAATTTCAGCTAGATCGGATGTAAACTGTAGGAGGATATAGCCAGAAATGAGGAATTAATAGAAATTTTCAAAGGGGTATAACTCTGCTAATATTTGGTGGATTGTAACCTTGAAATAATATGCGCTGCTCCACATTATGGTCTAACTACAAATCAAGTTTCAGCTTGATCGGATGTAAACTGTAGGAAGAGTTAGCCGGAAACAAAAGTTTACAGAAATTTTCAAAAGGGCATAACTCTGCTAATATTTAGTGGACTGTAACCTCGAAATAACAAGCGCTGCTCCACATCATGGTCTAACTATAAATAAAGTTTCAGCTTGATCGGATGTAAAATGTAGGAGTTAACCAGAAATGAAAAGTTTACAGAAATTTTCAAAGGAGCATAACTCTGTAAACATTTGGTGGACTGTAACCCCGAAATAATATGCGCTGCTCCACATCATGGTCTAACTATATACCAAGTTTCAGCTTGATCAGATGTAAACTGTAGGAGAAAGCCGGAAACGAAAAAGTTTACGGACGGACAGACAGACGCCATACCCCATAACATAATACGTCCTGTTTTTCAAACGGGCGTATAAAAATCGCATCTATTATCTGCTTATTTTTCCTGCTACAGAATTATGGTCAAGGAATAAGTGCTTCCCTGATGACAATTTAACCTTTATCACTCTGGGCTAATTCAGCAGATAATAAATTGAAATATTTTCTTGTTTTTCCCAGAAAACAGGATTACACATTTCACGCAAATTATCTCCTCTGGAGACAATATCCATGAAATGTCAAATCCTGTTTTCTGGGAAAAATAAACAAATATTTCATAATGTTGTCAGCTGAAAATGTTACTCAGAGTGCTAAGTGTTAAATGTGTTTGGAACAAACTGAGCCCCAACATGAGAAAATGTACCTTCTGACTTATGCACCCAGCAAAGAGTCAAATCAGCCTGCACATTTGTGCAGTCCCATCAGAATATTCACAGGGCGATATTTGTATGGCCTAGAATGCAAAATTTCTTCATGTGGACAACAAGGACTCCGATCAGATTGCATGGATATGAAGATAATTAATTAAAGTCTTCACTGGGCACACACGTCAGAAGGTAAGTTTTCTCATGTTCTAAATCAATTAGAGATTGTTCTCAAAGGTTAGACTGTACTTATGGAAGACAATTTGTTTGTATCATAATGCTCATTAGTTCTACAGACCAATTTAAACACAATGTTTCACAATAAAATCATTCAGAACCTCTCTGTTGTTAATGGAGAGTATGTTCTCGCCTTGTTCTGGCAGTGGTTGGCAGAAAGCTGTTCTTTACATTAATCTGACAGGTAAATGGCCACTGTTTTTCCAGAAAAATAAAGCAACATTCATTCTTCAAAAGTTTCCTTTCAGAAGAGATTCTCATCGACTGATTATTTAAATGTCCTAACTACAAATTCTAACACACATTAACTATTTACTAGCTAAAACTAGGCATTAAAATGGTTACCATAAAACAATATTATGGTTGCACACATGCCTGCTGATATAAGAAAAATATTTTTGAAAAAAATTGTATTTATCTTAGGAAAAGCAGTCAAGCTGCTTCTTGAAGCTGTATCTTTAAACACAAGATAAAATTTAAGAATGAATATTAACCAAAAGGAATTTATTATACAGGTAAAATTTGGCTTGAATCAATTGGTAACAATGGAACCAGAAATGTTCATGCCAACTACAATTATAGGTCACATGGCATAATATCGTAATCACATGGCCAGTTGCCAGTCAGAATACACAAATAATAACACACTTCACACAGTTGATTAGGATCATTGTCAGCAATGAGACGAACAAACGAGCCAGGATGAAAACAATAACATTAAAAAGGTCTATATGGGCTGCGCCATGTGAAAACACGTCTTCAGGCATATGCAGACAGCAAAGACCCAGATCAGCCTGCGCATCAGTGCAGTTTGATCTTGGCTTTTGCTGTCCATAGACTGAACCACTTAATACTATAGAAGTTTCAATAGAGAGCAAATGCCCAGATGAGACTGTGCATGTGCAGGATGTTGTGAATCTGCACATTTTGCGCATATCTGGAGGCACCTTTTCACTTGACACGGCCCATATTATTAGACTCAGACAAACTGATTAGAATGACTTCATCTCTGTCACAACTTACAAAATATGTTTTCTTCGAGAAATAAGAAAAATATATATCTCATAATCTGGATACTCTTCTTAACTGGAGCTATAAAGTCATTATACTTGTCCTCAGGTAAATGGAACAAGTTGGACATCAGATATGGTATTGCCACAGATCTGTTATCACCATAGCTCCAGATAAGGAGCTTTATTTAACTTGAAAGTAGTGATAGCTTTCTTATTTCTTAACAAAAATAAATGTCATGGGTACTCATTAGAAGTGCCTTGCAGAGGTGCTTCTAATGAGTACCCACAATGTTTTCATGGAGAAATAAGAAAACTATTTTATGGATACAACCTCTTATCTGGAGCAATGTACTGCCAACAGTTTTCTCAGAATGTGGTACATTTGCTGTTAGAAAGAAAGTCCACTTACGTATTATCTTCATTTGTTGACTCTCCATCGAGGCCCATGAATAGCTGTATTGCACAAGATAATGGATTGTCTTCAGCTGTTGACAAAAATCTGTGGATCACATATTCCATAAGATCATTCATTTCCTGAATAAAAAGAGAAACCTAAGGTGAATACACATACCAAAATAACTAAGTATAGGAGCAGACAGGCTTGAGCAAGCCATGCGGACCCAGATCAGAAGCCACAGAAAGTGGCATCCGATCAGGGTCTGCACTGTTTGCACTCATTTAGCAATATTTTAAACATATCAAGAAGTAGAAGAATAGACCTTTTCAAATTTTAGGACAAATAGTGTAAGAAGTTGAGCTGTCCCAATACTTAGGGTAAATACCGTAATCTCAAGATAAAAGCTAAGTAAAAGAAGCGTATTTCCATTAATATTGGGCCATTTAGCTCATTACCATACTTAGGCTAAAATTTAAACATCTTTTTTACTACCTGTTGACAAGTCTAAAGCCTGTTAGACTGAGTGGAAAACAGATGTAGACCTAGATCAGATGCCACTTTCTGCAGCATCTGATCTGGGCCTACACTGTTTGCTCAGGCCTGACTGTCGAAATAGAGCTATTACAGTAGGTATTACTGATAACTTTTCGAGTTTGCATATTTGGTTGAAAAAAAATGGCCAAGATAGACTTGTTTAGCTCACCTGATTACCAGACAAGTTTCGAGTCAGTTGGCCTATTGATTCAAGAGAATAAGTTCAATACAGATTTTCAAGATGGTGGGCATCTTGGATTTTCAGTCAGAATGACTTTTACAACTTTTGTACAAAACACCTCGACACTTCAAATGAGGTTCCGAGTCAATTGGCCTTTTGGTTCAGGATAAAAAAGTTCAAAATATCTTGGCTTTCCGATCAGAATGATTTTCGCTATTTTTGATCTAAAAGTCACCCAGATACTTTCTCTCAAGTTTCCAGTTGATTGGCCTAAATGTTCAATTCAGCAGAAGTTCAATTAGATTTTCAGAATGGTGACTATGGCCACCATAATGGATTTGAGATAAAAACAAATTTATCTACTTTTGATCTACAAGTCACCCAGATGCTTTCAAGCTTTGAGTAAATTGGCCTTTTGGTTCAGATGAAGAGGCCCAAAATAGATTTCCAAGTAGTTGCCATGGCGGCCATCTTAGATTTCAGCTATTTTTGATCTACTAGTCACCCCAATGCTTCCGAACCAAGTTTCAAGTCAGTTGGCCTTTCCGTTCAGTAGAAGAATCAAACAAGAGGGCCATGGATGGCCCTGGATCGCTCACCTGATTTATATTGTACAAATGGTGACCAAAGGGACATTTCTGTGATATTATTTCAAAACCAGCCTGGCTGGCTGTCTAGAAGTGGTTTTAAGGTTTGTCTACTTTTAGCTATGGTTCAGTGGAGCAAAACAATTTTGAGCAATTTTATAAGAGGGTCACCCATAGAATATTCCTGTGAAATTATCTACAAATCTGTCTAGCCTTTTAAAGGAAGAAGTCATTTTCTTTTTTTGTTTTAAGCTCTTATGGCCATCTAGTTCAGCAGAGTGGAACGATTTGAGCATTTTTGATAGCTGAGCACCCAAAAAATTTTCCTGTAAAATCATTTCAAAATCAATCCACCCATTTAGGAGGAGAAGTCGTTTAACCCTTACCCTGCTGAATAAATTAATTTAACCACACCCATTTCTGACCATCAACCATTCATAATCAATAATCATAATAATAATCATAATTTCTGACCAATCTACCAATCATAAACCAGTCTGTTCATTTACGCTATCTCCTCCCTCTATACTACAGTCATGAAACACCCCTTAAACATTTAAAACTAGAGCAAGTGCCCAGAGAGTCACGAATATCCCCGGCCGGCGCCATTTCTTAATTATAAAATATTTTAAAGTTAATGACAATGAAGGCAAGATATAGTTTACAATGTCAGTCTCTGAGTGACACTGATCTATCATCCCAAGTACAACTTTCCTGGAGTAAATAGTCTTCAAGACATGAAGCAAATTTGCTAGGCCATAAAATATAGGTCACTAACCTACATATACTTAAGAAATTAATCTGATGGTCACACTGATGCATTATACCAACTATGATGTTAATCCATTAAATAATCTAAAAGATATTAAGTAAAATCACTAGACCATGAAATACAGGTCATACTGATTTATATTTACTTTGAGGTGAAAGTTTGGGTTACACTGTGTCATTATATGTAAATATGACATTTAGGTATCAAACAGTGGGAGATATAAGACAAAATCACAGAGCTATGAAATATAGGTCACATAATCCCAAAATATGATAGTAATACATCAAATTGTCTTCAAGATGTAACATAAAATCACTGGACTATAAAATATAGGTCACAATGACCTACATTTACTTTCAGGTCAACTGTTGGACCATATCAATTCATAATCCCAAATAATGATGTTCATACATCAAATAACATTTAAGATATGTGGCAAAATTACTGGACCATGAAATACAGGTCAATGTGACCTACATTTGTTATGCTGTCAATTGTGGTGTCACACAGAACCAATATTCCAAGTATCACATTAATCTGTGAAACAGTCTTCAAGATATAAGACAAAATCACTGGAGCATGAAAATATGATCACAATGACCTTGATCTTATTACACTGAATGTTGATGTGATAAACATGTCTGATGCCCATCCTTTGTTTGTATAAATCAACTGCAACATACTACTTTAATGAGGCATTAATCCATGAAATAGGCTTCAAAATATAAGCCAAAATCATTGAAGCATGAAAATAAGGTCACAATGACCTTGACCATATTACACTGAATGTTGATGTGATAAACATGTCTCATTAATAAGAGGTTGTTTGTATAAACTGACTGCAATATACTACTTTATTGGATGTCCTAGATTTTGACCTCTAGCCCCGCCATGGGGCATGACCCAGGGGTCCATAGATGTAGAATGGAAGAGAACCCTCCCAGGTACCCCTATACCAAATATGAAAAGTTTTTGATCAGTGGCTGCAGAGTTATAAGTAATCAAAAAACTTCGAAGTAAAACTTGGTTTCTATATAGAAAGGGTTAACGGACAAAATCACACCCAGACAGATGGACGGAACGATGGACGGATGGATGGACGGATGGACAGACAAACGGACTAACGGAACGGACAAAACTATATACCCCTTCGGCATACTTTGTATGCTGGGAGTATAATAAAGTCCTTGGGCTCACAGGGAGGAGTCAAAAGGTCAAGAAAAGGTCTGGCTTTGTGATGGCACACCATTAAATGTGATATTTGAAACATACATCCACATCTGTACAATACCAGGGCCCAGTTGTTCAAAGCTAACGACGTCGTTAGTTAACGTTAACGATTCGTTAAAATTTACATCGAGTGATACGCAAATATGCTGAAATTTTTTGCAGTGCGAAAGCTACTCAGCAAAAAATATCAGAATATTGTATATGGAATCCGCTAAAACAGTTAACGAAATGACCCTTAACGAGCTCGTTAAGCTAACGATGCTTTGAACAACTGGGCCCAGAGCTCTAGATAAGGCACTTCTTTTTCAACAAAAAAATGTCGATATATTTCATATTTCTCCATAAAAAATATGTTGTGGCAACTTGTGGGTACTCAGTAGAAGTGCCGCAATAAGGGGCTTCTACTGAATACTCACAACATACATTTCTATGGAGAAATAAGAAGCTTTGTTTGAGTTAAGATTTAACAAGAGGTCCAAGGGCCATGTCTCGCTCACCTGAGTTACATAGCCACTGCAGATATGCAGATGTTATGCAACATTTTTCCAATCCTGTCATCACAACTAATGAAAAGATCATCATTTAAGCAGTTCTTAATTTTGAAGAATATATAACATGACAGTCAATGGAGCGTGATCATTTGAACAAACTCTCCATCACATTTCAACAGTAGGATCAATGTGAAATCTGGTGGCAAATGGCTAAGTGGTTTCTGAAGAATCAGGATTTTATACATGTAAACAGCACAGTGGTAGGGAAATATAATAAACAAGAAAAAAGATGGCAGCCATCTTGGATTTCCAATCAGAATGATTTTAGCTACTGTTGATCTACAAGTCACCTCGATACTTCCAATTAACTCGAGTCAATTGCCCTTTCGGTTCAGGAGAAAAAGTTCAAAACAGATTTTCAAGATGGCCACCATGGCCGCAGTTTGGGATTTCCTATCACAACGATTTAAGCTATTTTTTATCTACAAGCCACCCCGATGCTTCCTACCAAGTTTCAAGTCAATTGGCCTTTCAGTTCAGAAGAAGAAGGGAAAAATAGATTTTCAAGATAGCCGCCATCTTGAATTTCTGATTGGAACGATTTTAGCTATTTTTATATTTACAAGTCATCCTGATGCTTCCTACCAATTTTCAAATCAACTGGCCCTTTGGTTCAGGAAAATAAGCGAAAAAAAGAGTTTCAAGATCATCTTGGATTTCCGATCCAAACAATTTAAGCTATTTTAGATCTACAAGTCACCCCAATGCTTCCTACCAAGTTTCAATCAAATGGCCTTTCAGTCCAGGAGAGAAAGCGAAAAATAGATTTTCAAGATGGCTGTCATAGTGGCCATCTTGGATTTCTGATAGGAACGATTTTAGCTATTTTTGATCTACAAGTCACCCTGATGCTTCCTACCTACTTTAAAGTCAATAAGCCTTTCGGTTCAGGAGAAGAAGTGAAAAATAGATTTTCAAGATGGCCACCATGGCAGCCGTCTTGGATTTCCAATCGGAACGATTTTAGCCATTTTTGACCTATAAGTCACCCCGATGCTTCATACCAAGTTTCATGTCAATTGGCTTTTGGGTTTAGGAGAAGAAGCGAAAAAAAGATTTTCAAGATCTTGGATTTCCGATCAGCATGATTTTAGCTATTTTTATCTACAAGTCACCCTGATGCTTCCTACCAATTTTGGAGTCAGTTGGCCCTTTGGCTCAGGAGATGTAGTGAAAAATATATTTTCAAGATGGTGGCCATGGCAGCCATCTTGGATTTCCAATCATAACGATATGAGCTATTTTTGATCTACAAGTCACCCCAATGCTTCCTACCAAGTTTTGAGTCAACTGTCATTTGGGTTTAGGAAAAGAAGCGAAAAACAGATTTTCAAGATGGCCGCCATGGTTGCCATTTTGGATTTACAATCGGCACGATTTTAGCTATTTTTAATCTACATGTCACCACAATGCTTCCTACCAAGTTTTGAGTCAACCGGCCTTTCAGTTCAGGAGAAGAAGAAAAACTAGATTTTCAAGATGGAGGCCATGGCGGCCATCTTGGATTTCCGATCGGAACGATTTTAGCTATTTTTGATCTACAAGTCACATTGATGCTTCCTACTAAGTTTCGAGTCAATTGACTTTTGGGTTTAGGAGAAGAAGCGAAAAATAGATTTTCAAGATGGCCGCCATCTTGATCTTACATCGGCATGATTTTAGCTATTTTTGATCTACAAGTCACCCCAATGCTTCCTTCCAAGTTTCGAGTCAACTGGCCTTTCGGTTCAGGAGAAGAAGCAAAAAATAGATTTTCAAGATGTCTGCCATGGCAGCCATCTTGGATTTCTGATCGGAACAATTTTAGCTATTTTTGATCTGTAAGTCACCCCAATGCTTCCTACCAAGTTTGGAGTCAATTGGCTTTTGGGTTTGGAGTAGAAGCGAAAAATAGATTTTCAAGATGGCTGCCATGGCGGCCATCTTGGATTTCCCATCAGCATGATTTTAGCTATTTTTGATCTACAAGTCAACCCGATGCTTCCTAGCAAGTTTGGAGTCAATTGGCCTTTGGGTTCAGGAGAGGAAGCGAAAAATATATTTTCAAGAATGGCGGCCATCTTGGATTTCCAACAGAACGATTTTAGCTATTTTTGATCTACAAGTCACCCCAATGCTTCCTACCAAGTATCAAGTCAATTGGCCTGGGGGTGTAGGAGGAGTAGGCTTTTAAAGCAGTTGTTGATGCTGCACGACGCATGATGCACGACGGACATTGACTGACCACAATAGCTCACCATGAGCACTTCATGCTCAGGTGAGCTAAAAACAGCCCAGTCAACACATTAAGGTCATGTCAAGCTGGTCAGTTTTACCTAACCATTTTGTCCTGGGCAGGCTTAGTCTTTTAAGCGGTTAATCAGTGCTTGTGCACATTCTTTTGCCTGAAACTGACACCTACCCTACTTGAATCAGCTGAAGGGAGAGAATGACCATAGAAAATTTTTCAAGATCAATCTCCACTAAAGAATATTGCCGGACCTGGCGGGGATTGAACCCACGACCTCCTGATCAGCAGTCTGACAAGCATCTGACTGAGCCATCGAGGCTAGCTAAGGAGACATACCATATTCGATCTAATTACCGCACATACCCCTATAAGCGCACAGTCAAGAAATTCCGTAGTCTTCAGATTATAGCCAGTGTACTTTTTCTTTACTTCTTTATGAAGGCATATGTTGTGGGTACTCATTTGAATTGCATCGACTTGTCGATGCAATTCAAACGAGCACCCACTACATATGCCTTTATAAAGAAAGTCAGAAAAAATCGTATAATCATTATCAAATAAGTCCTTTTCTGACCTTTTTTATAGTGTATCCTTAGCAGGTAGATACATATTTTACCACAACTGAGTGTTCCCAGTAATTTTGAAAAACCTAAGCGCACAGTGCGGTAATTAGGTCTAATACGGTAAAAAGAAATAGTTTTCTGGATACTCCTCTGATCTAAAACTCTACAACTAATGAACCTACCCTACTGTGCTTTCCACATCTTTCAGAAAGTCGTTTTTTTGCTTAGGGCTTTACACAGAAGAAAATTTGCAAACTTTTGTCATGACTTAATGCAAATCCATCTGTCGTAACTTCCTACGCATAAAAACTTTTATTCTATTCACTGTTTTTAAAAAAATCAACTATTTTCACTTTTTCCCATAGTAAAAATGAATGCAAATTATGCAGAAATCTGTAGGGTAGGTAACTTTGAGGCAGATTTTCAACAAGTTCCTTTTCTTCAATTTTTCAGAAATTTTCACAATATTGTTGTGAAACATGAATACTTTAAAATTCAGCAATGAAAAGTAAAGATTATTTTCCCAGACAAAAATTCAAAAAAATCATTTTACTGTAGAAATTGCATAGGTCAGGCCAATTTTTGGACGTAAATTTAATTTTAGGGACATATTTGAGAGCAAAACATTGAAACAGAAAAGACAAATGGTTCTTGATATGATATGGTCAATCAGAACAAATTCTTTTCATTTAAGATAAAATGCCAAGCAAACAATGTCTTTCTGAGTGATGTCGAAAGGACAGTAGTGATTGGAAACTTCCTGTCCCAGATTTCTATTCAAAGTTTTGAGAATGACAACTTATGAACTTACCCTAGTAATTGGAAACTCCCTGTCCCAGATTTCTATGCTAGTTTTGAGAATGTCAACTACTGAACCTACCCTAGTGACTGGAAACTCCCTGTCACAGATTTCTATGGAAGTTTTGAGAATGTCAACTACTGAACCTACCCCAGTGATTGGAAACTCCCTGCCCCAGATTTCTATGAAAGTTTTGAGAATGTCAACTACTGAACCTACCTTAGTGAGTGGAAACTCCCTGTCCTAGATTTCTATGAAACTTTTGAGAATGTAAACTAATTAGCCTAATCTAGTGATTGGAAACTCCCTGTCCCATATTTCTATAAAAGTTTTGAGAATGTCAACTTCTGAACCTATCCTAGTGAATGGAAACTCCCCTCCCTGTTCAAGATGTCTATGAAAGTTTTGAGAATGTTTACTAATGAACCTACCATAGTGATTGGAAACTCCCTGTCCTAGATTTCCATGAAAGTTTTTAGAATGTCAACTAATGAACCTACCCTAGTTATTGAAAACTCCCTATCCCAGATTTCTATGAAAGTTTTGAGAATGTCAACTTCTGAACCTACCCCAGTGATTGGAAACTCCCTGTCCCAGATTTCTATGAAAGTTTTATGAATGGGAACTAATGAATCTACCCTAGTGATTGGAAACTCCCTGTCTGAGATTTCTATGGAAGTTTTGAGAATGTCAACTACTGAACCTACCCTAGTAATAGGAAATTCCGTCCCAGATTTCTATGAAAATTTTGAGAATGTAAACTAATTGGCCTACCCTAGTGATTGGAAATTCCCTGTCCCATATTTCTATGAAAGTTTTGAGAATGTTTACTAATGAACCTACCATAGTGATTGGAAACTCCCTGTCCCAGATTTCTATGGAAGTTTTGAGAATGTCAACTACTGAACCTACCCTAGTAATTGGAAACTCCCTGTCCCACATTTCTATGAAAGTTTAAAGAATGTCAATTAATGAACCTACCATAGTGATTGGAAACTCCCTGTCCCAGATTTCTATGGAAGTTTTGAGAATGTCAACTATGGAACCTGGTGATTGGAAACTCCCTATCCCATATTTATATAAAAAGTTTTGAGAAAGTCAAATACTGAACCTATCCTTGTGATTGGAAACACCCTGTCCCACATTTCTATGAAAGTTTAAAGAATGTCAATTAATGAACCTACCATAGTGATTGGAAACTACCTGTCCCAGATTTCTATGGAAGTTTTGAGAATGTCAACTACGGAACCTAGTGATTGGAAACTCCCTATCCCATATTTATATAAAAAGTTTTGAGAAAGTCAAATACTGAACCTATCCTAGTGATTGGAAACTCCCTGTCCCACATTTCTATAAAAGTTTAAAGAATGTCAATTAATGAACCTACCCTAGTGATTGGAAACTCCCTGTCCCAGATTCCCATGAAAGTTTTGATTGATTGATTGTGTTGGGGTTTAACGACATGTCAACCCTTGAGGGTCATTTTGTGTCATCTCCCAGAGAAAGGGAGAAAAGAGATAGAAGAGAGAGTAGAGGAGATGAAAGAGAGGGACAGGGAAGAATGAGGAACAGGAATGAAAATGACGAGACAGAAGAAATAAAAACATTCCCCCTCTACCCTTACCCACTACAAGGATAGCAGGCCTTGCCCAACTGTAAGCCAATATCAGTTGGATGCCCCAGTGATGTAAGATACACAGCACCTTCGCACCACCCGACCACCCCCCATGAAAGTTTTGAGAATGTCAACTAATGAACCTACCCTAGTGACTGGAAACTCCTTGTCACATCTTTCTAAGGAAGTTTTGAGAATGTCAACTATTAAACCTATCCTAGTGATTGGAAACTCCCTAATGCATCGTTCTATGAAAGTTTTGAGAATGTCAACTACTGAACCTACCCTAGTGATTGGAAACTCCCTGTCCCAGATTTCTATGAAAGTTTTGAGAATGTCAGCTACTGAATCTATCCTAATGATTGGAAACTCCCTGTCTCAGATTTCTATGAAAGTTTGAGAATGTCAACTAATGAATCTACCCTAGTGACTGGAACTCCCTGTTCTAGATTTCTATGAAACTTTTGTGACTGTCAAGTAATGAACCTACCCTAGTGATAGGACACTCCCTGTCACAGATTTCTATGAAAGTTTTGGAAATGTCAACTACTGAACCTCTCCTAGTGATTGGAAACTCCCTCTCCCATATTTCTATGATAGGTTTGAGAATATCAACTAATGAACCTATCCAAGTGATTGGAAACTCCCTGTCCCATATTTCTACGAAATTTTGAGATTGTCAAGTAATTAACCTATCCTAGTGATTGGAAACTCCCTATCCCATATTTCAATGAAAGTTTTGAGAAAGTCAAGTAATGAACCTATCCTAGCAATTGGAAACTCCCTGTCCCATATTTCTACGAAAGTTTTGAGAAAGTCAACTAATGAACCGACCCTAGTGATTGGAAACTCCCTGTCCCAGATGTCTATAAAAGTTCTGAGAAAGTCAACCAATGAACCTATCTAGTGATTGGAAACTCCCTGTCCTTTGAGAATGTCAACTAATGAACCTATTCTTGTGATTGGAAACTCCCGATTCCAGACTTCTATGAAAGTTTTGAGAATGTCAACTGATGAACCTACCCTAGTGATTGGAAACTCCCCGTCACAGATTTCTATAAATGTTTTGAGAATGTCAACTAATGAACCTACCTTAATGATTGCAAACTCCCTGTCCAAGACTTCTATGGAAGTTTTGAGAATGTCAACTAATGAACCTACCCTAGAAATTGGAAACTCCCTGTCCCATATTTGTATTGAAAGTTTTGACAATGTCAACTAATGAACCTAACCTAGGGATCGGAAACTTCCTGTCCTAGATTTCTATGAAAGTTTTGAGAATGTCAACTACTGAACCTACCCTTGTGATTGGAAACTCCCTGTCCCAGATTTCTATGAAAGTTTTGAGAATGTCAACTTGCAGAAGAGCGTCTGGATTGAGGCAGTCTCCAGCAACATGGTGCATCATCGTAAATACACAGTTATTCACATGGTGGTCATTCCTTACAAAATTTTGAAGTAAATGGCCATACTGTTGCATTACTGTGTCTGTGGCAAACCTGAATAATAAAAATACATATAATAATAATAATATTAACAATTATAATTACAATAATAACAAGAAGCCCATGGGCCACAATGCTCACATGAGTTAACTGCTGAAAGTTAACCAGGTCATTTACTTATCATTCCCTATCAGCCTGTCAAGTTTCAAGGCAATGGCTTCAAAAGGTTTTGAGATATCTTGCTTACAAAGTTAAAATGCTAAAATATTCAAAGGGCTATAATTAGTAAAAAAAAAAAAAAGGATAAGAGGAACATTTCTGTGAAATCATTTTGAACTCAGGCCACTGGCCAAGGAGGAGAGGTTGGTTAATGTTGTTGTTTTTTTTTTCTATTTTTAGCTCTGGTGGCCATTTTGTTCAGTTGAGCAGAACTATTTTTAGCAATTTTGGTAAAGGGCCATAAGAGGAACACCTCTGTGCAAATAATTTGAAATCAGGCCACTGGTCATGGAGATGTCTTTTAAAGGTTTTTCTATTTTTAGCTATGGCCACCATTTTGTTCAGCCAAGCAGAACCATTTTAGCAATTTAGGTTGAGGGCCATTGGAGGAACACTTCTGTGCAAATATTTTGAAATTGGGCCATTGGCCAAGGACCAGATGTCGTTTGAAGGTTTTCTATTTGTAGCTCTGGTGGCCATCTTGTTCAATGGAGTGGAACCCTTTCAGCCATTTTGGAATTCAGAACAACAAAGTTTTAGCTCGTTTCCATCCAGAAGTCATCCTGTTGCTACAGAGCAAGTATTGGCTCAAACCGACCAAAGGTTTGGGAAGAAAAGTCAAAAATTGACTGTCAAGATGGCGGCTGTGGCAGCCATCTTGGATTTTCTATCGGCTCATTTAGCTATTTTGTGTACTGGGCGCCCTAATGCTCATCATCAAGTTTCAATTCAACTGGTTTATAGAGATGTCCAAAATATGAATTCTCAACATTTTTCCCATATATATGTATATGGCCCATACAAATGCATGGGGAAGCAAATTTGACCTTGCCGTAAAAAGGTCAAACATCAACATAGGACCATCATTTTAGCATTTTGGTAGATCTCCTGTCCCCCACAATTTGTGCAAAGACCAGGCCCCAGGGCTTATTTGGTTCTGGAGAAGAAGATTTTTAAAGGTTTTTACCATATAAGGGCATGGCAGCCATCTTGGTCAATGGATCATGACCATATTATCAATCTTTCATTCCCCTGACCCAAGAAGGCTCCACATGAAATTTAAGCAACATTGGCCAAGAGGCTTCAGAGGAGATGTCATTTGAAATTATCAACATTTTTTCCATACAAATGTATGGGGCCCATACAAATGCATATGGAAGCAAACTTGACCTTGACCTAAAATGGTCAAACTTCAATGTACGACCATCATTTTAGCAACTTTGGTAGATCTCCCGTCCCCAAAGATTTGTGTAAAGATTCAGCCTGTAGTCATCCTCTGTTCTGGAGTAGAAGATTTTTAAAGATATTTACCATATATGGGCACTGCGGCCATCTTGGTCAATGGACCACAACCATTTTAGCAATCTTTAATTTCACTGCCCAGGGAGGCTCCAAATAAAATTTGAGCAACATTGGCCCAGAGGCTTCAGAGGAGAAGTTTGAAATTCTCAACATTTTTCCCATACAAATGCATTGGGAAGCAAATGTGACCTCGCCATAAAAAGGTCAAATGTCAATGTACGACCATTATTTAAGCAACTTTGGTAGACCTCCCTTCCCCAATGATTTGTGCAAAATTCAGCTTGAAGGCATCCTTGGTTCCGGAGAAAAAGATTTTTAAAGACTTTTTACCATATATGGGCATGGCGGCCATCTTGGTCAGTGGACCACAACCATTTTAGCAATCTTAAATTCCACTGCCCAGGAAGGCTCCAAATGAAATTTGAGTAACATTGGCCCAGAGGCTTCAGAGGAGAAGTTTGAAATTCTCAAAATTTTTCCCATACAAACACATTGGGAAGCAAACGTGACCTCATCATAAAAAGGTCAAATGTCAATGTACGACCATTATTTTAGCAACTTTGGTAGACTTCCCATCCCCAATGATTTGTGCAAAGATTCAGCATAAAGGCATCCTTGGTTCTGGAGAAAAAGATTTTTAAAGGTTTTCGACCATATATGGGCATTGCGGCCATCTTGGTCAGCAGACTGCGACCATTTTAGCAATTTTTCTTTCGCCCAACCTAAGGAGGCTCCATATGAAATTTGAGCAAAATTGTCTCAGCGGCTTCAGAGAAGAAGTCATTTGAAAATCATAACGGATGGACGGACACACAGATGCACAGACGACAGACAAAAAGTGATTACTATAGCTCATCCTAAGCATAGATCAGGTGAGTTAACAAGAGCTGTCAGCAGACAGCATAGCTCACCTGGAATTGGGGAGATACTGCAGTATCAGGGAGATACAAGTAGATAACAATATTCCATGTGATAAAGTCTAATTCAAATGGGTGAGAATAATGAACAAGAACTATGTATTAAAATGAAGTTTTTATAAGTAAAATATATTTAAACTAGTAATACTTAACCTATAGATATGTTCTATTCTATTTAGTATTCAAACCTTCCACAGAAAAACAACAAGTCTTAACAGTGTTCATCCAGAAGGTCCCTTAGGCAGTTACCTGTGTGACGTCATTCTTCCCGCTATTTTGATCATGTGTCAGTTTCTTTGTAGAATAACTCCAAAATAACTGAGCGATGCAGGGAAGGAGGAATCTATAGGTTAAGCATTACTAGTTAAAATATGTTTTACTTATAAAAACTTCATTTTAACTGCATAATACATTAACCTATAGATAATGTGCTAGAATTAAAAGATTAGGAGGGAGGAGCTCCACTAATTCTAACATTAAAATATATATATTCCCTTAACTTCTGGATTAAGACCCAGGAAACTCTAAGGAATCAGATACATACAAGAATGATCTAGATTCACAATAACACATATATAAGTTATTAATTACCTTAACATATGGATAGCAGACTGGTGGGTGCCAGTCTTCTTAAGCATCCAAGGCTAGGTGTTCCTGGCACCCCACCATTTTTTGGGCAACAACTACTGGGCCCAAACTATGTAAATTTGCCATTTGCTGAGAATATTTCTCAAGTAGAATTTTGCAAAGGTAGAAGATTGATTCCAGACTGCTGCTTTGACGATTTCATTAAGCGGAACCTTATCAAAGAATGCCCAGGAAGAAGACAGTGCCCCAGTGATTGTTTTACCTGCGAGTCCCGCTTCATATACTCATATTTTTTTCTCTGGGACCCACAAATTTTGTATATGCGAGTCCCTGGACTCACAAAATACAGTAGAAAACTGTTCCAAAATATGTTACAGACTCATGGTTTTATCATGGGACTCAATGAATTTCAATCATGTGAGTCCTTGGGACTCAACAGAATCAAATAAATCACTGGTGCCCTAACTTCATGAGCTTTAATTTTTAGGAAAAAGACATCATGACTTTCCTATAGGCAAGCTTAATAGTATAAGCTACCCATCTCAATACAGAAGCCTTAGAGATGTCATGAATACCTTTAATTGGTAGGAATAATCTAGTTCTATTCTGACATAAGAACTAGTCATTTTAAGGTAAAATTTTAATGCTCTAATTGGGCATAAAATTCTATCCAAATGTTCCCTCTTACATGTTCGAGCTAAATTTGGGATAACTATAGGATCTGGGCAAATGGACGGAAGCTGATTCTTTGCCAAAAACCCAGTTTGTACTATCAATGATATTGAACCATCTGACTGATTGATCTTAAATGGTTTGTGTCCATTGCCAAAGCATGAATTTTGCTGCATCTCTTAGCAGTGGTAAGATCTAGCAGAAAGGCTGTTTAAATCGTAACATGAAGTAACGTGCAAACAAACTAAGACCCAAGATAAATCCCATTTTGGAGTAAGAGATCTTTGTACTTGACGTTGCAATTCAAAAGATCTAATTAATTCTATTAAGTGTATTTGAAATCATGGATCTATAGTCCTTGATGGTACTGATTTGACATTTTTTCTCAGGAAAAAAAGTATATAAGGAAGTTGGCTATAAATTTAAGATGGGCTGAGACCAGATTAATGTTCTTTCTATGACACCAATAGGAGTATACAACCCATTTTGCATTATAGACTTTCTGAATTGATGCTCTTCTTGATTTTGAGACAAAATCTGCAATGTTTTGCAAAAAATTTTTATCTCTAATTGATTGCTTGATAACTCCCAAGCGTGAAGTGCCAGAAATGGGAGATTTTGATATTGGAATTTTCCTTTTGCTTGTGTTAGTAATTTTGGAAAGCGCAGAAGATGAATGGAGGTTGATACTAGTAGTTGTAATACCTCTTAGAACCAAGGACGTTGAGGCCAAAGAGGAGACGTCCCTTGGCTAGAATAGAAGGTATCAGAATTGTTGGATGAAATGCATATGCATCTAGAAAGTTTCAGTTCATTGATAATGCATCTATTGCCAAGGCTTGATTGTCCGGAACTGGAGACACATACAATGGGAGTTTGTGATTGAATTGAGTCACAAACAAATTAGCATTGGGAAAACTGAGCATTTGAAAAATGGAATTTGCCATTGATCCAAGGACCATTCTGTATTGAGAGGTCTGTCCAATCTCTAGAGACGGTCTGCTAAGATACTGAATTTGCCTTGGATATGCCGAATTCTGAGGACAATATCGAGTTTTAGGCACCAGCTGAGAATTTCCCATATCTCCATGCATAGGTCAGAGGAATGTGTTCCTCCTTGTTTGTTGATATACGAGACCACTGTTGTATTGTCGGTGGAAATCATAACACAAGAGTGGTGTATATATTGTATGACTTTCTTCAGTGTATAACAAATAGCCATTATTTCCAGAATACTGATATAGAGATGGGATTGGTCTTGGTCAGAAACCATGAAAGGACAGTCTCATTGGTTAGAGATAAGCTCCCCATCCATAATAGCTGGCATCCGTAAAAAAGATGTTAACACTCTTTAGGACCAGTATGATCTGGGTCTGCACTGTTTGCTTAGGCCCATCTGTCACAATACTTAGGATCATTACGGTAAGAGGAAATGTTATGGCATTTTAGCTCTTGATAGGATTTCTTGTGCTATGGTTTGGTCATTTGTTGTCATAAATTTGACATTATCAGGGATCAATTATAAAATTTCTATGTCTGTGACCTTGAGGTTATAGGCGTGGGTGGGGGTGATGATGAATAAAACTTTGGACCTGTATCTATTATCATTTCAAATATGAACCAAATCTATCATATGATTTGGAAAATATGAGCTCTTAAAACACTTTAATATAAAATTTCGAAGTTCTTATTTTTGACCTTGAGGGCAAGGGCAGTGAGTATTGCTGAATAAAACTTTGGACCTGTATCTATCATCATGTCAAATATGAACAAAATCCATCATATGGTTTGGAAAATATGAGTTCTTAAAAATCTTTGACATTAAAAATTTCTAAGTCCATGACCTTGATCTGACCTTAACCATGAGGTAATGGGCTGGGGTATTGCTGAATAAAATTTTGGAACTATATCTATCATTATACCAAATATGAAACAAATCTATCAAACGGTTTGGAAAATATAAGCTCTTGAAAAAAACTTTAACGTAAATGTGGACGCTGACGCGAACTACTATGGTAGTGCAATAGCTCTTTCTGGACTTTGTCCAAGCAAGCTAAAAACAACTTCCTAAATACTTTTAGGTCTGAAAAAAGTAAAAATCGCACGAAAATTGTGAGGAACTTCTTTTTTTTTTTTTTTTTTTTTTTGTTGAGACATGCCCCCATCCAGTACATTAAACGAAAGGCCAGCATAAATAGGTGCGAATCCCACACTCTATAATAATCTCTGAAAAAAAAACCCAAACAAACCCGAGCCGCAGTCCTACTAACCACACAGAAAAAGGACAGAGAAGGGGCTATTCTCATGCTGTCTTTTGGCATAACAAAGCTGGCAGCCTATGTGAATAAAAAACTAGAACAGTGTTTTCGGAGGAAAACGTATGTCCCCCCACCAGTTTGAACAGACATATTGTTAAAATAGATTGAATCTATAATAAACTCAAGGTCACAATACACCTATATGTAAGTTTGGTCAAAATTCATCCATTCCTCAATGAGATAGGGTGCTGACAAGACATTTTCCGAAATCATAGCCCTTGTGTAACCATGAAAATGGGATCAAAGTCACAAAAAATCTAATCAGTTCTTGTCTCTGTCTCAACAATATAGCTGTGCAAGCTTGGTCAAAGTCCATCCATTCATTCAGCAGATAGCATGCAGACAAGCCACTATCCAACAATCTGAGCCCTCCTGCGACCTTGAAAATGGGGACAAGGTCACCAAAATAAAATTAGTTACTTTCCATGCCACAACAATTTGGCTGTGCAAGTTAAAATCCATCCATTCCTTCAAGAGATGCAGTGCAGATAAGCAGTTTTCCAACAATCTAAGCCCTAGTGTGACCTTGAAAATGGGGTCAAGGGCACCAAAATCTAATTAGTTCTTTTCCATGTCACAACAATATAGATGTACAAGTTAGGTCAAAATCAATCCATTCCTTTAGGAGACAGGGTGAAAATGAGGTCAAGGTCATCAAAATATAATCAGTTCCGATGCATGTCCCAAAAATATACTGCTGTGCAAGTCTGGTCAAAATCTACTCATTCCTTCAGGAAACAAGGTGCAGACAAGCCATTTTCCACCAATCTAAGCCTTAGTGTGACCTTGAAAATGGGGTCAAGGTCATCAAAATCTAATCAGTTCTTTTGCATATCTCAACAATTAAGATGTTGAAGTTTGGTCAAATTCCATTCATTCATTTAGGTGATAGGGTGCAGACAAGCAGTTTTCCAACAATTTAAGCCTTACTGTGACCTTGAAAATGGGGACAAGGTCACCAAAATCTAATCAGTTCTTTTCCATGTCTCAACAATATAGCTGTAGAAGTTTGGTCAAAATCCATTGATTCATTCAAGAGATAGGGTGCATACAAACCATTTTCCAACAAATCTAAGCCCTCCCATGACATTAAAAATGGGGTCAAGGACACCAAAATCTAATCAGTTCTTTTACGTGTCCCAGCATTGTACATGTGCAAGTTTTGTCAAAATCTATTCATTCGTACACGAGATAGGGTGCGGACTAGACATTTTCCAACAATCTAAGCCCTCCTGTGACCTTGAAAATAGGGTCAAGGTCACCAAAATCTAATCAGTTCTTTTACATGTCCCAGCAATGTAGATGTGCAAGTTTGGTTAAAATCTATTCATTCCTTCAAGAGATAGGATGCAGACAAGCCATTTTCCAACAATCTAAGCCATCCCCTGACCTTGAAAATGGGGTCAAGGTCACCAAAATCTAATCAGCATTTTTCCCCCTCCCAATGATATATTTGTGTAAGTTTGGCTAAAATCTGTCCATTCAATGCGATAGTGTGCAGAAAAGAGGCTACGCCCCATTTTTCAACAATCTAAGCCCTCCTGTGACCTTGAAAATGGGGTCAAGGTCACCAAAATCTAATCAGCATTTTTCCTCCTCTCAATGATATATTTGTGTAAGTTTGGCTAAAATCTGTCCATTCAATAAGCAGATAGAGTGCAGACAAGAGGCTACGCCCCATTTTTCAACAATCCAAGCCCTCCTGTGACCTTGAAAATGGGGTCAAGGTCACCAAAATCTAATCAGCATTTTTTCCCCTCCCAATGATATATTTGTGTAAGTTTGGCCAAAATCTGTCCATTCAATAAGGAGATAGAGTGCAGACAAGTGGCTACGCCGACGTCGACAAGATATGCACAAAAAAACAATATGTCCCCCCCCCCCTCCCCCCTAGTGGGGGTACATAATTATGCATGCTTGTTTGTAACCAAAAATTTGGGAATGCTTAAAGCGACGGGTTTGAGTGTAAAGAGGTATGTGAAATCTTGAGCATCTGAAATGGATTTCTTTGTGTAGTCTGTTATAGGGTGAGCTGCGCCATCCTTCACATGGTATTTGTAACTGTTGAACGGTGCACATGTAAAAATCGACAAAGGAGATATAAGTTTCCCATAGGTGGAGTGAATAGTGATATCTCTATATCAATCATAAATACAGATATCTCTAATTGAAATGCAGATATCTCAAACTGAAATACAGATATATGTATTTAATTAGGAAATTCAGATATTTCATTTCAAATACAGATATACACATTTCAATTAGAGATACCTGTATTTTAAATGCATATATCCATAATTCAGCTTAATTAGAGATCTCTAATTGAAATACAGATATCTGTATTTGGAATGTACATATTACTACCTGAAATGCAGATATCTATATCATGATCGAAACAGAGATGCCTGTATTTCTCAAATACCACTATCTGCATTTCAGATAGAGATCTCTCTATTTCAATTTCAGATATCTGTATTTCAATTTGCTTTGGTTTGATTGTTTTTCTTACATGGTATGTCTGTTTTGGGTTTTTTTTTTTGTTATTTTGTTTTTTGTTTTTGTTTCTTGTTGTTGTTATTGTTTGTTTTATTTGCTTTGTTTGAATTTTTTTCTTACATCGTATGTTTTGTTTTGTTTGTTTGTTTATGTTTTGTCTTGGTTGTTTTGTTTTGTTTGTGTTGAGGTTTTACGGCCCTGTCAACCCAATGGGGTCATGTCGAGAATGGTCAGTTTACCTAACCACGTTTACTGGGCAGGCTTAGTCCTCTAAGCGGTTAACCAGTATTGTGCACATTCTTTCACCAGAAACTGACAACCGCCCTTCTTGATTTGTCTTGCTTGTTTGTTTTATGTTTTGTCTTGTTTGTTTGTTTCATGTTTTGTCTTGGTTGTTTTTCTTACAAACTCTGTCACTATTACTGTTTTTGTTTTTCTCACATGGTATGTTTTGTTTAGTTTTATGTTCTGTTTTGTTCTTATTATTTGTTTTCTCACAAACTGTGCCACTTACTGTTTCACGTGATCAAGCATGTCTATTTTCTGTTTGCTGATGTAACCCTTGCCAATCCACTCCTCAAATAACAACAAGAAATAGTGGTTGGTGACAATCACATCCCGCAGAAACAGGTTGCTATGGTAACTGGACTTAAACTGACGAATAAGCCATAGAAACAACTGTCGTAGATCAGTCATGTTTGCAAGATCTCCTGAAAAAATAAAAGCAATATAGGGCTTCTTCTTTCATTTATCTTTTTCTATATTTTTTTTTTTTTTTTTTTCAAAATGTAACTCCTGCACAACATTACGTCCTTAGGCCAAATAAAAAATATGTGTGTTTAGGGCAACATGTTGATGAAAACAGGTATGGTAGGTAGGTGTTTTTTGTGTTTTTGTTGTTTTGATGTTGTTTTTTTTTTGTTTGTTTGTTTGTTTCATTTTTTACTTTTCTTAAATAGCATAATTACCAAATATATTTGGACTTGGAACCATAATTTGCATAAAATTTAACCATGTCTGTCTGACTACTCTTTGATGCATCTAAAACGTACTGATTAGAATGAAAACCAGTGTAGACCCTGATCAAACTGCTCCTATAGGAACAGTTTGATCTGGGTCTACACTGTTTGTTCAAACCTGCTTGTCCAAATTTTTAGCATGATTATGGTAGCACAAATGTTTTTATCCTAATATCACCTTTTTTTTTTTTTCAATAAACATGGAAAACATGAACAACAATGCATCAGGAGAGTTTGGTAGGGTAGTGTTACCCTAAACACACATATCTTTTGTTCGACCTTATTTCCGGAAGCAACTGTCACCACAAATAAAGATATGAAAATAGATTTCTGCAACTTTCCAAAAGTATAAACACAAAAGGGATCTGTAATTATTTGGGTTACAAACTTTACAGGACTCAGTGGCATCGTTAAACATGGTCAAACAGTCCCCTCTATAGAAGTGGGTTGTGAGTTCAAATCCTGTTTAGGCAGACAAACTTCTTGACTCAAACAAGAGGCCCCTGGGCCAGACGTTATGCAACATTTTTCCAATCTTGTCATTGCAACTAATGAAAGGATCATCATATGAGCAGTTCTTGGTTTTGAAATAGAAGAATGTGTAACAGGGAAATTTTTTATGATATTTTAATTCAGTGAAATTTGACTTTCATTTTAATTTTAATGTAATATTTCAAGTTTTTCATTTAGACAAAGTCTTATTCCTAAACAGCATGCTAAACTACCACAAAGAGCTTTTACATTAAGTAAAGAGATGCACAATAATTTGATTTGTACTGACCAAATACAACTATTGTTTTGCCTTTTTTTTTGCAAAAAGATCAAACCTTCATATCACCTAATATTTATAATAAGTGGCTGCGCTAAATATGTGCATTATCAGGTCTTTTCCTTACAAAAGGTACAAACTAAATAATTCATTCACTGGTATGTGTGAAAATTGTAAGTGTTAATTCTAGTAAGTTAATCTTTTATGAGGACAGTATGGTCAAATAATCAAATGTCAAATTCTGCTAACTAAAGGCTTGATTGACAGTTCGAAGTACAATATAAACTTTGGTTGGTGTTTAAGTTTGGTTGCTAAGCAACAACCAGTTGACTGGCCCAAAGAAAATTAGAAGAAGGCCAGGTCAAGCAGTCTTTATCATGCATCCAGATAGAGAAGTCTTAATGATGCACTTGGACTGACAAGTCCAATAGTTCATTTTCTTGAGATTTTATGGACACTAAAATAATGTAAAGTTACAAGTTTCAGGAATAGGCACTGGCCTGTTGGCCATTGCCAGGAACAACTTCCATGTGTGAGGAATTAACTGTAAACACTATATTGTATATGTGGAAAAATACAAAGAAAAAAGAAACAAAAATAAAAATGTGAAAAGTGTTTTTTGGAACTTCACCGTTATTGATTTGCAGATACTAATTATCCATTATTTGAGCTAATTCCCTACCAAACAATACACTCATTAGAAAATGAAAAGTCAAAAAGAATGAAAAAAAAAAAACTTTGCTACTAATGTATTTTTTATTATTATTTTTTTACCATATATGGGCATGACAGTAAATGGAGGGTGACCATTTGAACACTCTCAATCCCGTTTCAACAGTAGGATTGACATGAAATTTGGTGGAAATTGGTAAAAAGGTTTCTGAAAAGAATCTGTTTAAAGGTCAATTATGGAGGTATTTTATTCATACTTTAAATAAAAGTACTTGAAGTAAGCATCTGAAAATCGAAAACAGCATCAAATTATCTTTATTAGTTCCTGATATATGAAGAATTGTAGTTTGAAATACAACCACATTTGACATTTGTTTTCATGTGCCTCATTAATATTTTTGCGCAAATTTATGATGTCATTGAGGAAAAATGAAATTTAAAAAAAAAATAAATCATTTAATAACTTTAAATTTTGGAATACTACATGGTTGAAATTTGCATAGAAGCATTACGTAAAACATTTTAACTAATGAAAATACTTTTGACTTAATATTCAGGGCAAAAATCGTTAAAAATTTAAATTGAAATTCCTATTTAAATTATTCATATTTCAATTTAAATGGCCCAGAGTAAATCAAATTGGGTGTGTGGCACTGCCTCTATGTGACTCAGTTGCCTGGTAGCGTTAAAAATCTGATCTGAACTGAACTGAAATTGGCTGTTAAAGTATGAATTTCATTCCAAAGGTCTTACATTGAAATAATTTTTAGACCAAACTAATAGAAAATGTTTCAAAAGACTTTATCATCTTGTTTTAAATTTATTTAAAAATTGAATTTAAATGCTGAAATGTGAACATATGGCTTAAAATTCTACTTGAACACATAAGTATGACAGATTTTGCAAATATTGTTTGTTACAAATGAGGCTGACTATACAAGAGTGCACTTTATTTTGATTTAAAATTTTCATTAAAAGATAAAATCATCTATGATGTCATAGAATGATGCACTGTAGGTATATATCTCTCAAAAAGCAAGGAAGATAACCCATGCTTGAAAAAAGGTCTGTGTGTTAAACAAATCAGCATAACTTTTGAAAGAATGGGAAATTTTTCATGCGGTTTTCCACAAAATGATCCTCTCAACAATCGCTATCTTAGATTTTAAATTCATTAATTTCATAAAATTCTCCATAACTGAACTTTAACCCTTGTCCTGCTGAACCCGGATATACACTGCCATTGAAAATAGTGTAGATCCAGATCAGATGACTTCAACTGATCTGGATCTGCAGTGTTTGCCATTCAGTATGTGAATTTATATCAGCAATCTGGATCAAGGTATCTGATTGGCTCAAAATTTGAAAAGCGCGTGGCATCTTAATTTATTCAGCAGGACAAGGGTTAACAATATCATGATTTTATACATATATAAAGCACACAGGCAGGGGAAGATAACCCTCACTGAATAAAATTTTGATTGTAACTTAAAGCTTTTGCTACTTCAATTATATATTGCAAGTTTTGTCTTTGTGTGTGTGTTCATTGCTCTCCAGGGTCATGCTTACAATCTATTTATCTTGCCAAGCTCTCATCTTCATTGAATAAGTAAAGAAATGATGGGAGAATCTGTATTTCAATTGCATGTTGCCACTCCCATCTATGCTAAACGTCCTATGTAAACTGGATAGATAATCATTAAATGAACATAACTGCCAAATACGGTTCACATCACTTCACATGTTATTGAGAAAATGAAAGTTAAACATTTTCCCCTTATGTCTATGGGACCTTTCAGTTGTCATAACAACCAAACATAATTTTAAATCAGGCAACTGGCCTAGGAGGATATGTTGTTTAAAGATATTTCTATTTTTAGCTCTGGTAGCCATTTCTTTCACAGAGTGGAACCATTTTAGCAATTTTTCATAAAGGGGCATAAGATAAAAGAAACATTTCCGAGAAATTATTTTCTAATCTGGTAAATGGCCTAGGAGAAGATGTTGTTTACAGATTTTTCAATTTTTAGCTCTGGTGTCCAATTTGTTCAGCCGAGTGGAACCATTTTTAGCCATTTTCATAAAGTGGAATATGAGGAACATTTCAGTGAAAATTTTTTTCATATGAGGCAACAGGCCCAGGAGAAGATATCATTTAAAGGTTTTATTCCTTTTTCAGCTCTGTGGGCCATCTTGTTCAATGTAGTGGAACCATGTTAGCAATTTTGGTAAAGGGGCTTAAGAGGAACATTTATATGAAATTATTCTGAAATCAGGCAATTGGCCTAGGAGGAGATGTTGTTTAAAGATTTCTTTCTATCGTAAGCTTTGGTGGTCATTTTAGTTTAAACAATATTTTATTTCAAGCTAGTATACATTTACAACATACAAAAAAGATCTGGCATAAGGATCTGACAGTAGCTTATAAATGTCATCTCCTAAAACAATGTAGTGTACAACATTATTGAGTAGCATGTGGTGGTCTTTTGTTCAGCAGAGTGGAAACATTTTAGCAATTCTCATAAAGGTGTTTCAAGAGGAACATTTCTGTGAAATGATTTTCAAATCGAACAAATGACCTAGGAGATGTTATTTAATTTTGTTCGTTTTTTTTCCTATTTTAAGCTATGGTGGCCACCTTTCCTATTTCTAGCTATGATGGCCACAATTTTAGTAAAGGGGCACACCGGAATCATGTGATTTTTTTTTTCTTTTAAATCAGCAGTTGGCCTAGTTGGAGATGTCACTGAAAGATTTTTCTATTTTTAGCTCTGGCAACCATTTTGTTCAGTGGACTGGAACCATTTTAGCAATTTTCATACAGGAGTTTAAGAGGAACATTTCTGTGAAATTTCAAATCAGGCCACTGGCCTAGGAGGAGATGCCTTTGAAAGGGTTTTCTATTTTTAGCTCTAATGGCCATCTTGTTCAATGGTTTGGAACCAATTTAACAATTTTGGTATAGGGACATAATGGGAATATTTGTGGATTTTTTTTTTTTTTTTTAATTAATCAGGCAACAGGCCTAAGAACTGTCATTTAAAGATTTTTCTACTTTGAGCTCTGGTGGCCATTTTGTTCAGCGGAATGGAGCCATTTTAGCATTTTTCATAAAGGGCCATAAGAGGAACTTCTCTGTGAAATTATTTTCAAATCAGGCACCTAGCCTAGGAGGAGATGTCGTTAAACAGTTTTTCTATTTTTAGCTCTGGTGGCCATCTTGTTCAAATATCAAAGGCCTGGGCCTTCTAGTTTCAGACAAGAAGACTTTAAAAGTTTGGCCCTATATGAGTCTATGTTATACACATGACCCCTGGTGCAGAGCCACCCCTGGGGTGGAGCCAATTTTGACCCCAGAGCTATAATGTGAACAATCTTAACACAGGTCAATAAGATGAAGCTACATACTAAATATCAAAGGCCTGGGCCTTCTAGACATGAAGATTTTTCAAATTTTTGCCTTTAGAAGTGTTAAGGTTTTACAGCCCAGTCAATCCATTAGGGTCTTGTCCAGTGCAGTCAGTTTACCTAACCTCACTTTTCCTGGGCAGGCTTAGTCCTCTAAGCAGTTAACCAGTACTTGTGCACATTCTTTTGCCAGAAATTGACAAACGTACTTCTTGAATCAGCGGAAGGGAGAAAACGACCGTAGAAAATATTTCATGATCAATCTCCACGAAAGAATTTAATGATCAATCTCCACTAAAGAATGTTGCTGACACGGCGGGGGTCAAACCGGCAACCTCCTGATCACCAGTCACCGAGCCACCTAGGCCGACTATAGGAGTCTATGTAAAAAATTTGACCTTTCCGTATTAAGGTCAAGGTCAACCAAAGGTTATATTTTTTTCAAACTTTATTGGGCCCATGTCCCAAGGGCTATTGGCCATTTGGTTCCAGAAAAGTACCATATATGGGTGTGGTGGCCATCTTGGTCATATGACCCAGATTCGGAAAACAAACTTTTGTTCCCCCTTTCCATTAAGGCTCCTTATGAAATTTGGCTTTTATTGGCTTAGTGGTTTCTGAGGAGAAGAAGATTGAAGAGTGTGGATGATGGGATAGATGGATGGACAGACAATGGAGCCTGCCTATAAGCTCAACTATGAAATGAACTCTTCCATCTCTGAATTTGGACACATGAAATTTGGCTTTTATTTCCTACTGATTTCTTAGGAGAAGATGTTTGAAGAGTGTGGACGAAGGACGGACGACAACGGAGCCTGCCTATATTATAAGCTCACCTATGAGCTTAAAGGCTCAGGTGAGCTAAAAATCAACCTTTCTGTAAAAAAGGTCAAGGTCAACCCAAGGTTATAATTTTTTCAAACTTTACTGGACCCATGTCCCCAATGCTCCATACCAAGCCCCAGGGCCATTGGCCCTTTAGTTCCGGAGAAGAAGATTTTTTTAAAAGGTTTTTACCAAATATCAGGCTTTCAAGTGCCCTCCATCGAAAAAGTAGGAATAAAGTAGGGCTCAAAATTTTGAAATAGTAGGGCAAAAGAATTTCAATCATGAAAAGTAGGGATAGTAGGGATGTGCTGAGTGTTTTCAGACTTAGAAAAAGATATAAGCAAACAAAATTTTCTCTGAACAATAACACTACATTACCATATATGGGCATGGCGGCCATCTTGGTCATGTGACCCTGATGCGGCAAATAAACTTTTGTTGCCCCTGCCTATGGAGGCTTCATGTGAAATTTGCCTTTGATTGGCCAGTGGCTTCTGAGGAGAAGATGTTTGAAGAGTGTGGACAACAGATGGACAGACAATGGAGCCTGCCTCAACTATATGCTTAAAGGCTCAGGGGTGCTAAAAGGTGTAGTTTTCTGCACATGAATGCAACTGTCACCCTTGAGTTTATGAAATGGATGCTTCCACTTCTGAATTTGGACACATCCATTGTTGCAATAAAAGCCAGTTGCGGGCAAGTGTCCCTTGACATTATGGCTTTGTTAGTAAAGGGTTGTGAGTTTTGAATCTGTACAACAGAAGGATAACCCGAAAACCACATGCACATCTTCAGACCATGTAGAACAAATATGCATAGTTTCAAAATGATCGGTAGAAAACTCCCACAAGGTATCTATTCTAATACTAATTGGACCTGGAAAGTATCTATTCTAAAACCAATAGGACCTGAAAAACATCGAAAACGTGGAAAAAGAGGATAAACAAGAGAATCAGTAAAATCGAAGGATGCTACCCAAAGATGTGCAGTAGTGGGAGGGTTATGTTAGTGACAGAGTAAAATACTTAAAGAGATATGCTACAGCAAAGTTATTATTGCAATCAAAGCACTGAAGGGGCTGGTGGCCTGGGCATCAGAAGGCCCAATGACAAATAACTAGAGATCCATTTGAAAGCCTGTAAAATGTACAAAAAAACCAACAAAACAAGAGGACCGTGATGGTCCTATATTGCTCACCTGAGCAAACAGATTTGAATACATACTATTGAAGTTTCAGCCAAGTTCACTGCTCTAAGATTTATGTATAAAGTTTATAGCCCCCCCCCCCCCCCCCCCACACAGCCATGTTTTTTCTTTTGAATGCATCATGACGACTTGTCTTAATCTTGAAAGAGGGTCACCAAAGGAACATTTCTGCCAAGTTATATTGAAATTGGCCCAATGGTTTCTGACAAAAAGATTTTAAAGTGTTTTATATCACTATAAAGCTCTACCTCCTAATGGCTATTATTTTTTTTTCTTTTCTTTTTTGACAACTCATGACAGCTTAAATAAACTTGGTAGAGGGTAACCAAAGGAACATTCCTGCCAAATTAAATTGAAATCGGTTCAGTGGTTTCTGACAAGAAGATTTTTTAAGTTTTCTATTTAGATCTATTGGAAAAATAAGCCCCATCCCCTAACAAACATGTTTTTTGACAAATTGCTTGAACATTCTTGGTAGAGGGTCACCAAAGCATTATTGAAATCAGTCAATCAGTATTTGACAAGAAGAATTTTAAAGTTTTCTATACAGATATATATGGAAAATAAGTCCCGCCCCCCTGGGGGCCATGTTTTTTAGGCTTGAACAATCTTCGTACAGGGTCACCAAAGCAACATTCCTGGCAAGTTACACTGAACTCGGTTCAAAGGTTTCTTACTAGAAGATTTTTAAAGTTCTTTATATAGATATATAAAGAAAATAAGCCCCGCCCCCTAGCGGCCATGTTGATGAATCATGACAGCTTGAACAACATTGGTAGAGGGTCACCAAAGAAACATTCCTGCCAAGTTATATTGAAATCGGTCCATTGGTTTCTAACAAGAAGATTTTTCAGTTTTCTATATAGATATATATGTAAAATAAGCCCCACCCGCTAGCAGCCATGTTTTTTGACAAATCACGATTACTTGAACAATTACTTGAACAATCTTGGTAGAAGGTCACCAAAGAAAAATTTTTGACAAGTTATAATGAAATCGGTCCTGTGGTTTCTGACAAGAAAATTTTTCAAGTTTTCTATATAGATATATAGGGAAAATAAGCCCCGCCCCCTGGCGGCCATGTTTTTGATGAATCATGACGGCTTGAACAACCTTGATAGAGGGTTACATAAGAAACATTTCTGCTAACGTTATATTGAAATCAGTCCAGTGGTTTCTGACAAGAAGATCATTAAAGTTTTCTATATAGATATTTAGGGAAAATAAGCCCCGCCCCCTAGCAGCCATGTTTTTTTGACAAATCATGAGGGCTTGAACAATCTTGGTAAAGGGTTACCAAGGAAACATTTCTGCCAAGTTATATTGAAATCCGTTCAGTGGTTTCTGACAAGAAGATTTTTTCAAGTTTTCTATATAGATATATAGGGAAAATAAGCTCCATCCCCTAGCAGCCATGTTTTTTGACGAATCACGATTACTTGAACAATCTTGGTAGAGGATCACCAAGAAAACATTTCTGCCAAGTTATAATGAAATCGGTCCTGTGGTTTCTGACAAGAAGATTTTTCAAGTTTTCAATAAAGATATATAGGGAAAATAAGCCCCGCCCCCTTGCGGCCATGTTTTTTGACGAATCCAAATGGCTTGAACAATCTTGGTAGAGAATCACCAAAGGACCATTTCTGCCAAATTATATTGCAATCGGTCCAGTGGTTTCTGACAAGAAGAATTTTTAAGTTTTCTATATAGATATACATGTATAGGGAAAATAAGCCCTACCCTCTGGAGGCCATGTTTTTGGACAAATCCAAATGGCTTGAACAATTTTGGTAGAGGATCACCAAAGGAGCATTTCTGCAAAATTATATTGAAATCGGTCCAGTGGTTTCTGACAAGAAGATTTTTTAAGTTTTCTATATAGATATATAGGGAAAATATGCCCCGCACCCTGGCAGCCATGTTTTTTGATGAATCCAAATGGCTTGAACAATCTTGGTAGAGGATCATCAAAGGAACATTTCTGCAAAATGATATTGAAATCGGTCTAGTGGTTTATGACAAGAAGATTTTTAAAGTTTTCTATATAGATATATAGGACAAATAAGCCCCGCCCCCATGGTGGCCATGTTTTTTGACGAATCCAAATGGCTTGATCAATCTTTGAAGAGGATCACCAAAGGAACATTTCTGCAAAATTATATGGAAATCGGTCCAGTGGTTTCTGACAAGAAGATTTTTTGTTTTCTATATATATATATATAGGGAAAATAAACCCCGCCCCCTGGCCTCCATGTTTTTTGACGAATCGAAATGCCTTGAACAATCTTGGTAGAGGATGACCAAAGAAACATTTCTGCAAAATTATATTGAAATCGGTTCTGTGGTTTCTGACAAGAAGATTTTTAAAGTTTTCTAAATAGATATATAGGGAAAATAAGCCCCGCCCCCTGGTGGCCATGTTTTTTTGGCGAATCCAAATGGCTTAAACAACCTTGGTAGAGGACCACCAAAGGAACATTTCTGCAAAATTATGTTGAAATTGGTCCAGTGGTTTCTGACAAGAAGATTTTTTAAGTTTTTAGCTAAAAAATCTATTTTTAGCTCCTGTAACCTAAATATGCAATGGACCGGAACCATTTGAACAATTTTGAAAGAGGACCAATCAAGGATCATTCCTTTGAAGTTTGGTCAAATTCCAATCAGTGGTTTAGGAGGAGATGTTGTTTAAAGATTGTTAACGGACAGACGGACGACGATGGACGGTGGGTGATCACAATAGCTCACCTTGAGCCTTCTGCTCAGGTGAGCTAAAAACTAGAAATCTGCCCACGGTACATGGATGCCCCCACTTTGGATACCTTTATAAAACTGTGCAAACTTTGCCAAATTAGCCTACATCAATGCAGGGGCATCTGTGATCTCTGGACACATTTCTGGTTAACAAGGAATCCAAAAATAATGAGGTCAGTAACTCTTAAACCATGAGACTAAGAAACTCAATATTGTGTGCTCTAGTAAGAGATTTTCAACAAAGAATCCAAAAATAATGAAAAATATAAGGCCCTTTGCCTGCAAGGCCTGTGATTCCATAAGACTAACAAACTCAGTTTTGTATTCCTTAGTAAGTGATTTTCAACAAAGAATGCAAAAATACAGAGAAATGTAAGGCCCTTTCCCTGCAAGGCCTGTAATTCTTAAACCATAAGACTAAAACCAACACTCAGTTTTGTGTTCTCTGGTAAGTGACTTTCAACAAAGAATGTAAAAATCATGAAAAAATTAAGGCGTGCAAACAGAGTATAAGTAAGGGAAACAACTCCAGACGGACAGACGGCCAGACAGACGGATGCTCAGGCACCTTTGCCTGCACCCTGCACTTCCTCTGATAGCCATCTATCAATGTATCAAGTTATATTTAATTCCCTTCTATACTTTCAGAGATATGCTGCGGACAAGCTTTTTATTGCAAAATCTAGGAAGGGAAGTAACTCCGTAAATACTGGTGACAGGGTTATGGTTCTTGCTCATCATGACCCTCAATCAGTGTATCAAGTTTCATTTATTTATCTTTAATACTTTTAATGATATGCTCTGGACAAGCTTACTATTGCAACAAATTAGACAGGGAAATAATTCTGTAATTACTTGTGATAGATTTACGGTTCTCACACTCTGCACTTCCTCTGATTGTGGTCTATCAATGCATCACGTTTCATTTAATTCCCTTCTATACATTCAAAGATATGCTCCGGACAAGCTTTTTATTGCAAAAATTAAGAAGGGTTTTTGTTCTTGCATTCTGCAATTCTATCACTGTATCAAGTTTCATTTATTTATCTTCAATACTTTTAGAGATATGCTCCGGACAAGCTTACTATAGCAAAAATTAGAAAAGGCAATAACTCTGTAATTACTTGTGATAGAGTTTCAGTTCTTGCACTCTGCACTTCCTCTGACGGCCGTCTATCAATGTATCAAGTTTCATTAATTCCCTTCTAAACTTTCAGAGATTTGATCTGATGCTCCGGACAAGATTTTTACTGCAGAATTTAAGAAGGGAAGTAACTCCATAAATACTGGTGATAGGGTTATGGCTCTTGCATTCTGCAATTCCCCTAATGGCCCTCTATCAGTGTATCAAGTTTCATTAAATTACCTTCAATACTTTTAGAGATATGCTCTGGACAAAAGTGTGATGGACTGATAGATGGATGGACATTCTTACAAGATGTACATTATGAGGTTATTCCTTTGATCTTTCTTTGATCTTCTTTAATCCCACAACACACATTTTTATCTATTTTTAACCCCACAAACCAATTTTTAACCCCACAATGATGGAATAAACAGATACCCATACAAACGCTAACCTCAGTATGTACCTGGAGTATGTACGGTTGGAGGGATGGAAAGACAAAGCAGCGACTATATGCTCTCGTTTTGGGGAGCATAAAAATGATGAGAGGATAATCCCAAAAGCACATGCAGATCTTCAGGCCATGATGAAAACAACTACAAAGTTTCAAAAAGTTTGGTATAAAACTGTAAGAGGAGTTGCACCCACAAGCTACCCATCTCACCATGTCTTTGTTTGTATAGAGGTTGTACGGCCCAGTCAACACATTGGGGTCATGTCCAGCGTGGTCAGTTTACCTAACCACACTTTTACTTGACCGGGTTAGTCCTCTAAGCGGTTAACCAGTATTGTACAAATTCTTTCGCCAGAAACTGACAACTGCCCTTCTTGAAAAATAGCCATCAGAGGAGATGGCAAATCCCCCGACCAACCCGCCATCATGCCACCGGGGCAAAATTTTTGCATCATTGTATTCTACTCTTCATAACGTTTGATTAGATATGCAACATGGCTATGTTTGTACAAAATTAATTTTGGACCCTTTGGGGCCACACCCCCTTGACCCCTCCCCCCAGGGGTCACATCTAAATCCTGAATGTGTTCCTCCAGTCCTCATCCATAGGGCTATTGCCTGTGGAAGTTTCGAGAATCTAGCTTAAATGGTCTAGGAGCAATGGTGTGGCATTACAGACGGACCGACAGATGGACGGACAGGGGATATAAGAATATCCCTGCTTTTTCTTTGAAAAGCGCAGGGATAAAATTTAAGTTGAAAAAGTGCAAAAAGTTAAAAAAATATAATGACAGGATAACTCCAAACCCACACGCACATCTTCAGACCATGTAGAACAAGCATTCATAGTTTCCAAATGATCAGTGGAAAAGTCTAGGTGGAGTTGCACCCACAAGATACCTATACTAATACAAATCAGACCTGGGAAAAACTATGTCAAACAAGAGGCCCACGGGCCACGGGTCGCTCTCCTGAGTGACATAGCCACTGCAGATATGCAGATGTTATGCAACATTTTTCCAATCCTGTCATCGCAACTAATGAAAAGATCATCATTTAAGCAGTTCTTTATTTTGAAGAAGATATATGGCATGCCAGTCAATTGAGCGTGATCATTTGAACAAACTCTAAATGGCAGCCAGCTTGGAATTATGATCGGCACGATTTTAGCTATATATGATCTACCCCGATGCTTCCTACCAAGTTTCAAGTCAACTGGCCTTTCAGTTCAGGAGAAGAGCTGAAAAATAGATTTTCAAGATGGCTGCCATGGTGGCCATCTTGGATATCCGATTGGCATGATTTTAGCTATTTTTGATCTACAGGTCACCCCAATGTCTCCAACGAAGTCTGGAGTCAATTGGCCTTTCGGTGCAGGAGAAGAAGCTAAATATAGATTTTCAAGATGGCGGCCATGGTGGCCATCTGGGATTTCTGATCAGAACGATTTTAGCTATATTTGATCTACAAGTCACCCTGATGCTTCCTACTAAGTTTCGAGTCAAGTGATTTTTGGGTTTAGGAGAAGAAGCGAAAAATAGATTTTCAAGATAGCTGCCATGGCGGCCATCTTGGATTTACGATTGGCACGATTTTAGCTATTTTTGATCTACAAGTCACCCAAATGCTTCCTACCAAATTTCGAGTCAACTGGACTTTCGGTTCAGGAGAAGAAGCGAAAAATAGATTTTCAAGATGGCTGCCATGGCGCCCATCCTGGTTTTACGATCGGCATGATTTTAGCTATTTTTGATCTACAAGTCACCCCGATGCTTCCTACCAAGTTTGGAGTCAACTGGCCTTTCGGTTCAGGAGAAGAAGGGAAAAATAGATTTTCAAGATGGCTGCCATGGTGGCCATCTTGGATTTCCGATAGGCACGATTTTAGCTATTTTTGATTTATAAGTCACCCCAATGCCTCCTACCAAGTTTGGAGTCAACTGGCTTTTGGGGTTTAGGAGTAGAAGCGAAAAATAGATTTTCAAGATGACGGCCATGGCGGCCCTCTTGGATTTCCGATCGGCATGATTTTAGCTACTTCTGATCTACAAGTCACCCTGATGCTTCCTAGTAAGTTTGGAGTCAATTGGCCTTTCGGTTCAGGAGAAGAAGTGAAAAATAGATTTTCAAGATGGCGGCCATGGCGGCCATCTTGGATTTCCGATAGGCACGAATTTAGCTATTTTTGATCTACAAGTCACCCTGATGGTTCCTAGCAAGTTTGGAGTCAACTGGCCTTTCGGTTCAGGAGTAGAAGCGAAAAATAGATTTTCAAGATGGCTGCCATGGCGGCCATCTTGGATTTCCAATCGGCATCATTTTAGCTATTTTTGATCTACAAGTCACCCTGATGGTTCCTAGCAAGTTTGGAGTCAATTGGCCTTTCGGTTCAGGAGAAGAAGCGAAAAATAGATTTTCAAGATGACAGCCATGGCGACCATCTTGGATTTCCGATCGGAACGATTTTAGCTATTTTTGATCTACAAGTCACCCTGATGCTTCCTACCAAGTATCAAGTCAATTGGCCCAGGGGTGTAGGAGGAGTAGGCTTTTAAAGCAATTGTTGATGCCGCACGACGGACGACGGACATTGACTGACCACAACAGCTCACCATGAGCACTTCGTGCTCAGGTGAGCTAAAAATTGATTTTCAAGACGGCCACCAGGCCATCTTAAAAAATTTCTGATAGGGACGATTTTAGCTATTTTTGATCTATAAGTCACCAAGTTTGGAGTAAATTGGCTTATGGGTTTATGAGAAGAAGCGAAAAATAGATTTTCTAGATGGCCGCCATGGCGGCCATCTTGGATTTCAGATCGTCAGGATTTTAGCTATTTTTGATCTACGTCACCCCGATGCTTCCTACATAGTTTAAAGTCAATAAACCTTTCGGTTTAGGAGAAGAAGGGAAAAATAGATTTTCAAGATGGCCCCCATGGCCGCCATCTTGAATTTACGATCGGAACGATTTTAGCTATTTTTGATCTATAAGTCACCCCAATGCTTCCTACCAAGTTTGGAGTCAATTGGCTTTTGGGTTTAGGAGAAGAAGCGAAAAATAGATTTTCAAGATGGCTGCCATGGTGGCCATCTTGGATTTCTGAATGGCACGATTTTAGCTATTTTTGATCTACAAGTCACCCTGATGCTTCCTAACAAGTTTGGAGTCAATTGGCCTTTCGGTTCAGGAGAAGAAGCGAAAAATAGATTTTCAAGATGGCGGCCATCTAGGATTTCCAATCAGAATGATTTTCACTATTTTTGTTCCACAAGTCACCCCAATGCTTCCTACCAAGTACCGAGTCAATTGGCCCAGGGGTGTAGGAGGAGTAGGCTTTTAAAGCAATTGTTGACGCCGCACAACGGATGAGGGACGACGCACAACGGACATTGACTGACCACAATAGCTCACCATGAGTACTTCATGCTCAGGTGAGCTAACAAGAGGCCCATGGGCCACAATGCTCACCTGAGGTAACTGCTGTAAGTTAAGCAGGTCATTTACTCAACATTCCATATCAGCGTATCAAGTTTCATGACAATGGCTTAAACAGTTTTTTGAGATATCTTGCTTACAAGGTTAAAACTCTGAAATTTTCAAAGGGCCATAAGTAAATAAAAATGGCCATCAGAGGAGATGGCAAATCCCCTGACCAACCCGCCATTTCTAAATTTAGTGTACTTTTCATTGATATCATGGAAATATTGAAACAGAAATAAGTCAACCAAACCAAGAGGCAGATCACCATAATTTTAGCAATTTTGGATCGCCCTTACCCAAACAACATTTGTACCAAATATGAGTCAAACTGCTTCAGCACTTTTGAAGGAATTGTCATTTAAAAAATTCCTTTTTCAAAATTGAAAGTTGCCATGGCAACTAAACAAAACGGCCACTGGTCATCAAACACATAAACTGGGTAGACAATCATCAGATTATTATAACTGCCAAATATGGTTCACATCACTTCAGTGGTTATGGAGAAAATGCAATTTAACCATTTTCCCATTATAAGTCTATGGGAGCTTTCTGTGTAATGGCAACCAAACCAAGAGCCAGATCACCATAATTTTAGCTATTTTTAAATCCCCCTACCAAAGCAACATTCTTACCAAATTAGGGACAAATCACATTAGTGGCTTTGGAGGAGTTGTCGTTTGAAAGTGTTTATGGGTGGACAGACAGACGGACAGATGCATGAATGGATGACGGACAAATAGTGATCACTATAGCTCATCCTGAGCATAACTCAGGTGAGCTAACAAGAAAACAACCACAGCAGAGGTTGTCTCTCTTGCATGTGACACACCTACTGGTCGTTACCAATGCCTCTACCAAACAATATTAAAATATGTCTAAGGGTATCAAGGTTATGGAGTGCACAAGATTTTGGCTTCAGTGGGGGGGGGGGGGGGGGGGGGGGATGGGGGGTTATTGCCTGCACAAGACTTCGGCTTATGGGGAGATAACTACTTAACAAAAAAGAAAGTGAGAGTTGTCTCTCTTGTATGTGACATGCCTTCTGGTCCTCCTCTTCATTCCTACCAAATATTACCAAAATATGTCTAAGGATATCAAAGTTATGGAATGCACAAGGATGAGTACAATTTCTGCTTCAGGGGAGATAACTACATAATAAATAAAGTGAGAGTTGTTTCTCTTGCACGTGACATGCCTATTGGTCCACCTCTTCACCCCTACCAAATTTTATCAAATTATATCAAACAGTATGGGAGTTATGGCCTGCACAAGATTTCGGCTTCAGGGGAGATAACTACATAACAAAGACAGTGAGAGTTGCCTCTCTTGCACATCACATACCTACTGGTCCTCGTCTACATTCCTATCAAATATTACCAAAATATGTCTAAGGTATCAAAGTTATGGTGCCAAGAATGAGTCTACAATTTCTGCTTCAGGGGAGATAACTACATAATGAATGACGGTAGAGTTGTCTCTCTTGCACACGACACACCTACTGGTCCTCTCTTTTATCCCTACCAAATATTATCAAATTATTTTAAACAGTATGGGATTTATGGCCTGCACAAGATTTCGGCTTCAGATTTCAGGAGATAACTATATAACAAAGACAGTGAGAGTCGTCTCTCTTGCACATGACCTACCTACTGGTCCTCCTCTATATTCCTACCAAATATTATCAAAATATGTCAAAAGGTATCAAAGTTATGGAGCGCACAAGGATGCGTCTACAGACTCATGAACGGACAGACGGATGCCATGTTGATCACTATATCCCCCGAACCTATCAGTCGGGGGATAAAAATATTCAGATTTTTTTCAGAAGTTAGTCGGGTCATCCACTTATCCTGTGTTTTTAAGGTTTTTTTTTCCTATTTTTTGTCCTTTTAAGGTTTTTTTTCTCTATTTTTAGCTCTGGCAACCATTTTTTTCAACCGAGCATAACCATGATTGCAATTTTGGTAAAGGGGCATAAGAGGAACATTGATGTGAAATTATTTTGAAATCCGGCCACTGGCCACGGAGACCATTTTGTTCAGCAGAGCAGAACCATTTTGGCAATTTTGGTAAAGGGGGATAAGAGGAACATTTCTGTGAAATCATTTTGAAATCAGGCCATTGGCCAAGGAGGAGATGTCTTTTAAAGTTGTTTTTTTTCTATTTTTAGCTCTGGCGGCAGTTTTGTTCAGCTGAGCGGAACTATTTTAGCAATTCTGGTAAAGGGCCATAAGAGGAATATTTCTGTGAAATTACTTTGAAATCAGGACACTGGCTGAGGAGGAGATGTCTTTTAAATGTTTTTCTATTTTAACAATTTTGGTAACGGGCCATTGGAGGAACACCTCTGTGCAAATATTTTGAAATCAGGCCATTGGCCAAGGACAAGATTTTCTATTTTTAGCTCTGGTGGCCATCTTGTTCAATGGAACAGAACCATTGCAGCCATTTTGGATTTCTGATCAACACAATTTAAACTTGTTTCGATCCAAAAGTCATCCTGTTGCTACAGAGCAAGTTTTAGCTCAATGCCACCAAAGGTTTGGGAAGAGATGTCGAAAATTGATTTTCAAGATCTGTGGTGGCCATCTTGGATTTTCTATCAGCTCATTTAGCTATTTTATGTCTACTAAGTGCCCTAAGGAGCGCTGTGGTGCAGTGGTAAAGTGTCGGACTCGAGATCGACAGGTACCGGGTTCGATCCCCACTAACAGCAAGTGTTGTTTCCTTGAGCAAGAGACTTTATCCACATTGCTTAGTACTGGTTTCTACCCAGGAAAAAAGAGGGCCACATGGAAGATTAGTGCTAGATTACTAAATGTGTTACCCTCTATAAATAAGGTCGATTATTATTATTATTATTATTAATGCTCACCATCAAGTGGCTCCACATGAAATTTGAGCAACATTGGCCCAGAGGCTTCAGAGGTGAATTCATTTGAAATTATCAACATTTTGCATATGCATATGGAAGCAAACGACCTCACCGTAAAAAGATCAAACGTCAATGTACGACCATCATTTTAGCAACATTAGTAGATATCCCGTCCCCGTTGATTTGTGCAAAGATTCAGCCCCAAGGCATCCTCTGTTCTGGAGAAGAAGATTTTTAAAGGGGTTTTTACTGGAAACACCTTTTAGATTGTCTGCCAATTCCTAAAAGAGAAACTATTTTTGTAACTTCCTGTTTGCTTTTCTGCACACCATTCCCCATCTGAAAAGGGGTCTACTCCAGAAGGAAAGAACTTGCTCCTAAGAAGATTTTTTTTTTTTCTTTTAGAGTAGACCCCTTTCACCACGGGGCAAAAGCAAGTTTGAAAAAGTTGCCTCCCTTGTATCTGTTCCCCTTTACCTTTACCACTCTCTTGGCTAATTCAGCAGATGACAAACTGATGATATTTTTCTTATTTTTCCCAGAAAATGGGCTCTGACATTACATGCAAGGCAGACAATTTGCATGAAATGTCAAAGTCCATTTTCTGGTACATACTTTATGCAAATTGTCTCCTGCAATCTCAAATAAAAGCAAAAAAGATTGCCTTTGGACACAAAGAAAACATTACAGATAGAATATGGGAGTCTGTTTTATTGAGATTCTTCACAAGCAAGCAGAATGAAGCTTGCAACACTGCTTAGGCCCTCTCGCATATACATGAGCAGAACTCCATTTTCAAAGATTCCACAATTGGTCCAGTGATCCCTAAGGAAATGAAAATATAATCTGCATTATGGTGAAGCTTATTTTCTGGGAAAAAAAAAATTTCAAAACATTGTCTGCTGAAATGTTTACCAAGCATGCTAAGCATTAATATTAAAATCCACTTACTCTGCAGATTATCGAGATACTGGATATCTTCATCATTTAGCCCTCTCTCTCTGTGGAATGACAAAGTCTTGAACAGCTCTCTCAGTGCACATACACTTAGATGAAGCCTGAAAACAAAATAGAACTGATCATAGAATTGTTTTAAATGAATTTTAACATACCATATTTACCCTAAATTTTTGGATACCTCAAGTTTGAACTAATCCATTTTACAATCTTTTTACTCCATTTTTTTACATGCACAAAGACTGGTGGATGAAAGGCAAACAGTGCAGACCTTGAGTGGTGTGATCTGCCTCTGAGTCTACACTGTTTGCTCAAGCCTGACTGTCCCAGTACTTAGTGTTGATACAGTAATGCACGTGCAATCAGAAGGTACTTCAAGGACAAAAATATCAGCTTTTTCCCCACACAGTACATCATTTCGAGGGTTGAGAGCAAGACTATGGTAACTCAAACATATTTTTTGAAACCCTTGTTTAGGGGGCAACTTGGACCTCTTTGTAAACAATGCAAATTTAGGTGCCATTGCTCATATGAGCAATGGCACCTAAATTTTCATTGTTTACAGAAAGAAATGTTGTAATCTTCATTATGCCTTCATGGTGAGGAGATTAAGTTTGGGGAAAAACAACCATCTGACTTACGTCAGTCTTGCACTCAACCCTCGATTTATTTTTAGACCTGGAAAGGCTCTTGAGGATTTTATATAGGATACTGAACCCCAGATCTAATTAATATTAAAAAAATTAAAAAGTAGTCTCAAACTAAAATAACATGCAAAAAGTACACTCCAATTAGAATGACAAACTAAAAGTATGCTTCTCAGTGTCGACCACATCAACAAGTTCCAGTTTTAAGTAAGAGTTATGGTACGTGTATGTTTAATCAGAATCAAGAAGCACTTGACAAGGTAGGATTCAATAGAAGTGTACAGTAACAAATTTGTAGTATGAGCAGGGTTGTTGTATTATCAAATACAAACAATGGTCAAAAACCACTTGCCTGAAAATTGACATTTTCCTTATTTCTCGAAGAAAAACATATGTTGTGGGTACTCATTAGAAGTGGCTCAGTGAGGTGCTTCTAATGAGTACCCACAACATATGTTTTCTTTGAGTAATAAGAATCCAACTAAGATTTACATGCCCAAAACTTTGACATTTTTTTTCTTATTTCTTGGAGAAAACATAATTATGTTGTAAGTACCCACAACATGTTTTCTTCGAGAAATAAGAAAAATAAAGACGAACCTCATTATCTCGAACTCGCTTATTTCAAATTACCGCTTATTTCAAAGTGAAAATCTGGTCCCTGTTTTAACATGAAATATGACAACAGGTAACAAAATAATGTGGAAAAGAGGAGAAATTGCTCCTCAGGAGCAATTTCTCCTCTTTTCCACATTATTTTATATATATATTTCTAACTTCAGGAGTCAAATTACATATTCATTTGCTAAATGTGGTTGTTCAAATTATTGTTTTCCTCACTCTCTCAACTCTGATATGTCGAAGTACGGATATCTCGGAAGTGTTTCAGTGAGTCCCTTGGAATTCGAGATAACGGGAGTGGACTGTATATACCTCATAATCTGGGTACATACTTTATCTAGTAAGTAAATTAATACCATATTTCTTACAGGTCCTCAGGGAAATGGGACAAGTTGGGCATGGTATTTCCACAGCCCTGTATGATGTCATGGGGCACAATAACTTCCAATATCAGGAAGTTATGGTACATTCTTTACTACTTTTGTTTCATCGCTACTGCAGGGCTGTGGAAATACAATGCTTTTTACCTTCTCATTGTAAGGCTACATGTCTCCTTGTTCTTGTGGGCAATGAGGACCGATTCACCATTTGCAAATGCTTCATACACCAGAAACCCAAACACCTCAGTTGTAAACACATCTCTGAAACACAGAAAATAATACTTTGAATTATAAGGCTAAAAGATATCTTTTTGTTTTCATTTAAGAGAACTAATACATTTTCAAGGACGGTAACTCTGTCTACATTGTTTTGCCTCCCTTCTGAAGAGTGTCAACTGACTAAAAGGAAAGACTTTGCTCCAAAGAGGAGAAAAGTCTTTCCTTTAAGATTAGAACCATTTTCAAAAGGCAGGCAAAAACAGAACTGTCTCCCCTGAAAGTGTGCCATATTTCTCCTAAATTTTCAGACAGACATACTTGAGCTAACAGTGTAGACCCAGATCAGACCCATACAATACGGCATTAGCTCAGCATCTACACTGTTTGCCACTCATCCAGTAATTTTAGGAAGTAAACGGGATTTGTTCAATTGTTTCGAGAAGTATGGTTAGCAATTAAGATGTCCCAATGTGTAGGGTAAAATATACAATCCATTGCCTTCACATATCAGCAAAAGACATTTTTGGGTGGATTCTTTACAATCGAGCCAAAGTATACACCGGCCTCCTAGTGGCCCATTTGGAAAATAAAGGTTTTTATAAAGGTTCCTGCTATCAAAAATATAGGGTTTTTTTTACAGGTTTTTCAACAAAAGTTTAGGTTAAATAAAGGTCTCCTCTATTCATTTCCATCACATTCAAGCGGTTTTCTTCTTAACACCAGAGATTCTTTACGCAATCTTTGTTTTCAGGCAGCTGCAAGAGAAGTATCTAGCTGCCAACTAGAGACTCTACATGGCTTTTGTAGACCTGGAGAAGGTTTTGATCGAGTACCTCAGAAGGTCATCTGGTGGGCGCTGAGAAAACTTGGTGTGGAGGAGTGGATTGTGCGACTGGTGCAGGGGATGTATGCAAATGTGCGGAGCTCTGTCTGTGTTAGTAAGGGGTACAGTGAAGAGTTTGAAGTGAAGGTCAGTGTTCACCAGGGCTCAGTACTCAGCCCGCTGCTCTTCATCATTGTGCTTGAAGCCTTATCATGCTCTGGGGTCCCCTGGGAGGACCTCTATGCCGATGACCTTGTTATCATCGCTAAATCGCTCGAGGAATGTGTCAGGAGGCTCTTGACTTGAAAAGATGTAATGGAAAAGAAAGGACTGAGAGTAAATACAGGAAAGACGAAGAGCATGATCTGCGGTACGGGCCTGGACCTCCTGCAGAGTTCAGGCGAGTTTCCATGCGCTGTCTGTCACACTGGAGTGGGCAGCAACAGCATCTTCTGCAATGGCTGCAAGCACTGGGTGCACAAGAAATGCAGTGAGTTCAAGCGCTTGACAAAGGACCCTGACTAGAGATGTACAGGGAACCGCATGCCCCTTGGACGGCAGACCAAAGAGGGAAGTCCGTTAGACCTGACAAGCTGGAGGTGGTAGCTTCCTTTTGCTACCTAGGAGACATGCTCTCAGCAGCAGGTGGCTGCGAACTCACTCTCAACCACAACATGTGTGAAAACTACCTGGAAGAAGTTAACGCCACCTCTCTTTCAAGACTTGGCCATTGACAAGCCAAACCTCCAACATCTGCAGCGGAATGACAGGGCAATGATCAGACAGATCTGCAATGTCAGGCCGCAAGACGTTGTCACCACCAGGTCCAATGAGCTATGCATGGCTTGGCAATGAGGATTTGAGGATCTGAAAGAGAGAAGGCTCCACTGGTATGGACATGTGGAATGCTCCAATGGTGCAGTCAAGACAGCCTTTCACATACAGGTTGAGGGAAGCGTGGGCCTGAGAGGCCCAAGATGACATGGAAACAGCTGACAAAGAGGGATTGCAGAGAGTGGAAGCTCTCGGCTATCAACCCTCATAATAGACATACCTGGAGATCAGGTGTGAGATCTGCCATGCATGCAGCAAGCCAGCTATCTGGAAGGGAGCCCACTGATGTGGATGTTGCCCCTGTACCGGCACGTTAATCAAAAATAACCATCAGAGGAGATGGCAAATCCCCAGACCAAACTGCCATTTCTAAATTTAGTGTATTTCAATCAATATCGTGGATATATTGAACGAGAGCAAAGTAAAAAGATGCAAAGATAGTATGAAATGTGACCAAAATAATAAGAGAAAACAAAAAAAGGTGTACTGTGAATGATTTTTTTTTTTTGTTTTGTGTGTTCTTTTATTTATTTTTTTTATTTTTGTCAAAATCATCTAATAATTACTTCTGATGTGATAATTTGTACAGGATACACAATATTTGCAAATACTTTGAATTTGTGAGTGTACATATTCAGAAATAATAGCAAAAATAAATGCCATGTAAAGGAAAAGGAACTTGCTGTATGTTTATTGGGGTAAAAAAATCAACAGAATTTAAGTTGCCCTTCTTGCACGGTAAGCACCTTCTTGATCTATGTCCCTACCAAAAATTATCAAGTTATCTCAAACAGTATGGGAGTAATGGCCTGCACAAGATTTCGGCATCAGGGGAGATAAGTACATAATGGAGAAAGTGAGAGTACACTTGAACACGACATGCCTACTGGTCCTTATCTATGCCTCTACCAAATATTATCAAAATATTTCAAACCACATACTCAAGGATTTAGCTTAGAAATTCATTCTGGGGAGGTAACAAGAAAACAACCACAGCAGAGGTTGTCTCTCTTGCATAAGACACACCTACTGTTCGATACCAATGCCTCTACCAAATATTATCAAAATATGTCTAAAAGTATCAAAGTTATGGAACGCACAAGAGTTCGGCTTCAGGGTAGATAACTACATAATGAGGAAGCAAGTGAGAGTTGTCCCTCTTGCATGTGACATACCTACATGTCTTCCTTTTTATCTCTACCAAAAATTATCATATTATCTCAAACAGTTTGGGAGTTATGGCCTGCACAAGATTTTGGCTTATGGGGAGATAACTACATAACGAATAAAATGAGAGTTGTCTCTCTTGCATGGGACATGCCTACTGGTCCTCCTCTTCATTTCTACCAAACATTATCAAAATATGTCTAAGAGTATCAAAGTAATAGAGTGCACAAGATTTTGGCTTCAGGGGAGATAACTACATAAAGAAGAAAGTGAGAGTTGTCTCTCTTGCATGTGACATGCCTACTAGTCCTCCTCTTCATTTCTACAAAACATTATCAAAATATGTCTTAGTGTATCAAAGTTATGGAGTGCACAAGACTTTAGCTTCAGGGGAGATAACTTCATAATGAAGAAGAAAGTGAGAGTTCTCCCTCTCTCTTGCACGTGACATGCCTACTGGTCCTCCTCTTTATCTCTACCAAGTATTTTCATATTATCTCAAACAGTATGGCCTGCACAAGATTTCAGCTTCAGGGGAGACAACTACATAACAAAGAAAGTGAGCATTGTCTTTCTTGCACATGACATGCATACTGGTCCTCTTCTTCATCCCTACCAAATATTATCAAATTATCTCAAACAGTATGGGAGTTATGGACTGCACAAGATTTTGGCTTCAGGGAAGATAACTATATAACAAAGACAGTGAGAGTTGTCTCTCTTGCACACAACACACCTACTGTTCCTCCTCTTCATTTCTACCAAACATTATCAAAATATGACTAAGGGTATCAAAGTTATAGCCTGCACAAGATTTCGGCTTCAGAGAAGATAACTATATAAAGAAGACAGTAAGAGTTGTCTCTCTTGTACTTGGCACACTTACTGGTCCTCCTCTTCATTTCTACCAAACATTATCAAAATATGTCTAAGGGTATCAAAGTTAAGGCCTGCACAAGATTTCGACTTCAGGCGAGATAACTACACAATGAATAAAGTGAGAGTTGTCTCTCTTGCACGGGACTTGCCTATTGGTCGTCCACTTCATCCCTACCAAATATTATCAAATTATCTCAAACAGCATGGGAGTTATGGCCTGCACAAGATTTGGGTTTCAGGGGAGATAACTATATAACTAACAGTGAGAGTTGTCTCTCTTGCACGCGACACGCCTACTGGTCCTCCTCTACATTCCTACCAAATATTATCAAAGTATGACTAAGGGTATCAAAGTTATGGAGCGCACAAGGATGAGGCTTTAATTTCTGCTTCAGGGGAGATAACTAAATAACAAATAATGTGCAAGCTGTCTCTCTTGCACGTGACAAGCCTACTGGTCCTCCTCTTTATCCCTACCAAATATTATCAAATTATCTCAAACAGTATGAGAGTTATGGCCTGCACAAGATTTAGGCTTTAGGGAATATAACTACATAATGAAGACAGTGAGAGTTGTCTCTCTTGCACGCCTACTAGTCCTCCTCTGCATTCCTATCAAATATTATCAAAATATGTCTAAGGGTATCAAAGTTATGAAGCACAGAAGGATGCATCTACAGACGGACAGAGGGACAGACGCCATGCTGATCGCTATATCCCCTGAACCTATCAGGCCTGGGAAAACAAAATCTGATTATGACGATATGATGATGATGATGACCGGAGGTTCATTACCATGTTCTAATCAAAGTAATTTAATTATAATACCTGGGTCAATAACACTTTTTCCTGATCTAGCAGTGCACTAGCAGCTATTCAAAGAATGCATTTTCAAAACATTTACAAGCGCTAGAAAACAACATTTGCCATAAAAAAAATTCAGATTTTATTGTGTTCGGGTTTAATGACATGTCAATCCTTGTGGGTTATTTTGTGTCGTCTCCCAGAGAAAGGGAGAAAAGAGATAGAAGAGATAGTAGAAGAGATGAAAGAGAGGGACAGGGAAGAAAGAGGAACAGGAATGAAAGTGAAGAAACAGAACAAATAACCAGACCTGTTGCCTGACAGGATAGCTCACCGGAAGTCGCGCTTTTACTTAGTTGCGCAAAGGCAAATTTTCAGACCCATAACAGAAACAAAGTCACAGTCATGGGAGCTGATGCTGCTGATAAAATTTTTAGACAAGTATCTTTGACCTCAGCAGGTATGAACTGAATCCATCAAATGGTAAAGAAGAAATGAGCTCCTAAAAACTTCAACGCAAAATCTTTAACATTAAAATTCCAAGTCTGTGACCTTGACCCCAAGGTCATGGTTATAGGTCCTGATGTTGCTGATAAAAACTTAAAGCAATATCTATCATCATACCAAATTCATCTAAAGGCAACCAAGTAATTATCTAAAATCTTTAGTGCAAAAACTAACATAAAAGTTCTAAGTCTGTGACCTTGACCCAAAGGTTATGGTCATGTGAGCTGATGCTGCTGCTAAACTTTGAGACCAGTATCTATTACCATTCTAAGTATAAACTAAATCCATCCAAAGGTAAAGAAGTAATGAGCTCTAAAAAATTAAAAAACTTAACATAAGAATTCAAAGTCTGTGACCTTGACCCCAAGGTTATGGTCATGAGAGCTGATGCTGCTAAAAACTTGAGACCAGTATCTATTACCATACCAAGTATAAACTAAATCCATCCAAAGGTAAAGATGTAAAGAGCTCCTAAAAACTTTAACACAAAATCTTTAACATCAAAATTCTAAGTCTGTGACCTTGACCCCAAGGTCATGGTTATAGGTGCTGATGTTGCTGATAAAAACTTTAAATCAATATCTTTCACCATACCAAGTCTCCAGTAAATTTATCTGAAGGCAACCAAGTAATGATCTAAAATCTTCAGTGCAAAAACTAACATAAAAGTTCTTAGTCTGTGACCTTGACCCCAAAGTCACGGTCATTTATGATGATGCTGCTGATAAAAACTTTTGACTAGTATCTATCACCATATCAAGTATGAACTAAATCTATCAAAAGGTAAAGAAGTAATGAGCTCCTAAAAACTTTAACACAAAAACTTTAACATAAGAATTCAAAGTCTGTCACCTTGATCCCAAGGTTATGGTCATGACAGCTGATGCTGCTGCTAAAAACGGTCACGGTCATGGGTGTTGATACTGCAGATAAAAACTTAAGCCCAGTAGCTATTATCATACCAAATATGAACTCAATCCATGTACACATAAAAAAGTAATGAGCTACTAAAAACTTTAACGCAAAAACTTTAACATTTGTGGACGCCGACGCTGGGGTTAGTAGAATAGCTTACCGGAACTTTTTGTTCCGGTGAGCTAAAAACATTCCCGCACTACCCTTACCTGCTACAAGGATAGCAGGCCTTGCCCAATACTAAGCCAATATTAGCTGAACGCCCCGGTGATGCAAGATACACGACACCTTAGCACCACCCAACACCCCCACCCACCCCATCAAAAAAAAAAAAAAATAAATAAATGAAATAAAATTCAGGAGCCCTTTCTACAAAAATATATAGGCTTTTGTATGAAAATAAAGGTTTTTAAAGGTTTAATGAGCAAAACAAAGGTTATACAAGAGGGTCATGATGACCCTGTAATGCTCACCTGAGTATCATAGCACTTTGAGAACCTGACCTAGAACTGATCAAGGCAAACATTCTGATCAAAATTCAAAATGATTATATTAACAAGTAAGACAATGTAGCATGTCTAATGGACTGTGAAATAGAGGTCAAGGTCAAATATGGATGACTCAAGAGGCCATGCTAAGATTAATGCATGTACTAAGTATCACTGGCTGTAGGAGCAATAGTTACTGAGAAACTGACATAAACACAAACACTTCACAAGTACCAAATATCACTCTGTAGGACCAATAATTACTGAGAAACTGACCTAAATGGAAAAACTGAAGAAAGTCACTGGACAGTGAAATAAGAAAGTCACTGGACAGTGAAATATACGTCACCTAGAAATCATCAAGACAAACATTTTGAGCAAGATTCATGATGATCACTTCAAAAATATGACCTCTAGAGTGTCAACAAGGTTTTTTTTATTTGGCCTGGTGACCTAGTTTCTGATACCAAGGGACCCAGTTTTAAATTAGACCTAGAAATCATCAAGACGAATATTTTGAGCAATATTTATGATGATTATTTTGAAAATGTGACCTCTGGAATGTTAACAAGGTTTTCCTCTGCTTTGGCCTGGTGATCTAGTTTTTGACCCCACTTGACCCAGTTTCATACTTGACTTAGAAATCATCAAGGCAAACATTTTGGACAAGATTCATGATGATTGCTTAAAAAATGTAACCTCTAGAGTGTTAACAAGGTTTTACACTGATGTGGCCAGGTGACCTAGTTTTTGACCCCACATGACCCAGTTTTGAACTTGACCTACAAATCATCAAGACAAACATTTTGAGCAAGATTCATGATGATTGCTTAAAAAATGTGACCACTAGTGTTAACAATATTTTCTGCTGATTTGGCCCGGTGACCTAGTTTTTAATCCCAAGTGACCCAGTTTTGAGCTTGACCTAGAACTCATCAAGACAAACATTTCGAGCATGACTCATGATGATTGCTTCAAAACTGTGACCACTAGAGTGTTAACAAGGTTTTCCTTTGAGTTGGCCTGGTAACCTAGTTTTTGACCCCAAGTGACTCAGTTTCAAAGCTGACTGAGAAATCATCAAGGCAAACAATTTGAGCAAGATTCATGATGATTGCTTGAAAAATGTGACCGCTAGAGTGTTAACAAGGTTTTCCACTGATTAGGCCCGGAGGCCTAGTTTTTTACCCCACATGACCCAGTTTTGAACTTGACCTAGAAATCATTAAGACAAACATTTTGAGCAAGATTCATGATCATTGCTTCAAAAATGTGACCGCTAGAGTGTTAACAAGGTTTTCTGCTGATTTGGCCTGGTGACCTAGTTTTTGATTCCAAGTGACCCATTTTCAAACCTGAACTAGAACTCATCAAGACAAACATTTTGAGCAAGACTCATGATGATTGCTTCAAAAATGTGACATCTAGATTGTTAACAAGTTTTACCTTTGATTTGACCTGGTGACCTAGTTTTTGACCCCACGTGACCCAGTATCAAACTTGACTAGATTTCATAGGGGCAAACATTCTGGGCAAGTTTCATCAAGATTGGGTCAAAACTGTGACCTCTAGAGTGTTAACAAACTAATTGTTGACGACAGACGACGATGGACAGAAGGTGATCACAACAGCTCACCCTGAGCTTTTGCTCAGGTGAGCTAAAAATATTGCTAAAATTAACAGAAAAGTAAAGGTTATTAAAGGTTTTAAAGGTTTCACAAGGAGGCCTGTACATCCACCAAAATTTCCTTAAGGATGTTGTCCACTGACCTATGAAATCAAACCATGACTTATGTTTGTATGAAATTCAGGTAAGTGTTATTTATAGCCACATAAATCTTGTCACTGTGACAATGGAGTGCGATGTAAGGAGGGCTATCTGTAAAACCTAGACTGGGACCTTGGCTAACAGCGCAGACCCTGATCAGATGCTGCATTCTACCTATTGACACGTCTAAAATCTGCTGGGTGGGTGGAAAATTAAACAGACCCTGATCAGATTGCACAGGACATGGCATCTTATCTTGGTATATATGTTCTCTCAGGCCAACCTGTCCCAATACTTAGAATTATCATGGTACCATGACTGACTTCTATTCAAACTATGGTAGTTCCTGCAGTTACAACAGTTTGAATTAACCCTTGTCCTGCTGAACCCGGATATACCCTGCCTTTGCAAACAGTGTAGATCCAGATCAGTTGGCTTCTAAGAAGCCAACTGATCTGGATCTACACTGTTTGCCATTCAGTATGTGAATTTATATCAACAATCTGGATCAAGTAATCTGATTGGCTGAAAATGAGAAGTGGGAGTAGCATCTTAATTTATTCAGCAGGACAAGGGTTAAAGTATGATGGTAAACATGACATCATTTAATCTTTCAAGAGCACACAGTGTTAAAACATTCATTGAAAAAAATTGCCTTACAACTGTCAGTATCCTTTCAGTGTAGATCCTGATCAGATACCACAACCTGATCTGGGTCTATACTGTTTAATCAGCCCTGTCTGTTCAAATACTAAGGGTAAATATGGTACCAGTAATAAGTCACTGTCAATTTATGCTCAAAATCTAACATGTTTATTACTCACATGACAAGCCACTTATGATCAGCTCAGATTCAGCAAACTGTATCAGAATGACATAACTGATATTTTTCTTACTTTTCACAAGAAATATCATTTGACATTTAAATCATCTCTATATGAGATGATAATGCATAAAATGTCAATTACTAGTTCCCAGAATAATAAGAAATATATAACTACTCATTAATCAGCAAAGTATTCTCCTCAAGCATGCTAATTAAAATTCTACTGTATATTAAATCTCTCCTCCCTCAAAATAAACAGCTTAACTTTATATTTAGTTTGCAATTCTATTTTGAAGACTTTTCCTAATTATAGCACATTTTCTAAGAGACAGAAAAACACTTTTTGTTTTAAGGCAAAATCATGCGTAAAGTAATTATCATTTGCATTGTAAGACGTAAACGTTCATGGCTTGAAAACAAATCAGTAAGGAAACATATCTGTAATCATCATAATTAATTTAAGTATAGGAGCAGACAGGCTTAAGCAAACAATGTAGACCCAGTTCTGATGCAACAGAATGTGGCATCTGATCAGGATCTACACTGCTTGCTCCTCATCCAGCAGGTTTTTAGGCACACCAAAAGACAGTTAAATGAATTTGTCTAAATTTTAGGACACATACAGTTTTCCTCTCTGAGTAAACTTCATACCGTATTTACCATATATTTTCGGACACCATTAATGTTTGGACACCACCTATTTTCTGCAAAATATGATAATTTAATGCCCCATAACAGTTTGGACACCCCCTTAATTTGAAAAAGACAATTTCCTAATTTCGGACACAAAAATGCCTCTGGACAAAGCTGAATTTTCAATGAAATCAAACACCAAAACCGCAGCGTCGCTATCATTTTCACGGATGTTTTGATAGACAAAGCCATTTTCTAACAGGTAAGAAGGTAAGTAGTAGAGTCTAAAAATTAACTTAGTTCAAGTTATTTTCCATCAGGGTTTGCTGTTTTCATTCAGAGCCGAGCTGTATAAAATGCGCATGCCACTTACTATACATTCGAAGACGATGAAATCGCCCCTCGTCCAAATGGACAGATCTACCACTACACAGCTAAAAATAGGCAAGAAAAAAAATAACAAGAGGACCATGATGGTCCTATATCACTCACCTGAGCAAACAGATTTGCATACTTACTGCAGAAGTTTCAGCCAAGTTCACTGCTCTGAATTTTATAGCCCTGCACCCACCACCCCCCATGTTTTTTTCTTTTTAATGCATCATGACAACTTGAACTAAATCTTGAAAGAGGGTTGCCAAAGGAACATTTCTGCCAAGTTATATTGAAATTGGTCCAGTGGTTTCTGACAAAAAGATTTTTAGTATTTTATTAGCTATAAAGCGCTAGCCCCTAACGGCCTTTTTTTTTTTTTTGATGAATCATGACAGTTCGAACAAACTTGATAGAGGGTCACCAAAGGAACATTCCTGCCAAGTTATATTGAAATCGGTTCAGTGTTTTCTGACAAGAAGATTTTCAAAGTTTTCTATCTAGATATATGGGGAAAATAAGCCCCACCCCCTAGCAGCCATATTTTTTGATAAATCAGGATTGCTTGAACATTCTTGATAGAGGGTCACCAAAACAACGGTCAAATCGGTCAGGCGTATTTGACAAGAAGAATTTCAAAGTTTTCTATACAGATATATACGGAAAATAAGCCCCGCCTCCCTGTGGGCCATGTTTTTTGACGTATCATGAATGCTTGAACAATCTTGGTAGAAGGTCACAAAAGCAACATTCCTGCCAAATTATACTGAACTCTGTCCAACAGTTTCTTATGAGAAGATTTTTAATTTTTTTTATATAGATATATAGGGAAAATAAGCCCCGCCCCCTAGCGGCCATGTTTTTTGATGAATCATGACAGCTTGAACAACCTTGGTAGAGGGTCCCCAAAGAAACATTCCTGCCAGGTTATATTGAAATCTGTCCAGTGGTTTCTGACAAGAAGATTATTAAAGTTTCTATATAGATATATATGGAAAATAATCCCCACCCGCTAGCGGCCATGTTTTTTGACAAATCACGATTACTTGAACAATCTTGGTAGAGGGTCACCAAGGAAACATTTTTGCCAAGTTATATTGAAATTGGTCTAGTGGTTTCTGACAAGAAAATTTTTAAAGTTTTCTATATAGATATTTTGGGAAAATAAGCCCTGCCCCTGGGGGCCATGTTTTTTGACGAATCATGACGGCTTGAGCTACTTTGATGGAAGGTTACATAAGACACATTCCTGCAATGTTATATTTAAATCAGTCCAGTGGTTTCTGACAAGAAGATCATTAAAGTTTTCTATATAGATATATAGGGAAAATAAGCCCTGTCCTAATTTTTAAGTTTTCTATATAGATAAATAGGGAAAATAGGTCCCGCACACTGGTGGCCATGTTTTTTGACGAATCCAAATGGCTTAAACAATCTTGGTAGAGGATCATCAAAGAAACATTTCTACCAAATTATATCGCAATTGGTCCAGTGGTTTCGAACAAGAAGGTTTTTTTAGTTTTCTATATAGATATATAGGGAAAACAAGCCCCGCCCCCTGGTGGCCATGTTTTTTGACGAATCCAAATGACTAGAAACATTCTTAGCAGGGGATCACCAAAGGAACATTTCTGCAAAATTATATGGAAATCAGTCCAGCAGTTTCTGATAAGAAGATTTTTAAAGTATTCTATATAGATATATAGGGAAAATATATAAGCCCCGCCCCCTAGCGGCCATGTTTTTTGACGAATCCAAATGGCTCGAACAATCTTGGTAGAGGATCACCAAAGGAACATTTCTGCAAAATTATATGGAAATCGGTCTAGTGGTTTCTGACAAGAAGACTTTTAAAGTTTTCTATATAGATATAAAGGGAAAATAAGCCCTGCCCCCTGGCAGCCATGTTTTTTGAAGAATCCAAATGGCTTGAACAATCTTGGTAGAGGATCACCAATGAAACATTTTTGCAAAATTGTATTGAAATTGGTCCAGTGGTTTCGGTCAAGAAGATTTTTTAATTTTTTAGTTAAAAAATCTATTTTTAGCTCCTGTGACCTAGATATGCAATGGACCTGAACCATCTGAAAAACTTTGAAAGAGGACCAACCAAGGATCATTCCTATGAAGTTTGGTCAAATTCCAATCAGTGGTTTAGGAGGAGATGTTGTTGAAAGACTGTGAAAGGATGGACCCACGGACGGACGGACAGACAGACGACGATGACGCCGCTGCCAACAACGGACGGTGGGTGATCACAATAGCTCCCCTTGAGCCTTCGGCTCAGATGAGCTAAAAATAGATTTTCAAGATGGCTGCCATGAAAGCATCTTGGATTTCAGATCAGAAAAATTTTTAGCTATTTTTGATCTGCAAGTCAGCCCAATGCTTCCTACCAAGTTGGATTTCCCATTGGAATGATTTTATTGGAAAGATTTAAGCTATTTTTGGTCTAGAAGTCACCCCGATGCTTCCTACCAAGTTTCAAGTCAATTGGCCTTTCGGTTCAGGAGAAGAAGCGAAAAATAGATTATCAAGATGGCCATCACAGCAGCTAGACTGGATATCTGACTGGAACAATTTTAGCTATTTTTGATCCAAAAGTCAACCCAATGCTTTCTACCAAGTTTCAAGTCAACTGGCCTTTTGGTTCAGGAGAAGAAGTCATATCGGTGGCCATATTGGATTTCAGATAGAAACGATTTTAGCTTTTTTTTATCTAAATGTCACCCCAATGCTTCCTACCAAGTTTCAAGTCACTTGGCCTTTCTGTTCAGGAGAAATGCGAAAAATAGATTTTCAAGATGGCTGCCATGGTGGCCATCTTAGAGTTCAGATCGGAATGATTTTAGCTATTTTTGATCTACAAGTTACCCCAAGGCTTCCTACCAAGTTTGAGCCAATTGGCCTTTTAATTCAGGAGAAGCAAAAAATAGATTTTCAAGATGGCGGCCATGGTGGCCATCCTGGATATCTGACTGGAAGCATTTTAGCTATTTATTATCTACAAGACATCCTGATGCTTCCTAACTAGCTTTGAGTCAGTTGGCCTTGGGGTGTAGGAGGGATAGGCGTTTAAAGCAAACATTGACGCCACACGACAGAAGATCATTTCATGCTCCGGTGAGCTAATAAAGTCAGTGGACCGTGAAATAAAGGTCAAGGTCAAATATGGATGATTGCATTCAAGGGGCAATTCTAAATGTATGCAAGTGCCAAGTATCACTGCTATAGGACTAGTAGTTACTGAGAAATGGACTTAAAAGGAAAAACTTAAGAAAGTCACTGGACATAAGCGACCCAGTTCCAAACTTGATCTAGAAATCATCAAGACAAACTATCACTTCAAAAATGTGAACTCTAGAGTGTTAACAAGTTTTTCTTTAATTTGACCTGATGACCTAGTTTTTGACCCCAAATGGCCAAGTTTTGAACTTGACCTAAAAATCATCAATACAAACATTTTGAGCAAGATTCATGATCACTCCAAAAGTTTTAAGGTTTTATTTGATTTGGCCCAGTGACCTAGCTTTTGACCCTAAGTGACCCAGTTTCAAACCTGACCTAGAAATCATCAAGACATACATTTTGAGCAAGATTCATGATGATTACTTAACAAGATGGCCAAGAAGGCCCTGTATTGCTCACCTGATTACCAGACAAGTTTGAGTCAATTGGCCTTTCAGTTCAAGAGAAGAAGTTCAATATTGACTTTCAAGATGGTGGCCATCTTGGATTTCCAATAAGAATGAATATAGCTACTTTTGATCTACGAGTCACCTCAATACTTCCTATGAAGTTTGAGTCAATTGCCCTTTTGTTCAGGAGAAAAAGTTCCAAACAGACTTTCAACATGGCTGCTAGGCCGACTATCTTGGATTTCCGATCAGAATGATTTTAGCTATTTTTGATCTACAAGTCATCCCAATAGTTCCTATCAAATTTCAATTCAATGGGCCTTTCTATTCAGGAGAAGACGTTCAAAATAGATTTTCAAGATGGCAACTGTGGGGGCCATCTTGTATTTCCAATCAGAATGATTTTAGCTATTTTTGATCTATAAGTCACCTCGATGATTCTCACCAAATTTCAAGTCAATTGGCCTTTCAGTTCAGGAGAAGAAGCGCAAAATAGAGTTTCAAGATGGCCACCATGGCTGCCATCTCGAATTTCCAATCAGAACGATTTTAGCTATTTTTCATCTACCAGTCACCCCTACACTCCCTACCAAGTTTTGTGTCAATTGGCCTTTTGGTTCAGGAAAAGAATTGAAAAATAGAGTTTGAAGATGACCATCTTGGATTTCCGATCAGAACAAATTTAGCTTTTTTTTCATCTACAAGTCTCCCCAAAGCTTCCTACCCAGGTTTGAGTCAATTGACCAGGTTCAGGAGAAGAAGTGGAAAATAGATTTTCAAGATGGCCTCACTGGTGGCCATCTTGGATTTTTTGGACTTTTTTTTATCTACAAGTCACCTGATGCTTCCAACCAAGTTTTGAGTCAATTGGCCTTTCCATTCAGGAGAAGAAGCAAAAAATGGATATTCAAGATGGCCGCAATGGTGACCATCTAAGATTTCCAATTGGAAAGGTTTCAGCTATATCAAGTTTTAAGTCAATTCGCCTTTCAGTTCAGGAGAAGCAAAAAATAGATTTTCAAGATTGTGGCATTGGCAGCCATCTTAAATTTCTGATAGGAATGATTTTTGCTATTTTGATCTACAAGTCACCCGATGCTTCTTACCAAGTTTCAAGTCAATTAGCCTTTTGATTCAGGAGAAGAAGTGAACAAGCAAATTCCATAGAGAATTTATGTCCCCTGCCTTATTTTTATTTGAGCTGTTAAAAATGGGTAAGTTAACTAGAGGTCCATTGGTCCTGCATCACTTTCCAAAGTATTGAAGCAGGAAACCAGTGATAAAAAATAATTTCAGGATTCTGAAAAAACCACTTGCATATCTTCAAGACCATCCTTAAAGCACCTGTAAAGTTTCAAAAGGATCGGCTTAAAACTGTGGTAGGAGTTACGGGGACAACACGCTTCTGTAGTATTAGTACTCAAAAAATGTCTAAGTTAAAAATGCGGAAAAAGTGATAAAAATTATTTCAGGATTCTGAAAAAACCACATGCATATCTTCCAGCCATCCTAAAAACCCAAGTGAAGTTTCAAAAGGATCGGCCAAAAACTGTGGGAGGAGTTAAGGGGACAAGGTACCTACTCTCTATACACTTCTGTAACATTAGAACTCAAGAAATGTCTAAGTTAAAAATGCAGAAAAAGTGATAAAAAATTATTTCAGGATTCTGAAAAAATCCACATGCATATCTTCAGGCCATCCTAAATGCCCATTTAAAGTTTCAAAAGGATTGGCCAAAAACTGTGGGAGGAGTTAAGGGGACAAGGTACCTACTCCCTATAAATTTGAGTAATATTAGAACTCAAAAAATGTCTAAGTTCAAAATGTGTAAAAAATGATATAAAAATAATTTCAGGATTCTGAAAAAACCACATGCATATCTTCAGACCATCTTTAAAGCACCTGTAAAGTTTCAAAAGGATCGGCTTAAAACTGTGGTAGGAGTTACAGGGACAAGGTACCTACACCCTATATGCTTCTGTAGTATTAGAACTCAAAAAATGTCTAAGTTAAAAATGCAGAAAAAATGATAAAAAATTATTTCAGGATTCTGAAAAAACCACATGCACATCTTAAGGCCATCCTAAAAGCCCATGTAAAGTTTCAAAAGGATCGGCCAAAAACTGTGGGAGGAGTTAAGGGGACAAGGTACCTACTCCCTATACACTTCTGTAATATTAGAACTCAAAAAATGTCTAAGTTAAAAATGCAGAAAAAGTGATAAAAAATTATTTCAGGATTCTGAAAAATCCACATGCATATCTTCAGGCCATCATAAAAGCCCATGTAAAGTTTCAAAAGGATCGACCGAAAACGGTGGGAGGAGTTAAGGGGACAAGGTACCTACTCCCTATAGACTTCTGTTATATCTGAACTCAAAAAATGTCTAAGTTCAAAATGTGTAAAAAGTGATAAAAAATAATTTCAGGATTCTGGATACTTTTGACTGTTTTGAGTCAATGGGCCTTTCTATCCAGGAGCAGAAGTTCAAAACAGATTTTCAAAAGGGCCATTAGGGTCTACATTATTTGCCTCTCATCAAGCCGTCTTTTAAACACATCAACATATAATAAAATGGACCTGTTTGGACTTCAGGGCAAGTATGGTAGGTATGGCATAATACAAGTATGGTAAGGCATAATAACTCCAAGTATTGGGAAAGATGCCTGGGAAAACAATTTAGACACAGATCAGTTTACACTGTTTGTCTCTCATGCAGCAGTTTTTCAGACACACCAGTATGTAATACAAGAATTCCGCAGAAGGCGTCATCGCACCTGCTGGCGCAAAAGTCACAGGAGCCTCAATCAGAATGTGGTTATTAAATAAGTTTATTTCATTCTTAGCAGTGCTTACTTGGAAAACTGGGTTGAAAAAAATGTAGACAAGTGCCTAGTGGGGCACATATATTCCAGGCCAGTCCCATTCCCTCTAATGGCTATATCTTCAGCACTGACTTTTCGTATCATACAGCCCAATGATAATGGAACGTTGACGTAAAATGTGTAAAAGTCACTGGAGCATGAAATAAAGGTCAAGATCACTGGTCAAGGTACCTGCTAATTCAGTACATCAAGGAGAAGCACAATGCAAGGTATGGTGGTTGTAGGCCTTATAGTTGAGGATTTATCAAACATCAACGTAAAATGTGTCAAATATAGGTCAAGGTCACTGGGTCAAGATACCTGCCAAGCCAGGGCAATGAGGTGAAGCACTATGCAAGGTTTAGTGGTTGTAGGTCTTATATTTGAGGAGATACCGAACATCAATATAAAATGTGTCAAAGTCACTGGAGTGCACAATATAGGTCAAGGTCACCAGGTCAAGGTACCTGTCGAGTCAGTACATCGAGAAGAAGTGCTATATAAGGTTTGGTGGTTGAAGGCCTTACAGTTGAGGACATATGGAAGGGTGACCTAAAAGGTGTAAAAGTCAATGGAGCGTGAAATATAGGTCAAGGTCACCCAGTCAAGGTACCTGCAGAGTCCGTACATTGAGAAGAAGCACTATGCAAGGTTAGATGGTTGTAGGCCTTATAGTTGAGGAGATATTGAATGTTGACATAAAATGTGTAAAAGGCACTGGAGGTCAAAATATAGGTCAAGGTCACCGGGTCAAGATACCTGCCAAGTCAGTACATATAGGAGAAGCACTATGCAAGGTTTGGTGGCTAGAGGTCTTACACTTGACGAGATCTGGAACGTTGATGTAAATTATGTCAAAGTCACTGCAGCCAAAATATAGGTCAAGGTCACCAGGTCAAGGTATCTGCTAAGTCAGTACATTGGGGAGAAGCACTTTGCAAGGTTTGATGGTTGTAGGCCTTATAGTTGAGGAGATATCGAACGTCGACGCAAAATATGTCAAAGTCACTGGAATGCAAAATATAGGTCAAGGTCACCGAGTCAAGGTACCTGCCAAGTCTGTACATCTAGAAGAAGCACTCTGCAAGGTTTGGTAGTTGTATGCCTTATAGTTGAGAAGTTCTGGAATGTCAACGTAAATTGTGTCAAAGTCAATGGAGCACAAAATATAGGTCAAGGTCACTGGGTCAACATATCTGCCAAGTCAGGAGGTCAGGGAGATGTGTCATGCAAGGAATGATGGTTGTTGTAGAATTGTAGTTGATTAGAATACTAACTTTGACATAAATGTCGAACTTCGACATAACAGAACTGTTAAGAGACAGATGGACGGACGAACGGACAAACGAATGGAAAAGCGGTCACCTATGTCGCAAAGTCAGGAGGTCAGGGAGATATTTCATACAAGGTTTGATGGTTGTTTAGTCTTGTAGTTGATTAGAATACTAACTTTGACATAAATGTCGAACTTCGACATAACAGAACTGTTAAGAGACGGACAGACGAACAGACAGACGAATGGAAAAGTGGGCACCTGTGTCGCAAAGTCGGGAGGTAAGGGAGATGTTTCATGCAAGGTTTGATGGTTGTTTAGCCTTGTAGTTGATTAAAATACTAACTTTGACATAAATGTCGAACTTCGACATAAATGTTGACAGACGGACGGACGAATGGACAGACATACGGAAAAGCGGATGCCTATGTTGCAAAGTCAGGAGGTCAGGGAGATGTTTCATGCAAGGTTTGATGGTTGTTTAGTCTTGTAGTTGATTAGATGGACGGACGGACGGACGGACGGACGGACAGAAAATCGGACGCCTATATCGCACCCTGCTACAAGCAGGTGTGATAAAAATGGACTTATTTGGACTTTAGGACTAGTATGGTAAGGAGTTACAACATCCCAATATTTAGAACAAAGATGGTAAATTAGAAAGCAGCATCAGTATTGATGATGTGTGTATATCATAATTCTCTCAGAGAATTATTGATTAAGTAAATCTCTGCACCAAAAGTCACATGTATTGGAAAAACGTGACTCGACTCTGAGGCTACGTGTTGTTTTCAAGTCTCAGCAGCTGTGTAACACAACAGCCTCCCTGTTTTCTTTACACCTGTTTTCCTAACTGTAATATAATCTTTAAGCGAGGCTTTTTTCAGCAACATGATACATGCCAGATCAAAACTAGTCGTGATTGCAGTAATCGGCACACGGCAAAACACGTGTCATTCTACACTATTCTAAAGCAATCACATGACTTTCAACAACCATCCACAACTAAGCTTTGAAGATATTAATCATGAAGAAAGGCTCCATAGCTCCAGAAAAGATGGCTATCAGGAAAATGTTTTTCTTATTTCTCTATAAAAATATATGTTGTGATACTCATTAGAAGCACCTGGTCAGGCCCTTCCAATGAGTACCCACAACTTATGTTTTCATGGAGATATAAGAAAAACAAAATTTGATTGAAAAAATGTTATGCCTCTAGATGAGATGGATTTTTCCCTTTTCCTTTGTAACAAAAAAAGTATGGATGTTTTTCTTATTTCTGCTCGAAATATATGTTGTGGTACTCATTGTAATCACCTCACCAAGACAATTCAAATGAGTACCCAGAACATATATTTTCATGGAGGAATAAGACGAATATGTACCTGGCTACCCTCTTACCTAGAACTATGGAACAAATGTTTCTTGTGACATTTTCCCCAAAATGAATTTCCCCAATATGCAACCCTTCTATAAGAATCATCCATGCAGTCTGACCAGAAGCATAACTCACCACCAATATTCTACAAGGTTCTTACCTTACATCGGGTAACAGCTGAGACCCAGACCAGACTGTGCAGCTGCAGTCTGGCCAGGGTCCCTATTCTTTGCAAAGTAATAGTTTGGTTTTCTCGCAAGCCTCAAACATCAGGAATCATATGTGCCCCAACATCAGAAAAAGTATCTTCAAACATGTGCACCCAGGGAAAATTCAGATCAGCCTGCACATTCATGCAGTCTCATCAGAATCTTCACTCTGCATATTTTGGACAGCCAAGGATGCAAAGTTTCTTCATGTGGACAATGAAAACTCTGATCAGATTGCATGGATGCACATGGTAATTTGAGTCTTGGGAGCACACGTCAGAAGGTATGTTTTGCTTAGATTGCTGCTTGTATCAATTTCCAAGATGTGCCTCAGTACAAGTAAACAATTTTTATTGTCAATTAAGAACATGATTTTATTGGATTATATTTCATACAAAAAGAAATTAAAAAAAAAAAAACAACAAAAGATGTATTTTTGAAAGACAGGTATATTTGTGTAAAGCCAGGTAAATTTCATATGAGAATGGTTTTGAAATGGAAATGTGTCCAAAGGACACAGATGCCCCCTCCTGAAAACTTAATGCAAATTGCTAATGCCTGAAAAACTTAACGCAAATTACTAACGCCACGTGGTCAGAGACAGACTGAAGGACAGGGGTAACACTATATGCCTTTCCATCATTCTTTGAATGGCAGGGCCATAAAAGTTATATGACTAAAAGGAAGCTCAGGAGTGGCAAAGAAAGGAAGCTCAGGAGTGGCAAAGAATGTTCCAAACATGCTCATAAGTCCATACTGATATTTTGCTTATTTCTAAAAAAAATATATATATATATATATATGTTTATATTGGTACTTTGAGGCACTTCTAATGAGTACCCTGAACATGTTTTTGTTGAGATAAAAGAAAATTATTTGTTTGATTACTCCTCTTACATGAAGCTATGCAATTTTATTACAAAGTGATATTTTAATTAATCATAAACAGCAAATTCTACCATATTTTGCCTTTAAATAACATAACACTTTATCAACCAAAAGAAAATAAAAACACGAAACAATAATACTCTGCCAATATCGTGTGGAGGGACGATGCACATAACAAGCTTGGTGAAAACCATTCATATTAACAAGTTATCATCCGGAAACGAAATATGGACAGACTGATGGATGGACAAATGGACAGAGGGATGGACACAAGGAAATTCTTACCATAGCACCAGATAAGGAGTTTTTTCAACCAAAAAGTACTTGCATATTTCTCATTTCTCCATGAAAACATAATTATGTTAAGGTGTGCCTCGTCAAATTGCTTCTAATGAGTACCCACAACATATATTTTCATGAATAAGATAAATATTATGTGGATATCTCCTCCTATCTGGAGCTATGCTTAATTTCACAGAAACATGTTGTGGGTACTCATTCGAAGTGCCTTGCAAAGACACTTCTAATAAGTACCTACAACATATGTTTTCAGTATTTTGTTTGACTGAAAGAAAACACTATATACACACATGTATACCTGAATTGTTGCAGGCTATCAACCAAGTACTGATAAAAAAATACGGGAAAAAAAGGAGTCTTTCCCCAAAAACTATAGGAGTTTTAAGCACTTTTTGGGACAAAATATATGTATTTTACAATAAAAAAGTCTTCGTTACTAAACACAAGAGACAAATGACTTACTTGTTAACTGGACAAATTTATTAAGTTTGTGTTTTACTTAAGGATATAGAAATATATGTTGAGCAAGAAAATGGGGTATGAGAATTCAGTCAGTTAGATGCAATATGATGCAGACAACTAGGAAGAGAAGAAGGGGCTTCTTACACTCTAAAGAGTACAGTCCTCAAAAATGTGGATTCCATTAAATACCTACGAGTAGCAATCACATATGACGTGAAATGGAATACACATATTAGCAGCATGTGTACTAAGGCAAACAGAACACTTGGTTTCCTACGATGAAATCTTTATCAATGTCCTAAGGATGTAAGAGGCAGCATCCAGCGTTCCTCAGATGACCTTATCCACCCAATTCGGTTATTTCTTCTGCTGAAGGTGCAGAGGAAGTTGTGGCTAGGTTTACTTCTTTGGTGAGAGCTATGGACTAATTTCCCATATCACAGGTCCTGGTGAATGAATGTCATTTGACGTGTCATTGGTAAAATATAGGAAAATTTAGGAATACTCAAAAAGTATAGGAATATTCTGAAAAATATAGGAAAATAAAGGAATATAGGAATCAGCTGACAGCCTGTTGTTGACTAATACCGTATTCGACCTAATTACCGCACTGTGCGCTTAGGTTTTTCAAAATTACTGGGAACACTCATTTGTGGTAAAATATGTATCTACCTACTAAGGATACACTATAAAAAAGATCAGAAAAAGGACTTATTTGATGATGATTATGTGATTGTTTCTGATTTTCTTTATAAAGGCATATGTTGTGGGCACTCATTTGAATTGCATCGACAAGTTGATGCAATTCAAATGAGTACCCACAACATATGCCTTTAAAAAGAAGTAAAGAAAAATTACACTGGCTGTAATCTGAAGACTACGGAATTTCTTGACTGTGCGCTTATAGGGGTATGTGCGGTAATTAGATCGAATACGGTATGTTCAGCAAATGATGATTTGGTGCTTTAAGGGATGTTTCAACATTATCTGAGTCATACTGAGATGATGAATGGGTGATAATGAAAGGCTCTACACAATGAAATGCCATATAGTCATAGGCTGAATGCCACATCTAGTGGGACTTGAATCCAGGAGCTCATGATGATGATCTGGTCAGGAGTGCTAACTGCTCAGCTCTGCTCAATAAAGCCAGATGTTGAACCTGACCTCTAGCAGGATTCACACCCAGGACCTCGTGATCCAAAGTCAGGAGGGCTAACCATTTGAACACCCAGATGTTCAACTAATGTAATATGCAAATTACACTCAAAACCAATAGCTGTGGGACCATGGAAATTTGTTTGAGACATGGACAGTTTAAGTCACTGAGGGTTAATCATAGTGCCAGATCAGGAGGCATAGGAGGATATCTTTTCAATCTTCTATAACATAATAATATATTGAGGTGATTCTAATGAGTATACACAACATACATTTTCCATAATAAATAAGATAATTTCTCTTAATTATCCTTAAATATTTGTTTTCTTGAGCAATCAGAAGAATTTGCTTGGGACTCGAAATCAAGTTCTAATCAGCCACAGTGAATAAGCCATCGGTTTTCAAGTCAGTGAGGTTTTACTGTATACAATAGGTGAGATTGATATAAATAACCTTGTTACAAGACAAGAACTAGGGCCCAAGTTGGCCAGAAATCGCTCATCTGGATAGGTTGATCATGATATGTTACATTTTGCCATGGTGGCCATCTTGGCTATCAGATCAGATTGCCTTTAGCAATTCTGAATCTGATCTTGTTTGAAGAGTTTCAAGATGGCCGCCATGGCAGCCATCTTGGATATCCAAACAGAACAATATTAGCAATTCTGAATATCCACTCACCCCAATGCCTCCCACAAAAGCTCAATCTGACTTACTGTTCAGGAGCAGATGTGGTTTATTTATTTATTTATTTTTTTTATTGTATTGGAGTTTAACGACACATCAACCATTGTTGGTCATTTTATGTCATCTCCCAGAGAAATGATAGTAGATGAAAGAGAGGAACAGGGGAGAAAGAGGAAAATGAATGAAAATGAAGAAACAGAAGAAATAAAGCATTGCCCCTCTACCCTTCCTCTGTAATTACTGACAATGACCAATCCTAATCAGATGTGTAAAGTTTTATTATTTGTGTGTTCTAAGATGGCTGATGAGACCGATCTTAGCTCTAAAATGCCTGTTGTAGATAGAACAAGCTCTGCTGATGATGCCTTAGCTCTGGCTTTCCGCTGTTCACGTTTCTGCTTGGCTTCGCTGATTCTTTTTTGCTTCGTATTCACCAGCACCTCTTCTTATGAGGCCTTGCCATTTTTTACGATCCTGTGCAATCTGTTCCCACAACTCTGTTGGTATGTTGAAGTCTTTAAGAGAGGCTTTGAGAGTGTTCTTGTATCGCTTCTTCTGACCACCATGGAGCGTTTTCCGACTTGTAGTTACTCCATAGAGGATTTTCTTTGGCAAACGTTCATCAGGCATTTTGTTAACATGGCCTGTCCATTTTAACTGTGCCAATTTCAGAAGAGTATGTACACTCTGCATCCCTGCCCTTTTCAGGACTTCTGTGAATCCTGTCTTGCCACTTCATCTTTAGAAGTTTTCTAAAACATCTTGTATGGAAGTGGTTCAGTCTTTTGGCATGCCGTTGGTAAACTGTCCAAGTTTCGCATGCGTATAAAAGTGTTGGCAGCACAACAGATCTGTATACCTTCAGCTTTGTGTCAAGTTTGATTCCACTTCCATCATACTTCCACATATCCGGCCAAATGCAGCACTAGCTTTGGCAATCCTGGCATTGACTTCATCATCAATGTGCACAACTCTAGACAATGTGCTTCCAAGGTAGGTGAACTTGTCTACCACTTGCAATTGTTGACTTTTCACTGTGATGGTAGGCTCCTTGTAAGGCTTTCCAGGTGCCCTTTCATTGTGATGGTAGGCATCTTGTAAGGCTTTCCAGGTGCTGGCTGATATACCACCTCAGTCTTTTTTATGATGATTGTGAGATCATAGCTGTCACATGAATCGGATACTTGCTTCACACCTTTTTGCATTTTCTCTTCTGTTTGAGCACCCTTTGACATGTCATCAGCAAAGAGGAACACATCTAGCACCTCTATCTGCACCTTGGATTTAGCTTGCAACCTTCTTAGATTTAAAAGTTTCCCATCAAAGCAATACCTAATAGGTATACCATTGTCACCATCCAGGAAAGCATCTGTAAGCATGGCAGAAAACATCTTGCTGAATAGTGTTGAAGCTAGTACACAGCCTTGCTTAACTCCATTTGTCACAGGGAATGGATCCCCAATGCCTCCCACCAAGTTTTGGCTTAATCCAACTTAATGTTCGGGAGCAGATATTTCATTTGAAAATTTTCAAGATGGCCACCATGGTGGCCATCTTGGATATTCGAACGAAAGGATTTTAGCAATTCTGAATCTCCAGGTAGCTCAAATGACCCCAACCTATTCAGCTCAATCTGACACAATTCTGAAGAGATGTAAAACATGTGAAAAATTAAGGACAATGACGGACAACAGGCTACGGCAAAAACTGACCAGGAGCAAAACTCCAGGTGAGCTAATAAACTCACCTAATATTCTTGAACTCTATCTCCTTCCTTCGTGCAAACTTCAGAAAAAATGCCACACTCCAGAGAAAATATGAATCATCTAGCGATGGGCTGTTTGTAGACTTTGTCATCAAGACATGCTGTAACAAGAAAATTGGTGAGTTTGGTACAAGAAATGTCAATAAGCAGTGCTTGAAATGGATATCATGTGACTTTTTGTATGCACACCTGATAGATATGTGACTTTTTATGTGATCTGTCATAAAATGAAAAGTAAGTCATATAATGCTCACTTAGATGGAATAAATCTGCCCAGCTGAGAGTTTTGTTTGTGGCAACATAAATGTATGGCCAACAGCCACATAACACCCATTTCGTTAGTCCAGTTGGACAGTTGGACGGCTGAACATACGCATGAACAGACAATGTGAAAATTGAAAATAGTATACCCCCTACCCTAAAACACAGTTTGGGGAGTTGGTTGGTATAAAAATCAGAAAATCTCATTATGTCTATGTAATGCTTACCTTGTCATATATAGCAAATCAAGGGTATGCAGGGGTCTATATAATTAGGCAGATTTTTGAAATTTTGCTAATTTTAAACCAGGGCCCAGTTGTTCAAAGCGTCGTTAGCTTAACGAGTTTGTTAAGGGTCATTTTGTTAACAGTTTTAGCGGATTCAATCTACAATATTCTGATATTTTTTGCTGAAAAAATGTGAGTAGCTTTTGCACTGCAAAAGCTACTCACATTTTTTCAGCAAAAAATATCAGCATATTTGCGTATCACTTGATGTAAATTTTAACGAATCGTTAACTAACGACATCGTTAGCTTTGAACAACTGGGCCCAGATTTTCTATTTCTTGGTCACTTTTTAGCAACCATCTTTACAGCATAAATATGGCTTCAAGTGCTTAATGGCCAAAAACTTCCTCATTCCCTACATTATATGGTGAAATGCTTAATTAGCTGTAAATAAAAGGGCTATCAAGATAACTATTATTCTTATTTCTCAAAAACAACATATGTTGTGGGTACTCATCATAAGTACCTCTGTGAAAAATACTTTTGTGAAAAAAATAAGAAATGAGAGGGCCATGATGGCCCTGTAATGCTCACCTGAATATCATAACATTTAGAGAACCTGACCCATAAATGCTCGAGGAAAACATTCTGACCAAGATTCAAGATGATTATATTGGACCATGAAATATAGATCAAGGATGAATATGAATGACTGCATTCAAGAGGTAATGCTAAGATGTATGCATGTGCTAAGTATCACTGGCTGTAGGACCAATAATTACTGAGAAACTGACCTAAATGCATAAACTTAATAAAGTCAGTGGACTGTGGAATATAAGTCAAGGTCAAATATAGATGACTGCATTCAAGAGGCTATGCTATGATGTTTGCAAGTGCCAAGTATCACTACTGTAGGACCAACAGTTACTGAGAAACTGACCTAAACAGAAAAATTAAGAAAGTTACTGAACCATGAAATATATGTCATAAGTGACCCAGGTCCAAACTTGACCAAGGACTCATCAAGACAAACATTTTGAGCAAGAGTCATGATGATTGCGCCTGCTTAGGGCCCTTTTGTTTCAGAGATGTTTTTTCTTTAAATTTTTAGCTATATAGCTCTATATCAATAACTGAATAACTGACACCAGGGCATGGCCAATTTGGACTCAAGGGGCATGATTGTATGATTTAAGTAGGAAACCATTAAAAGTTGCTACATACAAAATATATAGCCTGTGGGCCTCATGGTTTCAGAGAAGATTTTTAAGTATCCCATTATATGTCTACAGGAGCTAATGACCCCAGGGTGTGGCCAATTTAGACCCCAGGGGCATGGTTGGCAGGATTTATGTAGGTGACCACTAATCATTACTACATACGAGGGGATTTCAATAAGTTCATAGAACTCTGTATTTTTCTATACAGTTCAAGATTTCTTTTTTCATTTTTGTGCAGTGTAAACTTTTGTCAGTTGAATGATAACAGCCGTTCAGTCAACACGTACATTTTTTGCTCTTACTTTTTGTTTGAAAACCTGTACCCATAGGCAAAAATGGAAAGTCAGAATATTGAGTTCAGAGCAGTCATAAAGTTCCTCACTAAGGAGGGTGCAAAGGCCAAAGAAATCTATAGGCGCATGGCTGATGTGTATGGTGATAGCAGCCCAAAGTATTCCACAATGGCAAAGTGGTCAGCAGAATTTAAACGTGGGCGAGACTCCTTAGAAGATGACCCAAGGCCAGGTCGCCCTGCTGCTGTCATCAGCCACGAGATGATCGACCGTGTTGAGAGACTTGTGCTAAACAATCGCCAAATCAAAGTTGCCAAACTTGCTTCAGAATGTGGTATTTCTAATGGAAGTGTTTACACTATAATCCATGAACATTTAGGCATGTCAAAAGTATCTGCCAGGTGGGTACCCAGACCTGAACATGCAAGATCGTCAGCAAAGGGTGGAGCCAAGTCAAGAACTTCTAGAAGTGTACAATGCCAATCCAGAAGCCTTTCACACTCATCTTGTAACAGGAGATGAAACTTGGCTTCACCACTGGGACCCAGATACTAAAAAAGAGTCCATGCAATGGAAGCGCCTTTGCTCACCCCCACCTAAGAAATTTTGTAGCCAACCATCAGCCAGCAAGGTAATGGCCACGGCGTTTTGGGACTCCAAAGGGATTATATTGAGAGATTACAAGCCTGCTGGTACTTCAATTACAGGAGAATACTATGCCAATGTCATTAAACAATTAAGGGTTGCTATTAAAGAAAAAATGAAGGGGAAAGCTAGCTGCATGTGTCCTTCTTTTGTATGATAATGCCCCTGCGCACAAGTCCAGAGTTGCACAAGCGGCTATTCGTGAGTGCAAGTTCGAGCAGTTAAATCACCCGCAATACAGTCCAGACCTGGCCCCAAATGATTATTATCTGTTTCGAAATTTGAAGTCCCACCTGCATGGAACGAGATTTCGGGACGATGATGAGCTCAAGGCTGCTACAAAGGCTTGGTTTGAGGACCAAATAGACGACTTTTATTTCAAAGGCATAGACTGCTTAAAAGAAAAGTGGGCCAAATGCATTGAAGTACAGGGGGATTATATTGAAAAATAATGTTGAAACCATCTTCCAATCTGTGAGTTAAACCCCAAGTTCTACGAACTTATTGAACTACCCTCGTACAAAATGTGTTAGCTCTGGGCCTTATGTCTTCAGAGAAGACGATTTTTGGGGGTTCTTTAGCTATATAGTTCTATATAAACAAATGACCCACCCTGGGGCATGGCCAGTTTGGGTCCCAAGGATTTGATTGGCAGGATTTATGTAGGGGACCACTAAACACTGCTACATACTAAATATATAAGCTGTAGGCCTCATGGTTTAGAGAACATTTTTTAATTTTTTTCCATTATAAGTCTATGGGAGCTAATGACCCCTAAGGCATGGCTAATTCTGACCCCAGGGGCATGGTTGGCAGGATTTATGTGGGAGACCTCTAAACATTGCTACATACTTAATAAATAAGCTGTGGGCCTCATGGTTTCAGAGAAGAAGATTTTTAAGTTTTTAATTTCCATTATATGCCCAAGGGAGCTAATGACCCCGGGACATGGCCTATTTGGACCCCAGAGGCATAGTAGGCAGGATTTATGTAGGAGACCACATAACATGCTACAATACTAAATCTATTAGCTCTGGGCCTTATGGTTTCAGAGAAGAAGATTTTTGAAGGTTCTTTAGCTATACAGCTCTATATAAACATATGACCCCTGGGGTATGGCCAGTTTGGACCCCAGGAACTTCATTGGAAAGATTTATGTGGGGGACCACTAAACATTGCTACAAATTAAACATATAAACTGTGGGCCTCATGGTTTCAGAGAAGAAGATTTTTTTTAAGTTTTTCCCATTATAAATCTATGAGAGGTAATGACCCCTGGGATGTGGCCAATTTAGATCTCAGGGGCTTGATTGGCAGGATTTATTTAGGAGACCACTAAACCTTACTACATACTAAATATGTAAGCTGTAGGCCTCATAGTTACAGAGAAGAAGATTTTTAGGATTTTCCCATTATGGGTCTATGGGAGCTGAAAATCCCTGGGGAATGGCCAATTAGGACCTCAGGGGCATGGTTGGCAGGATTAATGTAGGAGACCACAAAAAATTGCTACATACTAAATCTGTTAGCTCTGAGCCTCATAGTTACAGACAAGAAGATTTTTGACGGTTCTTTAGGCTATTTTGTCTATATTTACATACTCCCTGGGGTGTGGCCAATTTGGACCCCAGGGGCTTGTTTGGCAGGATTTACTTAGGCGACCAATAAACATTGCTACATACTAAACATATAATCTGTGGGCCTCTTGGTTTCAGAGAAGAAGATTTTTTTTTTTAAGTTTTTCCCATTATAAGTCTATGGGAGCTGATGACCCCACAGGGCATGGCCAATTTAGACCCCAGGGGCTTAATTGGCAGGATTTATGTAGGGGGCCACTAAACATTGCTACAGACTTAATAAATAGGCTGTGGGCCTCATGGTTTCAGAGAAGAAGATTTTTTAGGTTGTTTTTTTTTTTTTCATTATAAGTCTATGGGATCTAATGGCTCCGGGGGTATGGCCTATTTGGATCCCAGGGGCACAGTTGGCAGGATTTATGTAGGAGACCACTAACATTGCTATATACTAAATCTGGGCCTCCTGGTTTCAGAGAAGAAAATTTTAGAAAGTTCTTTAGCTATACAGTGCTATATAAACATATGACCCCCTGGTATATGGCCAGTTTGAACCCCGGAAGGTAGATTGGCAGGGTTTACATAGGGGAGCCACTTTCACATTGCTATATACTAAATATATAAGCTATGGGCCTCATGGTTTCAGGGAAGAAGATTTTTTTAGTTTTTCCCAATTATAAATCTAAGGGAGATAATGACCCCCTGGGCATGGTCAATTTAAATCCCAGGAGCTTCATTGGCAGGATTTATGTAGGGGACCACTAAACATTATTGCTACATACTAAATATATTACCTGTGGGCCTCATGGTTTCAGAAAAGAATTCTTAAGTTTTTCCAATTATAAATCTATGGGAGGTAATGAACCCTGGGGTATGGCCAATTTAGACCTCAGGGGCTTTATTGGCAGGATTTATGTAGGGGACCACTAAACATTGCTACATGCTAAATACATAAGCTGTGGGCCTCATGGTTTCAGAGAAGGAGATTTTTTCAAGTTTTTCCCATTATTAAAATATGGGAGGTAATGACCGCCAGGGTGTGGCCACTTTAGACCCCAGGGGCTTGATTGGCAGGATTTATGAAGGGGACCACGAAACATTGCTACATGCTAAATATGTAAGCTGTGGGCCTCAGGGTTTCAGAGAAGAAGATTTTTAAGTTTTCCCATTATAAGTCTATGGGAGCTAATAACCCCCAAAGCGTGGCCTATTTGGACCCCAGGGGCATGGTTGGTAGGATTTATGTAGGAGACCACTTAACATTGCTTCATACTTAAAACGCTTAGCTCTCGACCTCAAGGTTTCAGAGAAGAAGATTTTTGAAGGTTCTTTAGCTATATAGCTCTATATAAACATATGAACCCCTGGGGTGTGGCCAGTTTGGATCTCAGGGACTTGATTAGCAGGATTAATGTAGGGGACCATTAAACATTGCTACATGCTAAATATATTAGCTGTGTGCCTCATGGTTTCAGAGAAGAAGATTTTTTAAGTTTTTCCCATTATAAGTCTATGGGAGCTAATGACCACTGGGGGTGGCCATTTGGATCCCAGGGGCTTGATTGGCAAGATTTATGTAGGGGACCACTAAACATTTTTACATACTAAATATATAAGCTGTGGGCCTCATGGTTTCTGAGAAGAATTTTTTCTAAGTTTTCAATGGGAGCTATATATGGGCAAAGTGGCCATCTTGATTTATGGATCATGACCATTTGTACATATTTTCAATCCTCCTTAAACACAAGGCTCCACAAGGTTTGAAGAAATTTGGCCCAGGGGTTTCAGAGGAGAAGTCATTCAAAGATGTGAACGGGTGGATGGATGGATGGACAGACGGACGACGGACAGAGAGTGATTACAATAGCTCATCCTGAGCCCTCAGCTTAGGCAAGCTAAAACAAGAGGCCCATGGGCCACAATGCTAACCTTGAGTTAACTGCTGTAAGTTAATCAGGTCACTCATCATTCCCAATCAGCCTGTCAAGTTTCAAGGCAATGGCTTAAACAGTTTATGAGATATCTTGCTTACAAGGTTAAAATGCTGAAATTTTCAAAGGGCCATAAGCAAAAAAAAAAATTCAGATTTTTTTCAGAAGTTAATTTTTATCCTGTCCTTTAAAGGTTTTTTTTTTTTTTTTTTTTTTTTTTTTATATTTGTAGCTCTGGCAACCATTTTATTCAGCAGAGCAGAACCATTTTAGTAAAAGGGGAATAAGAGGAACATTGATGTGAAATTATTTTGAAATCCAGCCACTGGCGGAGATGTTGTTTAAAGGTTTTTCTGCTTTTAGCTCTGGTGATCATTTTGTTCAGCAGAGCAGAACCATTTTGGCAATTTTGGTAAAGGGGGATGAAAGGAACATTTCTGTGAAATCATTTTGATATCAGGCCACTGGCCAAGGAGGAGATGTTTAAATTTTTTTTCTATTTTTAGCTCTGGTAGCCCTTTTTCTTTAAGAACAAGATGTCGTCTGAAGAGATTTTATTTTTTAGCTCTGGTGGCCATCTTGTTCAATGCAGCTGAACTATTGTGGCCATCTTGGATCGACACAAGTTTAGCTCTTTTCGATCCAGAAGTCAGCCTGTTGCTACAGAGCAAGTTTCGGCTCAAAGCAACCAAAGGCATCACGAAAACATGCTTATATAATTTTGACCCCCTTAAACCCCACTTTCATGTAGTAAAACTAGGGTTTACAGGGTATATATTATTTTTCTTATTTCTGCTCAAAAACATAGATTGTGGGTACTCGTTAGAACCGCCTCCTCGAGGCAGTTCTAACGAGTACCCACAATCTATGTTTTGAGTAGAAATTTTAAAAATATCACCATTTTTTATCTGAAAATTTTCAGTTTTTGGAGGTGAAATTTTCTATAAATTTGAATAGGTGTGTTTTCGTAATGGTTTGGGAAGAGATGTTGAAAATTGATTTTCAAGATGGCTGGTGTGGTGGCCATCTTGGATTTTCTACTGGCATATTTAGCTATTTTGTGTCTTCTAAGCCCTCTAATGCTCATCATCAAGTTTGGATTCAACTGGATTATAGAGGAGATGTCCAAAATATGAATTCTGAACATTTTTTTCCCATATAAATGTATAGGGCCCATACAAATGCATGGGGAAGCAAATTTGACCCTGCCATAAAAAGGTCAAACATCCGTGCAGGACCATCATTTTAGCAATTTTGGTAGATCTCCTGTCCCCGATGATTTGTGCAAAGATTAGGCCCCAGGGCTTATTTGGTTCTGGAGAAGAAGATTTTCAGAGGTTTTTACCATATATGGGCATGGCAGCCATCTTGGTCAATGGACCATGACCATTTTAGCAATCTTTTGTGTTCCCCTGCCCTAAGGAGGCGCCATATTAAATTTGAGCAACAATGGCCCAGAGGTTTCAGAGCAGGTCATTTGAAATTATCAACATTTTTTTTCCATACATATGTGTGGGCCCATATAAATGTATAAGGAAGCAAACTTGACCTCGCCATAAAAAGGTCAAACATCAATGTACGACCATCATTTAAGCAACTTTGGTAGATCTCCTGTCCCTGATAATTTGTGCAAGGATTCAGCCCCAGGGCATCCTCTGTTCTAGAGAAGAAGAGTTTTAAAGGTTTTTACCATATATGGGCATGGCAACCATCTTGATTAATGGATTGTGTCCATCTTAGCAATTTTTTATTCCCCTGCCCCAAGGAGGCTCCATATGAAATCTGAGCAACATTGGCCCAAAGGCTTCAGAGGAGAAATCATTAGAGATTCTCAACATTTTTCCCATACAAACGTACGGTGCCCATACAAATGCATAGGGAAAAACTTGACCTCGCCGTAAAAAGGTCAAACGTCAAGCTATTATTCTAGCAACTTTGGTAGACCTCCCGCCCCAGATGATTTGTGCAAAGATTCAGCCCCAAGGCATCCTCGGTTCTGGAGAAAAAGATTTTTAAAGGTTTTTACCATATATGGGCATGGCGGCCATCTTGGTCAAAGGACCATTTTAGCAATCTTTCGTTCCCCTAACCTAAGGAGGCTCCATATGAAATTTGAGCAAAATTGGCTCAGGAGCTTCAGAGGAAATGAGTTTGAAAATGTTAATGGTCGGATGCACGGATGGACGATGGACAAAAAGCATACCTCAGGTGAGCTAAAAACAATATTTGTGGTTTAAAAATTGGCTTATTTAGAACTATAGCTAAGAAGTGTATATTTTAAATGGGCATGTTCGTCTACTGTGTATAACAGCTACCGTTCTGACAAGTTTAATGCTTAGCATGCTGGGTAAAAAGAGCAGCAGACAACACTTTGAAATATTTTTCTTATTTTTCCTGGAAAAAAAGATATGACATTTCTTGCAAATTGTTTCTCTAAGGAGAAAAGTTGTGAGAAATGTCAAATCATGTCTACTTGGAGTCTGTGTTTCTTCTGTATTACAGTGGACCCTGGTTACCACTATGGCATTTGTTCCCACAGATGTTGCCATTAAAATGAATTTGCTGTTGTAAAGAATCCTTAAACACAGCAAATGATATGTAAGAAAGGGCTGGTTTTATTCCTAATTCCTCACTGAACATTTTTGGACATTTGTTAGAATTGCCTCACTGATTTCTTGAAGAAATAAATACAACATTCTTGTGTAATTTCTGATTAATTGTCACTTCTTTAGCAAAGGTTTTGTGCCAGTAAAATTATCATTAACAAATTTTGTTGTTATATTGAGTGTCGGTATAAAGAGGGTTGACTATATATGTGCTACATCATATGAAAAATTTTCTTAAAACATATGCAAAATAGTGTAGACCCAGATCTACTTTAACTACTCTTTTACAAAAAGACCAAAGCAAAAAGCTCAGAATCAACTGGCTTTTAACTCATTTTAGACTGAGTAAACTCACCCACACTATATATTGAAAGAGTTGAATTTCAAGTTTAGGTCTGTCAGGCTATGATTTAGATATTCCTAAAAATGGCTAAATTATTTGCAAACCATGGTTACCCTATCAGACATTGCATTCTGCAACATCTGATATGGGTTTGCACTGTTTTCCAAATACATGTATCCTTTCAGGGTCTCCAGACTAAAAAGGCAAAGACATCAAAAGCCAACAGGCTTCATTTACCAAAATGTAGCTGCCGGCCTCCGTTGTTCAGTCAGATGTGCATCCGAATAGTGAACAGGAGGTCAGAGGTTCAATGCTCACCAGGTGCAGCAAAAATCTTTCTTGGAGACTGATCATGAAATATTTTTTACAGTCATTCTCTTCCTTTGGCAGACTCAAGAAGGGGAGTCATCAGTTTCTGGCTAGCAAATATGCACAAGTACCGGTTAATCAATAGAAGGACTAAGCATGCCCAGGAAAAGTATGGTTAGGTAAACTTACTGGCTAGACATGACCTTCATAGTGTTGACTAGGCCACTAAATCCCAACCCAACCAACCAACCAAGAAGCATCTTATCATCTATGAAACAGCAACTTTTTTGCATCCCCAAAGTACACTATTACTATATATTTAACCTCTCTACAACAGCCACTTCCATATAACAGCCAGTGGTTTTGCTTCGCAAGAGTGGCTATTGTAGAGGTTGCACTATACAAGTTTGTATATTACCCCCTTATCTGGAGCTATGCTAACGGCCCCTAAATCAATGGGGTCATCCCCTCACAAAGCACCATGTAACTAAGAAGTATGAAGAGACAATAGACCACACTGCTTTGATAAAATTAGATAAGATCATAATCTAATTGGAAAAGGTGTCTGGAGAAACTGACCAATGAGCTAAATTTTCCCTGGAAGACCAGATCTGATATCTCAGAGCTCTGTATGATATGCTGCTTGGAAGAGAGTAATTACTATCTCATATATGTTACTGTGTAATTTGATTTGGGTGTGCAGATACACCTGTCCAAATATTTTGGATAAATAAAGAAAATGGGCATTAACCCTTTCAACCCTGTAGACAGACCGGTACAGACACCTATGCAAACAGTATAGATTCAGATGAGATGGCTCATCTCATGAGCCATCTCATCAGGATCTACACTGCTTGCGATCTTTTTAATGATCATTTGACTAAACCCCCTATTTACAAAGAATGATAGTTTCCAAATTCAAAGATGAAAGAGTCCATTTCAGAAATTCAGGGAAGAATTTAAGGAATAACACTGCATACCTGAAGTACTTGTACAAGACTGGAGAATCCCTTCTGAAGAAACTGTGTTGTGAAATCTGTGATTCTCAATCTGTAATATAAAAATGTGATAACATATCTTGAGATGGCCTATATAACTAGAAAAATGAAGTTTTTTTAGTAAAACATTTTAACTAGAAAAAGTGTCCATAGAACACGGATGCCCCCGCCAAAATGCCATTCAGAAAAAGGTTACATATGTAGTCAAGGGCAGATAATTCATAAACTAAATAAGCAAGAGTTGTCTTTCATCTTCATTACACATCGCCTCAATGTCATGCATGCACCTATAAATTTTCACAAATATATTCCATATGGTTTAGGAGTTATGGCCCACACATGGTTTACTATATGGAACTAAGTCAAGGGCAGATAATTCAAAAACCAAATAAACAAGAGTTGTCTTTGATGTTCATTACACATTGCTTCAATGTCATGCATGCATCTGTAAATTTTCATAAATATATTCCATATGGTTTAGGAGTTATGGCCCACACATGGTTTACTATATGGAATTAAGTCAAGGGCAGATAATTCAAAAACCAAACAAGTATGAGTTGTCTTCCTTTTTCATGACACATCGTCTCAATGTTATGCATGCACCTGTAAAGTTTCATAAATATATTCCATACGGTTAAGGAGTTATGGCCCGGACCCAGTTTACTATGTGGAACTAAGTCAAGGGCAGATAATTCAAAAACCAAACAAGCAATTGTCTTCCTTTTTCACGACACATCGTCTCAATGTCATGCATGCACCTGTAAATTTTCATAAATATATTCCATATGGTTAAAGAGTTATGGCCTGGACACGGTTCATAAATATATTCCATATGGTTAAAGAGTTATGGCCTGGACACGGTTTACTATATGGAACTAAGTCAAGGGCAGATAATTCAAAAACCAAACAAGCAAGAGTTGTCTTCCTTTTTTATGACACATCTTCTCAATGTCATGCATGCACCTGTAAAGTTTCATAAATATATTCCATACGGTTTAGGAGTTATATCCAGGACCCGGTTTAATACATGGAACTAAGTCAAGGGCAGATAATTAAAAATCCAAACAAGCAAGGTTGTCTTCCATTTTCATGACATATTGTCTCAATGTCATGCATGCACCTGTAAAGTTTCATAAATATACTCCATACGGTTAGGAGTTATGGCCCCGGACACAGTTTACTATAGGGAACTAAGTAAAGGGCAGATAATTAAAAAACCAAACAAGCAAGAGTTGTCTTCCTTTTTCATGACACATCGTCTCAATGTCATGCACGCACCTGTAAAGTTTCATAAATAAATTCCTTATGGTTTAAGAGTTATGGCCCGGACCGGGTTTACTATATGGAACTAAGTCAACACTTAATGCCCTTTCAAAAACCAAACAAGCAGGAGTTGTCTTCCTTGTTCATGACACATCGTCTCAATGTCATGCATGCACCTGTAAAGTTTCATAAATATATTCCGTACGGTTTAGTAGTTATGGCCCGGACACGAATTGGGACGGACATATGTATGATGGCCAGCTTGGATTTCCATTCAGAACAATTTTATTTTTTATTTATCTACAAGTCACCTGGATGCTTCCTACCAAGTTTCGAGTCAATTGGCCTTTTGGTTCAGAAGAAGAAGCGCAAATAGATTTTCAAGACTGGATTTCCAACTGGGAGGATTTTAGTTATTTTTGATCTACAAGTCACCCTGATGATTACTACCAAGTTTCAAGTCAATTGGCCTTTCGGTTCAGGACAAAAAGTGAAAAATAGATTTTCAAGATGGCTGCCATGGCTGCCAACTTGGATTTCCAATAAGAACAATTTAAGCAATTTTTAATCTACAAGTCACTCTGATGCTTCCTACCAAGTTTCAAGTCAATTAGCTTTTTGGTTCAGGAGAAGAAGCTAAAAATAGATTTTCAAGATGGCCACCATTGTGGCCATCTTGGATTTCAGATCAGATTAAGCTATTTTGATCTACAAGACACCTGATGCTTCCTACCAAGTTTCCAGTTAATTGGCCCTTCGGTCCAGAAGAAGCAGTGGAAAATATATTTTCAAGATGGCCCCAATGGCAGCCATCTTGGATTTTGGATCGGAACAATTTTAGCTATTTTTGATTTACAAATCACCCTGATGCTTCCTACCATGTTTTGAGTCAACTGGCCTTTTGGTTCAGGAGAAGAAGTGAAAGATAGATTTTCAAGATGGCAGCCATCCACCCAGCCATCTTAGATTTCTGATCGGAATGATTTTAGCTATTTTTGATCTACAAGTCACCTGGATGCTTCCTACCAAGTTTCAAGTCAATTGGCCCAGGGTTGTAGGAGGAGTAGGCTTTTTAAGCAATTGTTGATGCCGCATGACACAGGACGTACATTGACTGGCCATAATAACCCATCTTGAGCACTTCATGCACAGATGAGCTAACAATATAACTGAGCGAAGCAGGGAGGAGGGAGGGCAATCTCTTATCCATAGGTTAAGTATTACTTCTTAAAATATGTTTTACAATAAAAACTTAATTTTAACTGCATAATACATTAACATATGGATAATGTCATAGAATTTGTAGATTAGGAGGGAGGTGCTCTCCTAATTTTAACACAATTATATATATAGTTTCCCTTTACTTCTGGATTAAGACTTAGGAAACTCTATGGAATCAGATACATTCTATGATATAATCTCAAGAATTATCTAGATTCACAATAACATATATAAAAGATATCAAATACCTTAAACATATGTATAGTTGACTTTGGAGGCTGCCATTCTTCTTAAGCATTCAAGGCTTGACTTTCCTGGCTTCCCATCACTTTTTGGGAAGCAACTATAGGGCCTAAACTATGCAAATTAGCAACTTGCTGAGACATATCCCTCAAGTAGAATTCTGCAAAGGTAGGAAATTCCAGACTGCTGCTTGGAAAATGTCATTGAGCAGAACCTTGTCAAAGAATGCCCAGGAAGAAGATAAGTGCCCTAACTTCATGAGCCTTAATTTTTAACTAGAAAAGTTTTTTTTAGAAAAATACAAATGTCCCCCAAATCCCGCCAGAGTTGTCATTCTTGTACGCAACAGGTCATCTCGTCCTGTTCTACATTTGTACCAAGCATCATCAAAATATTCTGTAGGGTATTCGTGTTACAGAGCAGAGACAAAAAATCAAATTCAAACACAAAACGGGGAGATAACTCCAAAAGTATAAAAAACCAAAGTTGTCATTCTTGTATGTGACATGTCATCTGGTCCTGTTCTTCATTACTACCAAGTATCATCAAAATAATCCAAAGAGTGTTTGACTTACATAGCGGACACTAAATCAATGCAAAATCAGTGTCAAATATAACAAATGGAGATAACAGCAAAAGTAAAGAAGGCAGAGTTGTCATTCTTGTAAGGAACACGTCGTCTTGAGTTACAGAGCAGACATGAAATCTTTTTCAAATCAAAGGGTGATAACTCCAAGAGTAAGAAAGCCCAAGTTGTCAATCTTGTATGTGACATGCCATCTCGTCCTGATCTACATTTCTTCCAAGTATCATCAAAATATCCCAAAGGGTATTCAAGTTACAGAGCAGACAAGAATTTTATGCTGATGCCGACGCTGAGGCCTACAGGATCCATTCCAAAAACAAAATGTCCCCACCCCCTTTGGTAGGGGGGACATAAGAAGGAAATGTCTCTTTGGGGGAGTTTCCTATAGGCAAGCTTAATTGTATAAGCTACCCATCTCAAGTCTTAGAGATGTCATGAATGCCTTAAATTGGTAAAAATAGTCTAGTTCTATTCTGACGATAAGAACTAGTCATCTTAACGTAAAACTTTAATATTCTAATTGGGCATGAAAATCTATCTAAATGTTCCCTCTTACATTTTTTGGCTAAGTTTGGGATGACTATAGGATCTGGGAAAATGGACGAAAGCTGATTCTTTGCAAAAAACCCATTTTGTACTATCAATGATACTGAACCATCTGATTGATTGAACCTTAAATGATTTGAATCCATTGCCAAAGCATGAATTTCAATGCATCTCTTAGCTGTGGCAAGAGCTAATAGAAAGGCTGTTTAAATCCTAATCATAACGTGAAGTTTTTTTTTATTGTCTTGGGGTTTAACTACACATGAAGTTTTGTGTGTCATTTTGTGTCGTCTCCCAGAGAGAGGGAGAAAAGAGATAGAAGAGATAGTAGAGAAGATGAAAGAGAGGAAGGGGGAAAAAAGAGGAACAGGAATGAAAGGGAAGAAACAGAAGAAATAAAAACATTCCCCTCTACCTTACCTGCTACAAGGATAGCAGGTCTTGCCCAGCTGTAAGCCAATATCAGTTGGACGACCAGGTGACGTAAGCTACATCACACCTTCGCCACACCAGACCACCCCCAATGTGAAGTTTAGAAGCCTTGTGTACAAGTTCATATAGGGCTTTTTATAGAAATTTTCATTTTATTAATTAAGACCCAAGATAAATCCCATTTTTGGGGTAAGAGATCTTTGTACTGGCCACTGCAATTCGAAAGATCTAATTATCTCTGACAAGACTGAATTAGACCCGATTTTAATACCAGTCTTAAATTTAAGAGTATTTGAAATCATAAAAATCTATAGCCCTTGATGGTACTGATTTGACATTTTTTCTCAGAAAAAAAAAAGGAATATAGCTATATCAGTAAGAGAGGTCGAGACCTTCTTTCTATGATACCAATTGGAGTATACCACCTGTTTTGCATTACAGACTTTGTAAGTAGATGCTCTTCTTGATTTTGAGACAAAATCTGCAGTGTTTTGCGAAAACTTTTTATCTCTAATTGATAGCTTGATAACCCCCAAGTGCAAGATTTGGGAGATTTTTCTGTATATTCGAGAGACAATCTGCGAGAATGTTAAATTTGCCAGGGATATGACAAATTCTGAGGTTACTGTCGTGTTCCAGGCACCAATGGAGTATTTCTCATACTTCTATGCATAGATTGGGAGAATGTGATTTTCCTTCCCTTGTTTGTTGATATATGAGACCACTACTGTTTTGTCTGTGGATATCATAACACAAGAGTTGTGTATATACTGTATGGCTCAGTGCAAAATGAATGGCCATTATTTCTAGAATGCTGATATGGAGCTAGGATTAGTCTTTTAAGTCCAGCCACCATGAAAGGATAGTCTCATCAGTTCTAGATGAGCTTCCCATCCATAATGGCTGGCATCTGTAAAAAGGAATGCATTGGGACCTGAAGGATGGCTTAATGTTTTCTGAGCAAAGTGATAGGTGTCCATCCACCCTTTCAAATGAAATCGGATCATACTGGTGATGAGAACTTGATAATCCAGTGAGAGAATATGAGGTCTCCAAACTGACAACAGACACATTTGTAGCGGTCTATGAAGTCTGCCAAGAACAACTAAGTCTGCTGCAACACTGACTTTGCCCAAAAGAGAAAGGGAAGTTCGTGCCAGAGTCTGAGTTAGAAATTGTTTGATTGTCAGAAGTAGGGATTCGATACGGTCTGGTGGTATTCACTAACTCACTCACAGTGACTGTATTCTGTTGTGTCAGAAATTCCATCCCTATATAGGTTAATTGCTGAGCTGGTTTCAAATTTTACTTTTTTAGGTTTGGAATGAATCCTAGACTTTGAACTGTTTGGAGGCAATATATTATGTGAGATATAAGTCTGCTGCGTATCAGACCTCTTATGAGCCAATCATCTAGGTATGGAAAAAGTGAGAAGGCACGTTGATGCAAATTAGCAGCGATTATGTCTATAAGTTTGATGAAAATCCACAGTCTTAGGGACATTCCGAATGGTAGTGCTGTATATTGGAAGACCTAACTGTCGAAAACAAAACGAAGATACTTCCTTGAATGAGAATGAACCAAAACATGTAGATAAGCATCTGTCAGATCTATCGAGACAGCCCAGTTGTTGACTAGTGCCGATTGCCGTACTGACTTGACTGTCTCCATTCTGAACAGTTGATTCTTTATATAGATTCAACAGAGAAAGATCTATTACAGGACTTGACTTTCCATTCTTTTTGGGAACAAGAAATAGCAGGGAACAAAAACCGGGAGTCCCTGGATCCAAACCTTTTCCACTACCCATTTTTGGAGGTTCCATTATTTCTTCTCATAATAACAGGGAGGAAGATTGACTCAGAGCTATTGGAACTGTAGACAGAGAGGGTCGAATTGAATGGTATCCTGAAACCCTCTTGGATGACAGAGAGGGCCTATTTGTTTTGAGTTAATTCTCCCCACTGTTCCACAAATTAGGAAGTCCTTTTTTATATTAGACATATAGGACTGTGACTGATCCTTAGACCTATATTATTGGTTTTGCTTAGGTCTAGAAACTTTTGTCGGCTGTCTAGGGTTTCTGAACTGACCTGTAGACGAAATTGATGATTTTTGCTGTTGCAAATTTGTATTACTAGTGGAAGAAGCCAAAAATCTATGTTGTGCTTAAAAATTATATTTTGCAACTTCCTTGACCTACCTGTTAAACAGTTGTTGAGAATTAATTATAGCATTTCTCAGTTCATGACTACAATGATTCATAAGAAATTTAGACAAGGCTATAGATGCATCGCGTCTAGCCTGAAATAATTCTATGGCCAATATAGTCAACATGGCTGTAGCATACTTGACTGATTTGGCCACCGCTTCCAAGAGGCTGGACAAGGCATTGACTGGCATAGACTCTTGTTGCAGGCATTGACAAGCTGCCGACGAAAACAGTTCAGCATGGAATTTAATAGCCACTAAATTGTGGGCTCTTTTTTTCCATATTTCTATTTTTTGATTGGAATAGAATATTTGCCCCTGCTAGAAATGTCTAATTGCAAATCATCATTATCTGGATGGGGAATATTCTCAGTAGGAAAGTATTGTGATTTACTCTTGTAATATCCTATAGGAGCCAACAATTTGACCAATTGTTGGGGACATGTCCAGTCTTGACCAAGTTTATCCATGTATAATTTGTTCTGGATATACTTGGTAGTATTTTCTAACAATTTAGATTGAGTACCAATTTAGACTTTGGAAGAATTTGAAAAAGAGTAGAATGCACCTCTATAAGTTGTTCAATCCCTGAAAGAGGTCTGGAGGGAGTATGATCTTCCGAAGGGCTCAGACAACTCCGGTAATAATCTGAAGACTTCAGTAATAGCCTTATCAAAGGACCAGCTTTCTTGTTCGGATTTGGATCCTGAATCCTTTGATAGGTGGTGCACCAAATTATCGATATGTATATTCCGTGGTTCTTCCTCTATAACCCTATCAGGTTGTTGTGATGTATGAACACTGACAACCTGAGGAGAAAGATGTCTCGATCTTTGATACCGATCAAAGTCTTTAATAGATTCAGAAGAAGAAGAAGAAGGAGATTGGCATCTTCTTTCTTAGGAGAATGTTAAGACTTCTCTGACTTTCTGCTTCTTCAAAGACAAAGAAGATGGAAAAGTATAGAGGAAGATGAAGAAGAACTGTATCTCCTCCTCTTTTTATATTTAGGTTAAGGCCAATCTCTTCTGCTCGGTCTTTTAAGAGAAGCAGACCTATTTGACTTCCAAGTGTTTGTTGGGAATTTGATAACAATACTTGGGTCTGACATAGTATCGAAATCTGGTCCCGGAGGCAGCAGCACTCTTTGTTTATTCATTGAGCTTGGAAGCTCATTGGTAACTGATTACTCCGAGCTCAAGGAGTATCTATACTTGGCTATCTGGTATTCAGTGCCTAAGTTTGCTGCCTGACACCCGGTGCCTGGTGACTGGTTGACCGATGCTCGGTGCCTTGTGATTGAATCACTGACCGGTGACTGGTGCCTGGTGTTCAGCACTCAATGACTCGTGCCTGAATGACCAGTGACTGGTGACCATGACTGGTGCCTGGTGCCCAGTGACTGGTGACCGTTGCCTGGTGGACTTATACTGTGAATGTTAAGCTCATTCGTATAGGTGCCAGCATTCTGGGGCCCACCCCTGCAGTACTGCCATGCAGGGTGGTGATCCCATCCTTTGTAGAATTGTCATCAGACAAATCTGAACTTACATTCTTCTTCTTTTTGGTGTATTTCTTCTTAGCTATTGTTGATCTTCTAGAGCAGTACAATCTCCATTTGTCTGCGAAATTCCATATATTTGAAAACCAGGTCTCACAAACCAGGCACAAAGAGTATCTGGAACAAGAAGAACATGAAAAACAATTAGTATGATTATCCCACGACACTTTGATATGACCACAAACGCTTTGATTAGTCGGCATCAAAAGTTGTGATAATGTATGAAATCGATCAACGATCAATAATAATACAAGATCAAAAAAGGAAATTTGAAAAGAGAAAGAGTCATCTACGAAAGGAATAATAAAGAAAAATCATAAGAAAACCAGGAAATAAGAAATATTCTGGAGAAAAGAAAAATACAGTAGATTTTTTTCACACGGTAAACATATCCTGTTTATTTCTTTGTTCCACAGAAAAGAAACTGAACATGTGATCAAAACAGCAGGTAAGGTGATGTCACATAGGTATGCCTCAAGGGACCATCTGGATTAACACTTGCCATTTTTCTGTGGAAGGTTTTAGAAGAGAATAGCATATTAGCCATAGGTTAATGTATTATGCTAAATCAACACTGCTATAGATTTCCCATATGAAGAAACTGTGTTGTGAAATCTGTGATTCTCAATTTGTAATATATAAATGGAAAAACATATCTTGAGATGGCCTATATAACTAGGACAATCAAATATCATAAATACCCTTAAATTCTGTCAGTAATGAGTGGTATATCTGACTTCAATTCTTTTCCTCGTTTCCAATTTAAATGCAAAATGAATGCGTTTCATAAAATTTGTTATAAGAATATGTTTCCCCCCTATACCCAAGTTCCCATTCATATATATTATGTAGTACGTCTGGGAAATATCTCAACCAATGGGCCTCTCACCTTAAAGAATGGACAAAAGTACATGGTAGAAATGGCTATGTTCAATGTTCAAAGTGCAAAAGTAGGCAAACCAGAGTCATGAAAGTATCTCAGAGTATCAGAATTATGGAGCGGACACAAATAATGGAAGCGCTGATGGATGGACAGTCAGATGGACAGACGGACACATAAAATTTCTGAGGGTATAACATAGTACCCGCACCACTTTTTGTGGCGGGGCATAACTATCAAATATTTGGACAGACAGGACTGAGCAAACTTTGTATACCCTGATCAAACTGCTTCTAAAGGAGTAATCTGATCAGGGTGTATACTATTTGCCATTTCATCACAATATTTCTCTGTTGCAAATTCAGTAGATGGACATTGACTACATGGTCACATTTCCCTATATCGGTCCTTTGCCAGCTTCTAGTCAGCAAAAATCTTTTAAGTATCAAGATAGATGTCACTCCAGATAAGGTAGTTTGGTTGTTGTTTTTTAGAATAAAATGATGGTATTTGTCTTATTTCTCCATAAAAACAGATGTTGTCAGTCCTCATTAAGTGCTTTACCGAAGTGCTTCTAATGAGTACCCACAGCATATGGCTTCATGGAGACATAAGAAAAATCTGTATCCGAATAGTCCTCTAATCTAGAGCTATGGAATATTTAGAGTAAATATCAAAATATAGTACTGACAAAATGGCAAGGTCTCCGATTAATGTGTACATAAAGCAGGCTCCACTTCTGGCTCAGTGTGAGCAGAGCTGCACATGCATCTTACCACAGAAAACACGAGACATATCTGATGAAACGTGTGAGGGGGCTTTTGTTAAGCTCATCACAAGACAGTAATGATCAGGCTTTTATTTTAATTTCATTGACGACATGCGACATAAATGTCTTCATGTCACACACTATATTAATGCTTAGCATTCTGGGTAAAATTTTCAGCGAACAACATTTGGAATATTTTTCTTTCTTTTTTTTTCCAGAGAGAAGGCTTTGACATTCCATGCAAAGTGTCTCCAATGGAGACAATTTATATGAAATGTCAAAGCCTATTCTCGGGTAAAAAATAAGAAAACTATTATCAATTTGTCTTTTGCTGAATATGCCTAGAAAGTGGTACTTAGACCATCAAGAAATTAGCAGACAATTTTGTGATTGTTATTTTTTTTTTTTTTTATCATTTTTTTCTAAGAAATTAGGGCTTGACATTTCATAGAAATTGTCCATATGGGAAAGGATTAACATGTATTTTTAAAAATCAAACGAGAAAATTATTAATATTGTCATCTGCTAGTAATATTTTATGCTTTATGAGTTAATTAAATAGCAGTATAACTCTGAACCTTTGTCATGCTGAATAAATTAAAATGCCATACTCATGACTAAACTTCAGCCAATCAGATTACTTGATCCAAGAAAGTGATACATTGTGTACATACTTACTGACAAACAGTGCAGATCCAGATCAGTTGGCTTCTTCAGCCACCAACTGATCTGGATCTACTCTGCTTGCAAATGCAGGGCTTATCCTGGGTCAGCAGGACCAGGGTTAATAATACAACCATCATTACCATAGTTACAGGTACAGTAAATGTCCTAAAACTTCAAACACCAGGGTTTCTGACAGACTGGAATATGCAAACTGTGTAGACCCAGCTGAAAGAGCAATCTGATCAGGATCTACACTGTTTGCCATTCCACTCAATATTTTAAGAAACAACTGCCAGAAAAGCAAAATTTACGCCAAAAAAGTATGGAATAAAGTGTTCACAATTATAGAACATTTACAATAACACTTTTTGCAGCCACAAAGCATTAATAGTTTTCTTATTTCTTCTCGCTAAAATGTATCTTAAAGGTACAAATAGACAAGTTTTGACTGACCATGACGTAGCTCGGAATTCCCATGTTTAAGATTGAAATTTCAGTATTCCCCTTGTGATGTAATTGTCAGTAAACAGTCATCTGTTTATACTCACAAAAAGTCAAAGAGGCTATTCTTATAAGAACTTATATCAATAGAACTGTGCAAGCATTTCCTACAAGACTGCATGTGTCCAGCCTGCACATAATAAGGATCCAAAGTGTCATCAGATGGACTGCAAAGACTCTGATCAGATGGTGAAGATGTACAGGCAGATCTCAGTCTTTGCTGAGCGCACATGGAATTCTGTAGGAAAATTCTGTGCACCAGCTCATTTATGTTTTTGACACGGAGAAATAGGAACCAGAGGCCCATGGGGAACAATGAGTAAACTGCTATAAAAGCTAATGTTCTGAACTATTCTGCAAAGTTTCAGCTTTACCATCATAAATTTTTCATAAGTTTTTGTTGCCATGGCAACCAATCCAATTCAGCTTCTTGAACAAAATTCATATGTTTGGTATAGGATTATACAAGGAATGTTTCTCTAAATATTTTGTCAATATATCTGGAATAAAACCTATTTTCACTTTCCCATTGATGAAAGCTTTCCCATTCTGTGAAAGCTTTAAGTGGCCAGAGCAATGAAAGCACATGAGCAATGGCAACAAAAAATACAAAATTTTTGTAGAAGTTAAAGTTATGAACATTTCTTGCAAGTTTCAGCTTCATCCCCATTATGGCTTCTGAGATGAGAAGATTTTTGAATATTTTTTTGCACATTTAATGTTTTGGTTGCCATGGCAACAAATAAAAACTAGAGCAAATGCCCAGAGTGTCACCAATACCTCCGGCCTGCACTATTTCTTAATTATAAAAAATATTTTTAAGTCAATGACAATGATATAAGGTAGAAATCAATGGACCATGAAATATAGGTCACTGAACCACATATAGTTAACAAGGTCAGTCTCTGAGTGACACTATCATCCAAAGTACAACTTTTCTGGAGTTAATTGTGGAGTTCAACAAATGAAGCAAGGTCACTGTCCTACATATACTTGAGAGGTCAATCTGATGTGTCACATTGATCCATTAAACCAATTATAATGTTAATCCATCTAGAATATATTTAGCAAAATCACTAGAACATGAAATATAGGTCACTCTGATTTATATTTACTTTGAGGTCAAAGTTTGGGTCATACTGTGTCATTATATGTAAATATGACACTAAGGCGTCAAATAGTGGAAGATATAAGACAAAATCACAGGGCTATGAAATATAGGTCACATAAACCCGAACTATGATAGTCACACATCCAGTTGTCTTCAAGATGTAACATAAAATCACTGGACTGTGAAATATAGGTCACAGTGACCTACATTTACTTTCAGGTCAACTGTGAGATCATACTGATTCATACTCTCAAATAATGATGTTCATACATCAAATAACATTCAAAATATAAGGCCAAAATCACTGGAACATGAAATATAGGTCAAGGTGACCTACATTTATTATGATCTCAATCATGGTGTCACACAGAACCAATATCCCAAGTATCAGATTAATCAATGAAATAGTCTTCAAAATATAAGGCAAAATCGCTGGAGCATGAAAATAGGGTCACAATGTCCTGTCGATGTGATAAACATGTCTAATGCCCATCCTTCATTATTCAGAAGTTGTTTGTATAAACAGACTGCAATATCCTACTTTACTGAGGCGTCCTAGATTTTGACCTCTAGCCCCGCCCTGGTATATGATCCAGGGGCCATAGATGTAGAATGGAAGAAAACCCTACCAGGTACCCCCACACCAAATATGAATAGTTTCTGATAAGTGTCTACAGAGATATACATAATCAAAATACTTCGAAGTAAAACTTGGTTATTGGTGTTAACGGACAGAATCACGGGTGGATGGATGGACAGACAGGAAGACAGATGAATGGACGGAACTGACTAAAAACTATATACCCTTTCGGCATACTATGCCAGGGGTATAATCAGCAGTTTGGACAAAATTCATATGTAACACAGGGCATGCATGCCATGTCTCACACTGTGAGATAAAATCTAACAGAGTTTGCCCATCTGGAAGGTAATACCCATAAAAAAAATTAATCTCACAGAATTTTCAGATCATTTTACATCAGACTTCATGAAGAAATAAACATAAATCAGACACAGTTGTGGTTTTCATACATGAGAAAAGACTTTAGACTATAATGACGAAGCTAAGAAAATCTCAAAGAATTTTGTCTAATCTCCCTGAAAATTTTGCCTTATCTCACAGACTTTAGTCCACAGCTAAAGTCTGATAGGGGACTACTCAAGAAACATTTCTGTAAAACTTTTATCAAAATATCTCCAATGAGATAGAAAAAAACACCTACAAGTTGCCATAGCAATGTAAGTAAACAAGCAACAGTAATAACAATAAAAAGAAAACAAATTTTGAGAAGGCTAATGTTACGTTAACTTCTTGACAGTTTCAGCTTCATCCCCCTTATGGCTTCTGAGAAGATTTTTTGAATATTTTTCTTAAATTTAACATTTTGGTTGCCATGAAAACAAACAAATTCTGAAGTTAGAATTAAATTTATTTGTAACTTAGAGGACTACTCAAGGAACATTTCTGTATACCTTTAGTGAAAACATCTGCAGAGAGACAGAAATTTTCCCATTAAAAGTTAATGGCAAACTTTAAGTTACCTTAGCAAGCAGAGTTCCCATCAGACTGAAACAAAAATATTCGTTCCCTCTGTCTATAGATGCTAAATGTGAAATATAGGAAGAATGGATTCATCAGAGAAGTCATTAGAAAATGTTGATGGATGACAGACAGACGGATGGATAGGCATCAGATACAGGCCCATATTTAGCTCACCTATGAGCCTAATCAGCTCAGGTGAGCTAAAAAAATTTATATGGATATCCCTCTTATCTAGAACTATAAATTCCATAGATTTTCTTTTAGTCTAAATGTGAGCAAATGACATTGCCTTTTGTGTCAGAATGGCTCAGTCCCTTCATAAATTTAGTTGAACTGTGTTTCTATTACATTAGCACTCTCACTGTTATTATATTTGAAATGAAGGATAACGCCAGGTAAACACGGTTGGTTATATATGCATTTGTCACAGATGTGTCCGGCATTCTTCACCCTTGACCTTGACCATATAGCTTAACCCACTTACACAATTAAAATCTTCTTCCTTATAGATTGGACATTCATTTCTGATTTTAAGGGTGTCTGTAATTTATTTATTCTCTTTCTGTCAGAAATACCTTATTTCATATACAAAATGCATACCCAAGCTGGTCAAGTGTTTATGTCTTTTTTCAGCTCCTGTCACAGAACTCGAATTCATGAACATTTGATTCTGAGTTAGAAATTAGAACTATCACTTGCACAATCAAACGTAATAATAAAGAAAGTAGGAACAATTAAATTTCATTTTATTATTTTTCCTGGAAAATAAGCTCTGACATTTCATTCAAATTGTCTCCCAGTTTACATGAACGGTAAAAACCTATTTTCAGATAAAACATAAGAAAAAAAGTCAAAATGTTATCTGCTAAAATCTTTTCCCAGCATGCTAAATGTAAACTATTTCAACAAACATTTTGAAATATTTTCCTTAGTGTTTCCAACCCCCACCACCCACCCCAACCAGTAAGTAGGAGTCTGTTGTTTGTGTTGTGTTATTTGTGTTATCATTTGCTGCAGATGAATGTTTCTATTTTCCTTTTTTTTCCAGGAAATAGACTCTGACATTTCATGCAAATTGTCACCTTTGGAGACAATCTGCCTGGAATATCAAAGCCTATTTTACGGAAAAAATAACAAACAAGAGGGCCATGATGGCCCTGTAATGCTCACCTGAGTATCGTAGCACTTAGAGAACCTGACCCAGAACTGATCAAGCAAACATTCTGACCAAAATTCATAATGATTATATTAACAAGTAAGACACTGTAGCATGTCTAATGGACTGTGAAATAGAGGTCAAGGTCAAATATGGATGACTGCACTAAAGAGGCCATGCTAAGATGTATGCATGTACTAAGATCACTGGCTGAAGAAGCAATAGTTACTGAGAAACTAACCTAAACACAAACACTTCAAAAGTGCCAAATATCACTCTGTTGGACCAATAGTTACTGAGCAACTGACCAAAATGGAAAAAAATCAGAAAGTCACTGGACTGTGAAATATAGGTCATAAGTGACCCAGTTCCAAACTTCACCTAGAAATCATCAAGATAAACATTTTGAGCAAGATTCATGATGACTGCTTCAAAAATGTGACCTCTAGAGTGTTAACAAGGTCTTCCTTTGATTCAGCCAGATGACCTAGTTTTTGACCCCAAGTGACCCAGTTTCGAACCTGACCTAGAGATCAGCAAAACAAACATTTTGAGCAAAATTCATGATGACTGCTTCAAAAATGTGACCGCCCGAGTGTTAACAAGGTTTTCCGTTGATTTGGCCTGGTGACCTAGTTTTTTACTCCAAGTGACTCAGTTTTTAACCTGACCTAGAAATCATCAAGACAAACATTTTGAGCAAGATTCATGACGATCAATTCAAATCATGCAGACCCAGATTAGACTGCTTCAACAGATCCGGGTCTACACTTTTAACACATGCACATAGCTCCTGAGAAAGTTTTATTTTAATCAAAAATTACTAATACTTGTCTAATTTCTATATTAATATCATATACCCTTTATTAACAGCTATGAAGCATTTCTGGGCCAATATCTTCGTTATTTATGGTGGATAATTATGGCATACCAGACTGAGAAGTGCTTTTCTCTCTGATAAAACTGATCTTATCCTTTTACATGAGTACATTTATGAGTATAAGTCATTTTTTAACGCCTAGCACTGTGGATAAAATTTTCAGCAGACAACATAACTGAAATATTTTTTCTTATTTTTCCCAGAAAACAGGTTGTCAAAGTCTATTTTCGGGGAAAAATAAGAAAAATATCATCAATTTGTGATCTGCTGAATTAGCCCACAGAGCGTTAGAGGTTTAGCAAAATTCATCAAAACTGGCCTCAAGACTACCAAGAACATGTTCACTGGGAGAAATTAATCAAGTTGCGGATAAACATTAAAACTAACTGGCCTATCTGATCGTTTTCTTTTATAAAGAAATAAAATATGATCTGGTACATCCAGACAGTCTAATCAGGGTCTTTGCTGCTCACCTTTAGGTTCTACCTGTACTTATTTCTTCCTCTTAACCCTTAAAGCGCCAAGAAAAACTGCATCTGAAAATATCGTCTGTTTATGTCATCTGCTGAATATTCTTGCAAACTTTTCAAACCTATTTTTGCATATAGGCAAACAATGTGGAGAAAACTTCGATGGTATGGACATGTGGAATGCTCCAGTGGTGCAATCAAGACAGCCTTTGACATACAGGTAGATGGAAAGCGTGGGCCTGGGAGGCCCAAAATGACATGGAAGCAGCTGACAGAGAGGGATTGCAGAGAGTGGAAGCTCTCGGCTATCAACCCTCATGATAGACGTACCTGGAGATCTGGTGTGAGATCTGCCATGCGTGCAGCAAGCTAGTTATCTGGAAGGGGGCCCATTGATGTGGATGTTGCCCCTGTACCTGCACGTTAATCAAAAATCCGATTATGATTATATATATGTGGATTTAAAATCACAAGCAGATGACAAAGCAGACGACTATAGTTGTGACTGGCGCTTTAAGGGTTAAAACATTTCTTACTATGAAAACATCCTAAAATTTTCAACAAAATTTGTCACTATATTTCTCGGCTGTCCAAAATTTTAGGAATTAAGATTAGCTAAAATATTTTAAAACACTGAACACCAAAATTGACTTGACCATCAGATGTTTTCGGACATGTGAACAACATGAAAAAAGAAGCTATATGACAAAATGTGGTTTCTTATTTTCACTATGTGATTGGTAAACTTCATTTGAATTTTTGCCTCAAAAGGTCAAAGGGTAAAATACGAGAGTCTGTGATAACTTATTATTTGCAGATTCCACAACAGTTCCATGCAATACTAATTTTATCATTGCTCCACAGTTACACTGAGTATTTAAAAGACAATTTCCATTATTACTCCAACAAAACATATCTTGAAGGGACTCAATGGAACTTTCCCAGTGAGGAAGTCCAAATGAGCACCCAAAAGTATGATTTTAGTGTAAAACTAACAAATACTTTGCTAACAAATACTTTGCTAAATTATCACCATAATTATCATTATCTCAGGATCTCAGCATTTTAATATGCCTGCAGCTTGATTCCAATTATTATGACATATTTTGTAGCTCCGGATAAGATTTTTTTTCTTCAACCAAAAGGTATTGATACTGTTCTTATTTCTCCATGAAAACATATGTTGTGGGTACACATCAGATGAGGTGATTCTAATGAGTACCCACTACATATTTTTTCATGGAGAAATAAGAAAAATATTATTTGAATACTCAATTTTATGTGACGCTATGAATCATGTATGTCAACCAAGTTCATTCATAAAACAAGCACATTATAACATATGCAGCCTTTGAGTTGGGTGTGGAAAATGTTTACTCTGCTTAACTTTTAACTACTTGGATATTGTAAATAAAGTCATACTTGGATATCGTAAATAAAGTCATAAAAAGTCACCTCCTACTCTACAAAGAAATGTTAAATAAGGTCACAAGAGCAATGCTTATTCCCAATGCGACATTTTAGCAATACACAACAAATGCGAAAAAATGGCCAAATCTTCTGATATGATCTTAAATCAAAGTTCCAAATAAAATAATTCTGACTGTAACAGAAAAAAGGTGGAGCATTCATTTTTTTAACTCACCTGTAATAAAGTAAAGGTTTAGCTTTAGTAATCACCATGGCATCAGTGTGGGCGCTAGCATTGGTTAAAGTTTTTGGTTAAATGTCTGTGGCCCAGTCAACCCATTAGGATCATGTCGAGTGTTTTTTCCTAGGCAGGTTCAGTCCTCTGAATGGCTGACTAGTAGTTGCATACATTCTTTCGCCAGAAACTGACAACTACCCTTCTTGAATCAGAGGGAGAGAATGATGGTAGAAAATGTTTCATGATCAATCTCCACTAAAGAATTTTGCAGAACCCTGTGGGTAGTTTTGGGTTAGAGTTTTTAAAAGGCTATATCTCCTGAACCACTGGATGGAAGTAGTTCATACTTGCCCTGATGTTACCGGTCTGAAGTTTAATGCTGCACAATCCCGATGCACATGAGATCAAGGTCACAGATTTATGTTGAAGTCTTTGGTTTAAAGTTTTAGGCAAAGCAAGAGTCAAGCCAGTTATGCTATCATGTGACAGCTCTTTTTAACAGAGAAATAACTAACAAAATCTGTTAAGTTTCATCATAATGATCAAAGTGGAATGGAAACACCCCCAAGGGAAATAACTGAAGGTTGCTTCCCTTCTCACTGGGGACTACTTATTTCTAAGTTTGAAGTTCAAGAGCAACTTCGTGTCTGCAAAAGTTGTCTCCCTTTGCAGAAAGACAGCAAATTATGTCAGGTGTATCCTTTCACCCAAAGTGGAATTAATATACTTGCAAGGGGGCAAATCTGTCAAAACTGTTTTGTCTCCCTTATGAAAAGGGGTCTACTCTTGTTTGTTTGTGTTGAGGTTTTACGGCCCAGTCAACCCAATGGGGTCATGTCGAGCGCGGTCAGTTTACTTAACCACACGTTTACTGGGCAGGCTTAGTCCTCTAAGCGGTTAACCAGTATTGTGCACATTCTTCTGCCAGAAACTGACAACTGCCCTTCTTGAATCAGCGGAAGGAGAGAATGACCGTAGAAAATATTTCATGATCAATCTCCACGAAAGAATGTTGCCGACCTCGGTGGGGGTTGAACCCGCGACCTCCTGGTCTTCAGTCGGACGGCGCATCCAACTGAGCCACCGAGGCCGGCGGGGTCTACTCTAAAAAGGAAGAATGTGCTCCCCTTGGGAGTAGACGCCTTTTCAGAAGTGGCTGGTATGCAGTAAAGCAAACAGGAAGTCACCAAAGTTATCTCCCTTATAAAACAAGAGGGCCATGATGGCCCTGTAATGCTCACCTGAGCATCATAGCACTTTGAGAACCTGATCTAGAACTGATCAAGGCAAACATTCTAATCAAAATTCAAAATTATTATATTAACAAGTAAGACAATGTAGCATGTCTAATGGACTGTATGTGAAATAAAGGTCAAGGTCAAAAATGGATGACTGCACTCAAGAGGCCATGCTAAGATGTATGCATTTTCTAAGTATCACTGGCTGTAGGAACCATAGTTACTGAGAAACTGACCTAAACACAAACACTCACAAGTACCAAATATCACTCTTAGGCCCAATAATTACTGAGAAACTGACCTAAATGGAAAAACTTAAGAAAGTCACTGGATAGAAAAATATATATCACCTTGAAATCATCAAGACAAACATTTTGAGCAAGATTCATGATGATCACTTCAAAAATGTGACCTCTAGAGCATCAACAAGGTTTTCCTTTGATTTGACCAGGTGACCTAGTTTCTGATATCAAGTGACCCAGTTTTTTAACTAGACCTAGAAATCATCAAGACGAACATTTTCAGCAATATTTATGATGATTATTTAAAACATGTGACCTCTGGAGTGTCAACAGTTTTCTGCTGATTTGGCCTGGTGACCTAGTTTTTGACCCCATGTGACCCAGTTTCAAACTTGACCTAGAAATCATCAAGACAAACATTTTGAGCAAGATTCATGATGATTGCTTCAAAAATGTGACCACTAGTGTTAAAATTTCTGCTGATTTGGCCTGGTGACCTAGTTTTTGACCCCAAGTGACCCAGTTTCGAACTTGACCAAGAACTCATCGACAAACATTTTGAGCAAGATTCATGATGATTGCTTCAAAAATGTGACCGCTAGTGTGTTAACAAGGTTATCTGCTGATTTGGCCGGGTGACCTAGTTTTTGACCCCAAGTGACCCAGTTTCAACCTTGACCTAGAAATCATCAAGACAAACATGTTGAGCAAGATTCATGATGATTGCTTGAAAAATGTGACCACTAGAGTGTTAACAAGGTTTTCTCCTGATTTGCCAGGTGACCTAGTTTTTTACCCCAGGTGACCAAGTTTCAAACGACCTAGAAATCGTCAAGACAAACATTTTGATCAAGATTCATGATGATTGCTTAAAAATGTGACTGCTAGGGTGTTAACAAAGTTTTCTGCTGATTTGGCCTGGTGACCTAGTTTTTGACCCCAAGTGACCCAGTTTTAAACTTGACCTAGAACTCATCAAGACAAAACATTTTAAGCAAGATTCATGATGACTCCTTCAAAAATGTGACGGCTAGAGTGTTAACAAGGTTTTAGCTGATTTGGCCAGGTGACCTAGTTTTTGACCCCAAGTGACCCAGTTTCGAACTTGACCTAAAAATCATCAAGACAAACATTTTGAGCAAGACTCATGATTGGCTTGAAAAATGTGACCGCCTGAGTGATAACAAGGTTTTCCGCTGATTTGACCAGGTGACCTAGTTTTTGACCCCAGGTGATCCAGTTTCAAACTTGACCTAGAAACTCACCAAGACAAACATTTTGAGCAAGATTCATGATGATTGCTTAAACAAGTCAACCCGATGCTTCCTAGCAAATTTGGAGTCAGCTGGCCATCTTGGATTTCCGATCGGAACAATTTTAGTTATTTTTATCTATAAGTCACCCCGATGCTTCATACCAAGTTTGGAGTCAACTGGCTTTTGGGTTTAGCAGTAGAAGCGAAAAATAGATTTTCAAGATGGCTGCCATGTTGGATTTCTGATTGGAATGATTTAAGATATTTCTGATATACAAGTCACCCGATGCTTCCTACCAAGTTTCAAGTCAAATGGTCTTTTGGTTCAGAAGTAGAAGTGAAAAACAGATTTTCAAGATGGCCGCCAATGCTTCCTACCATGCAGCCATCTTGGATTTCCGATCAGAACGATTTAAGCTATTTTTGATATACAAGTCACCCTGATGCTTCCTACCAAGTTTCAAGTCAACTGACCTTTTGGTTCAAGAGAAGACGCAAAGACAGATTTTCATGATGGCCTCCAATGCTTCCTACCAAGTTTCAAGTCAATTGGCCTTTTGGTTCAGTAATAGATTTTCAAGATGGCTGCCAAGGTGGCCATCTTGGAATTCCAATCGGAATTATTTTAGCTATTTTTGATCTACAAGTCACCCCGATGCTTCCTACCAAGTTTCAAGTCACCTGGCCTTTTGGTTCAGGAAAAGAAGCAAAAACTATATTTTCAAGATGGTCTCATGGCGGCCATCTTGGATTTCTGATCAGAAGGATTTTAACTATTTTTGATCTACAAATCACCCCGATGATTCCTACCAAGTTTCAAGCCAAATGGCCGGCTTTTAAAGCTATTGTTGATGCCGAACGACAAACGCTGCATGACGGATGACAGACAATGACTGATCACAAAAACTCACCTTAAGCACTCAGTGCTCAAGTGAGCTAAAAACAGAATAAAACACACAAAAAAGCCCCACAGTGAGTAGCCACAAGGCCACACAATGAACAAACAACACCAGAATGGTCAGTAGGGGTGTGGTGTGGTGGTGGTGGTGGGCTGGTGGGGGTGAGTTGTTCTGTTTACCACTTTTATGTGACTAAAAACTGTTGGACAAGAGGCAAGTAGTGCAGAGCCTGATCCGGCCACACATTTTGTGGCATCTAAATTGAGTCTACACTGTTTGCTCAGACCTCTCTGTCCCAATACTTACAATACAATCCAGATAAGAGGGGGTATCAGATATTCTTCTTATTTCTCCACAAAAACATATATGAGGCACTTCTAATGAGTACCACAACATACATCTACATGAAAAAATAAGAAAAATACTTTTGAGTAAAACTAGAAATGTGTCTAAAGGACACGGATGCCCCCACCTGAAAAACTTAAATGTGAATTGCTAACACCTGAAAAACTTAAAGGCAAATTGCTAGCACCATCTCGGACGTGGACAGAGATGAATGGATGGATGGATGAACAGGGGTAACACTATATGCCCTTTTCACCATTCTTTGAATGGCGGGGGACACTTAAATGCAAATTGCTAACACCTGAAAAACTTTAACACAAATTGTTAATGCCATCTTGGATGCGGACTGGGGTAACACTATATGCCCTTTCCACCATTCTTCCTATGGTGGGTGGCATAACAAAGCACCTCTGGAACTAAACTTTTAGGTTTAGAAAGGACACAGATGCCCCCACCTGAAAACTTAAACGCAAATTGCTAATGCCAGATACAGACAAAGACGAACAGATGGACAGGGATAGCACTATATGCCCTTTCCATCATTCTTTGAATGGTGGGGTCATAAAAACACATTGTCTTAAGCTATTCTGACAAAATGTCACAAAATCAAACCTACCCTAGTTCCTCCATGCTCACTTGCAGCAAATCTGTGGCAGTATCAGAGCTACACTTGAATGACTCCTGTGACTGCGACGGGCTCACACTCGGTGGTGCAACACTAGTACAGCTCGTCCTCCCCAAACTGGGATTTTGACTCTGACAAGTTTCACACACCTCACCAGAATTCTGTTTCGTTATACAACACGAATGCCTAAATGATGACGAAAATGACTGCTTCTGTTCTCTTACATTATTTTCGTTGTTTTTCTCGATTGCTATATTTTCTGTCCCGCTTTCATTCCCTAAAGTTTCTGAGGGACATGGAATAATTGTATCTGTTTCTGCCGTACAGCTAAATATAACAGTTCCCTCATTCAGAGTTACAGGCGAATTCTGACGAGCTCTATCTATGACACCTGTACTAGCTATGAACTGACGGTCCATCACAGCCTCACACTGCGAACAGTTGGATGAATCACATGACTCTTCACCACAGGATGAAACATCTTCTAGTCGCAGAAAGATTTCACCTACCTGCAGATAATAAGATACAGCTGACTCTCATTATTTCAAACACTGTTAATTCAAAATAATGAAGGGCAGTGTTAGTTTAGTTTCTTATATACTCCTTTTATCTCCAATTATTGTTAATTCAAACTAAAACTTCACTTCTATTGGAGTTTTAGATATTAATGAGAATCAACTGTACAGTTAACCATTCTCCAGATAAGTGGGGGTATCAGGTAAATATTTTTTTATTTCTCCATAAGACCATTTTTCTGTTTTCAAACTAATTTTTTATAGAAAACAAAAAACCTAACTTTTCTACAGGCAAAAAATCCTTCAAAATTAGCCTGAGAATGCACAAAATTGCACCATTTTTTTTTTTCAAAATTTTCTCGGAGGAGGCTCCCCCGGACCCCCAGCGAGAAGGGATATCCTTCTCGCACTCTACCCCTCCACAGCTTCTCCATCTCGGCCAGGCGGCTCTGCCATGTGGAAATACCTGCTACTATTTTTCAAAGCCTGCTACTTTCAAATCTTGGGAGAACACTGGAAAGGAATTCAGACTGAATTTTTCAAATCAGAGAATAAGAAACCAAACTGTTCAAAAGCATTGATAGGTATATAATAAAAGCGCCTTGCAGGCAAGCATCCCCCGACGTCATGGCTTTGTCAGTAAAGGGTTGTGACTTTTAAATCCATATGATAGGAGGATAACCCCAAAACCACACACACATTTTCAGACCATGTGGAACAAATATGCATAGTTTCAAAAGGATTGGTAGAAAATTGTAGGAGGAGTTGCACCTACAAGGTATCTATTCCAATATTAACTGGATCTGGAAAAAACTAAGTCAAATAAAAAGCAGTCAAGCGTGACCTCCGTATAATATGATCCTCTTCAGGTTATGGCAACAATAACTGGAAGGTTTCACTAAAATCCACTGAAAATAGCAAGAGGAGTTGCAGATAATATTGGAAGGTTTCATTGAAATCCACTGAAAACTGCAAGAGTTAAAGAGACAAGACTTACTGTTAAAAAATTGCCAAACGACTATAACTCTGGTAAAATTCAGTTGAGCATGACCTTGATAAAATATGTTCATCTTCAGGTCATGGAAACAATAACTGGAAAGTTTCATCAATATCCCTTGAGAAATGTAGGAGGAGTTGCAGAGACAAGAACTTCTGTTGATAAATGGCTAAAACTGATAAAGGGCCATAACTCTGGTAAAAAGCACCCAAGCGTGACCTCGGTGTTATATGATCCTCTTCAGGTCATGGCAACAATAACTGGAAGGTTTCACTAAAATCCGCTGAAAATGCAAGAGGAGTTGCAGAGACAAGACTTACTGTTGAAAAATTGCCAAAGGGCTATATCTCTGGTAAAAATCAGTCGAGCATGACCTCGATAAAATATGATCATCTTCAGGTCATGGGAACAATAAGTGGAAAGTTTCATCAAAATCCCTTGAAAACTGTAGGAGTTGCGGAGACAAGATTGTGTCTACAGACAGACGGACGGACTGATGGACGGACGAACCCCTTACTATAGTCCCCTTCGACTAATGTCGGGGGACAATAAGGTACACTATCTCAGGCACAGTTCAAACAAGAGGCCCATGGGCCATGATTCACTCACCTGAGTAAAACAGCCATTGCATATCTGCATATGCCATGCAACATTTTCCCAATACAAGATTATGGGGATGCAAATTTGACCTTGCCACAGAAAGGTCAAAGGTCATCCTAAGATCATAATTTGATTAAATTTGGTAGACCTTATGTCCTGGATGCTATATACCAAGCTTCAGCCTTGAAGCTTTCTTGGTTCTGGAGAAGATTTTTAGATCTTTTTTACCATATATGGGCATGGCGGACATCTTGCTAAATGATGCAGAACCATTTGAACAAATTGATAACACTTTTTTGACAGAAGCCCTTAATGAAATCTGGTGAAATTGACCAAGCTATTTCAGAGAAGAAGACGTTTCAAGATTTTGAGATTTTATACATGTATATAGCCCAGGAGCAGGGGCAGTTAACCCCAAGGGACAAAATTTCTGTTGTAACTAAAAGTGTTGGCTACTTTGATCATACATTGTAAGTGTCAGTCCTTGGTCTTTGATACATTATGAGAAAATGAGTTTTCAATATTTTCCCCATACAAATGCATAGGGACGCAAATTTGACCTTGCCGTAAAAAGGTCAAATGTCAACCTACAGTCATCAGTTGAACAAACTTGGATGGCCTTTAGTTCCTGATGCTATATAACAAGATTCAGACTTGAAGCTTTCTTGGTTCTGGAGAAGAAGATTTTGATGTGTTTTTTAACCATTTATAGAAGGCCTAATGTGAAATCTGATGAAAATTGGTCAAGCTGTTTCAGAGAAGAAGATGTTTAAAGATTTCATGATTTTATACATGTATATAGCCTAGGAGCAAGGGCAGATAATAACAGGGAACAAAATTTTGATTGTAACTAAAAGTGCTTGCTACTTTGATCATACATTGTAAGTTTCAGCCATTGGTCTTTAATATACTATAAGAAACTGAATTTTCTTTATTTTTGCCATAGAAATGCATAGGAATGCAAAGTTGACCTTGCTGTAACAAGAGCTTCGCAAGCGGCGCATTATACGCCCGTTTGCTATTTCCTGACCTAATACACATTCCTATTATTCCAATAAAATGCATGAAAGTATCCACACTTGTTACTAAGTTATGACATAATCAAGAATGTTTGGAAAAAAATTAATCAAAGGGGCATATCTTGGAAACAAAAAAGGGGGAGCAATCATTCTTGTACGTGTCACATCCTCATTGTCCTGACCTAATACACAGTCCTATAAAATTGCATGGTTACTGAGTTACAGTGAATACAAGAATGTTTGTGAAAATTAATCAAAGGGGCAAAACTCGGAAAGTAAGAAAGGGGGAACAATTATCTTGTACATGACATGTCATCCTGACCTAATACACAGTCCTATAAAATTGCATGAAGATATCTTCAAAGGTTACTGAGTTACAACAAATATAAAAATGTTTAGAAAAAATTATTCAAAGGGGCAAAACTTGAAAAGTAAGAAAGGGGAGGAATAATTCTTGTACACGACATGTTGTCCTGACCTAATACACATTCCTATAAAATTACATGAAGATATCCCCAACGCTTACTGAATTATGGCCCGTACAAGAACGTCTGAAAAAATCAAAGGGGATAACTTGGAAACTAAGAAAGTGGGAACAATCATTTTTGTATTTGACATGTCGTCCTGACTGATACATATTCCTATAAATTTGCATGAAAATATCCTGAACGGAACAGAATTAAGGAGCATACAAGTGTGTTTAAGGACATACAAATGGACAAACGGACGGACGGATGGCTGGACAGACAGCGCCATGCTATAATATGTCCACTGTTATAAAGTTTCATCAATATTTTCCAATTGGTTATCAAGTTATGGCATGCACAAGATTTGTATACACAATTGGTATATACAAAAGATGATACATACAAAATTAGCATTAAAAAAACAATCAAAGGGCATGACTCCGAAAGAAAGTAACCGAAAGCAACCGTTATTATATGCAACAAGTCATCCTGACATAATACACATTCCTATATAGTTGCATGCAGATATCCCTAATAGTAACTGAAAAAAATTAATCATAGGGGCATTATTTGGAAACTAAGAAAGAAGGAACAATCATTCTTGTGCGCGACACGGTCGTCGTGACCTAATACATATTCTTTATTCTTATAAAGTCGCATGAAGAAATCCCTAATGGTTACTGAGTTATGTCGCAGACAAGAATTCTGGAAAAAATTATTCCAAAGGGCATAACTTGGAAACTAAGAAAGGGGAACAATCATTCTTGTGGGCGACACATCGTACTGACCTAATACTTATTCCTATAAAATTGCATGAAGATAATCTGAACTGTTACTGAGTTATGGACCATACAAGAATGTTTGGAATAATTAATTATAGGGGCAAAACTTGGAAAATAAGAAAGGGGGTACAATCATTCTTGTGTGCGACACATTGTCATGACCTAATACATATTACTATAAAGTTGCATGAAGCTATCCCTAACAGTTACTGAGTTATGAGGTGTACAAGAATGTCTGGAAAAAATTAATCAAAGGGGCATGGCTTGGAAACTAAGAAAGGGGGAACAATCATTCTTGTGCACAACACATCGTCCTGACCTAATACATATTCCTATAAAATTGCATGAAGATATCCTGAGCGGTTACTGAGTTACAGTCAAACCTCTATAAGAGTGCCACCTTTGGGAGTGGACTAAACTGGCTGTTATATAAAGGTGGCTGTCTTATCAAGGTTAAGTCAATCTTGGCTGTTATATAAAGGTGGCTGTCTTATCAAGGTTGTCAATCTAGGACATTAATTAGTGATAATAAAGTTTGGACTTGGTACTCATGTCAGTTGAAAGAAAATTGAAAGCATCTTTCAATTTAAATACACCTTTTTTTCATTATTTTTCCAAAAAAAAAAAATCAAGGCCAAACTTTATGGGGGCGAATCGCCCCGGCAATATCAACCAAAATCCAGGAAGCTGCCATAATCTCGGTCAATATTTGTGCATTAAAGGAAAGCATTGTACCAAAAACCACTAACACTGCATAAGAACACCTTTGATCCACTCTGATTTGAAGTTGAAAGATCATTTTATCAAGAAAAAAAAAAAAAAGTTTTGTTCCGCAAGAAGTTCGTCTCAACGTTTGTTTGCGGTCTTTCCATGTTCAGTTTATGAACTACCATTACTAAATTAGTTTTGATTGACAGGAATTACTTATCAATGCAAAAATCTTTTCCCCATAATGCGTAAATATTCCAAAGAAAGAAAAAAAAATCTTAGCTTTACACACGAGATTATGTGAGACACGACGGGAGTTGGCGAGAGCGTGTTGACAAATGACAACAGATGGGTTTCCCCAGGGTATTTACCTGTAATTTCATATGTTTGTGCACACATGATTGGCTTCTATTGGGCAATTTAAAGTTTTACCAGTAATATGTGGCTGTCATACAGAGGACAGTTTGCGTTTTGGGAATAACTTTACTGGCCGATGGCGCTCATGTAAAGGTGAACAAAATCATAGAGAAATTGATCGGGAATGTCTAAAGCTGGCGCTTTTATGCAGGTGGTGCTCTTAAAGAGGTGGCCGATTCAGCAGGTTTGACTGTATGGAGTGTACATGAATGTTGACAGACAGATAGACAGTTCCATGCCATAAAACGTTCATTTTTTCAAAAGGGGCATATAAAAAGGACAAATGTCAACCTAAGGTCATCATTTGGACAAACTTGGATGGCCTTGAGTTCCTGATGCAATATATAACAAGATTCAGCCTTGAAACTTTCTTGGTTCTGGAGAAGAAGATTTTTCACATGTTTTTTACCATATAGGGACATGGCGGCCATCTTGTTCAATGATGAAGAACCGTTTGAACAAACTGATTATACGCCTTCGACAGAAGACCTTATGTGAAATCTAGTGAAAACTGATCAAGCTGTTTCAGAGAAGAGGATGTTTAAAGATTAAAAGCTTTTATACATGTATATAGCCCAGGGGCAAGGGCAAGTAAGTCTGGGGGACAAAATTTTGATTGTAACTGAAAAAGTTTGCTACTTTGATCATACATTGTAAGTTTCAGCTATTGGTCTTTAATACATTATGAGAAACTGAATTTACAATATTTTCTCCATACAAATGCATAAGGAGGCAAATTTGACCTTGCCATAAAAAGGTCAACTGTCAACCTACAGTCATCATTTGAACAAACTTGGATGGCATTGAGTTCCTGATGCTATAAAACAAGATTCAGCCTTGAAGCTTTCTTGGTTCTGGAGAAGAAAATTTTTTAAGTGTTTTTTTACCATATATGGGCATGGCGGCCATCTTGTTTAATGATGCAGAACCATTTGAACAATTTGATTATACACCTTCGACAGAAAGCCTTATGTGAAATCTGGTCAAGCTGTTTCAGAGAAGATATTGAAAGATTACAAGACTTTATACATGTATATAGCCCAGGGTCAAGGGCAGATAATCCTGGTGGACAAAAGTTTGATTGTAACTGAAAGGGTTTGCTACTTTGATCATACATTGTAAGTTTCAGCCACTGGTCTTTAATACATTATGAGAAACTCAGTTTTCAATATTTTCCCCATACAAATGCATAGGGACGCAAATTTGATTCCCCTAAAAACGTCAAATGTCAACCTAGGGTCATCATTTGAACAAACTTGGAGACCTTGAGTCCTCAATGCTATACACCAAAATTCAGCCTTGAAGCTTTTGTGGTTCTGGAGAAGATTTTTAAGTTTTTTTACCATAAATGGGCATGGCGGCCATCTTGATTAATATAAATTGTATAAATTTTCAATCCCCCATTAACAGAAGGCTCCCAATGAAATTTGAAGAAAATTGGCCCAGGGGTTTCTGAGGAGTTGTTCAAAGGTATGGATGGACGACGGACACAGACGGAAGGACAATGGACAGGGAGTGATCACAATAGCTCATCCTGAGCCTTAGGCTCAGGTGACCTATTAATACTCACCAGATCTTATCCTGAGCCTTAGGCTCAGGTGACCTATTAATACTCACCAGATCTTTATATAACAATGAAATCAGCTGTACCACAGTCACACCCCAGTAATCCTGAAAAGATTATGAAAAATCAAAATTGCATGACAGAATGGACATTAGTATACTATTTCTGGACTCTCTTGTGGGAGAGATAAAGCTTTAGTGTTCTCTTACACTTTGCCCCTCTCTGGGTTAATTTAGCAGAAGACAAATTGATGATATTTTTTTTTCCCCCAGAAAATTGGCTTTGTCATTTCATGCAAGTTGTCATCTAAAGAGATTATTTGCATGAAATGTCAAAGCCTATTTTCCGTGAAAAATTACAAAAATATTTCAAAATGTCCTCTGCTGAAACTTTTACCTAACATGCAGAGTGTTAATGTCATTATAAAATGAATAAGAATTCAGTAGACTACAGCGCTGTGCATATTTGGGTCTGCAAGTTACTTACAGCATTATGGACCAGTCAGTTGTAAAAACAACCGCACCAACATTAGGGAATAGTGGGGACAATGATCTTTCATCCAGTAGAATCTTACTAGAAACCCTGCACTGTGGAGACAAACAAAAAGCTAAAGTCCTGCTCTTTATCCCAAGTCCTTGCAATTCTGAAAAGATGCTAAAATCACTAAGTCTAGACAAGAGTGGGTATCAGGTAATATTTTTCTTATTTCTCCATGAAAATGTATGTTGTGGGTACCCATTAGAAGCATCTCACTGAGGCACTTCAAATGAGTACCACAACATATGTTTTCATGGAGAAATAAGAAAAATATCAGTACTTTTGATTGAAAAAAGCACCTTATCAAGAGCTATGCTGCTGATTCTGGCCTAGTCATAGTTGTAGCTCTTACGCAGCACTGTGGGGACAACCCAAAAGTAAAAGCCCTGTACTTTTCCACTACTAGACACTACCCCATCCTGATGGGGTGGGAGGCAAATGAAAGCTACCTTATAACAAAGTTAAATACAATGCTTAACCTTTGCCATTCTGAATATATTAAGATGCCCACTTTTACTTTTCAGCCAATCAGATTACTTGGTCCAGATTGTTGATGCAAATTCACATATTTAATGACAAACAGTGCAGATCCAGATCAGTTGGCTTCCTCAGCAGGACCAGGGTAAAGTTTCTTTCTGACTGATCCAAAACGCTAGATCAACTGAGTCTTGACTTTTCCAGATCCATATCACACCATCTTAAATGAAACTCATTTAGGTCAGTGTCATGGCATCAAGACCAGGACCAGATTTAATGCAAAGAATAACTAGAGGCCCAAGTGGACCAGAAACGCTCATCTGGATTAGGCTGATCATGATATGTTACAATGTGCCACAGTGGCCATTTTGGCTATCAGATCAGATTGCTTTTAGCAATCCAGAATCTGATGTTGTCTGAAGAGTTTCAAGATTGCAACCATGGCCGCCATCTTGGATATTGGAACTGAATGTTTTAGCAATTCTGAATCTCCATGTCGTCCCGATGCCTCCTATCAAGTTTTGGCACAATCTGACTTACTGTTTGGGAGGAGATGTGGTTAGAAGAATTTCAAGATGGCGGCATCTTGGATATTGGAATAGAATGATTTTTTCAATTCCGAATTTCCATAACACCCTAATACCTCCAATCATGTTTATGCTCAATCAGACTTACCATTCCTGAGCAGATGTGATTTGAAGAATTTCAGGATGGCTGCCATGGTGGCCATCTTGGATATCAGAACGGAACCATTTTAGCAATTCTAAATCTCCCTGCTGCCTTGATGCCTTCCACCAAGTTTCTGCTCCATCTGACACTGTTCAGGCGCAGATAACAACTGATGACTTTCAAGATGGCCACCATGGCAGCCATCTTTGATATGATTCTGATGGAGATGTTGAAAATGTGAAAAGTTACTGACAGACATACAGATTAGGGATGGACCATGGTCTACAGACCACGGCATAAGCGGCAATTCTGAATTGTCATGTCACCTCAATGCCTGCAAAGCTCCAGGTGAGCTAACAATGTCACTGAAGTAAGAAATGTAGGTCATGACCACAAAAATGACTAAGTCCCTGGAAGGGAGTATGCCATTAGATGACTGTAGGACATACAATTAATATGAAATGGAGCTAACCACTAGGGCTGAATTAAAACAAAAAATAACAAAATCATTAGACCATGAAATATAGGTCAGGGTTATAAAATAAAATTGCAGTGTTATGGCAGAAGGTGTTGATATACAAGAGCAAGTGCCCAGAGGGTCACGAATACCCCAGCCAGCGCCATTTCTTAATTATAAAGTATTTTAAAATCAATGACAATGGTATAAAGCAAACTCAATGGACCATGAAATATAGGTCACTGACCACATTTAGTTTACAATGTCAGTCTCTGAGTCACACTGAGCTATCATCTCTAGTATAACTTTTCTGGAGTAAATAATTTTCAAGACATGAAGCAAATTTGCAGGACCATAAAATATAGGTCACTGGCGTACATATACTTGAGAACTTAATCTAATGGTCACATTGATCCATTATACAGACTATGGTGTTAATCCATTAAATAATCTAGAAGATATTAAGCAAAATCACTAAATCATGAAATATAGGTCATGCTGATTTATATTTACTTTGAGGTAAAAGTTTGGGTCACACTGTATCATTATATGTGAATATGGCACTTAGGCATCAAATGATGGGAGATACAAGACAAAATCACAGGGCCATGAAATATAGGTCACATAATCCCAAACTATGATAGTAATACATCATATTGTCTTCAAGATGTAACATAAAATCACTGGAGCATGAAATATAGGTCACAGTGAGCTACACTTACTTTTAGTTCAACTGTTGGATCATACTGATTCATACTCCCGAATAACAATGTTCAGGTGGCTCAGTTGGATGCGCCATCTGACTGGAGACCAGGAGGCCGCGGGTTCAACCCCCGCCGAGGTCGGAAACATTCTTTCGTGGAGATTGATCATGAAATATTTTCTACTGTCATTCTCTCCCTTCCGCTGATTCAAGAAGGGCAGTTGTCAGTTTCTGGCGAAAGAATGTGCACAATACTGGTTAACCGCTTGGAGGACTAAGCCTGCCCAGTAAACGTGTGGTTAGGTAAACTGACCGCGCTCGACATGACCCCATTGGGTTGACTGGGCCGTAAAACCTCAACACAAACAAATCATACATCAAGATATAAAGCATTCAAGATATAAAGCAAAATTACTGGACCTGGAATATAGGTCAAGGTGACCCACATTTGTTATGATATCAATTCTGGTGTCACACAGAACCAATATTCCAAGTATCACATTAATCCACGAAATAGTCTTCAAGATATAAGGCAAAATTGCTGGAGCATGAAAATAAGGTCACAATGACCTTGACCTTATTACACTGAAAGTTGATGAGATAAACATGTCTGAGGTCCATCCTTCTTTATTAAGAAGTTGTTTGTATAAACAAACTGCAACATACTACTTCATTGAGGCAACCTAACTTTTGAACTCTAACCTGCACCCCTCCCCCCCCCTCTCCCATGCCTCCAGCCCCCAGGACATGACCCAGGGGTTCAGAGATCTAGAATGGAAGAGAACCCTTTTAGGTACCCCCATACCAAATATGAGAAGGTTTTAATCAGTGGCTGCAGAGATATAAGTAATCAAAAAACTTCAAAGTAAAACTTGGTTACGGCAAGGGTTAACGGAAGGACAGACAGACAAACTCATGGATGGAACCGACAAAAACTATATTCAGCATACTTCGTATGCTGGTGGTATAATAAGGCCTGATAACTGTAGATCTTACATTAATCAGAACCAGAGCTAAACACTAGAGCTAAACACTAGAGTTAAAGTAAAACAATGACAAGTCATTAGACCTGGGATTATAGGTCAGGTTTACAAATGACACCACTGCGTTTAAGTCCCCATTCATAGCTCCAGACAAGGCACTTTCTTCAACCCAAAAGTACTGATATTTTTCTTATTTCTTATTTCTCCATGAAAACATGTTGTGGTGCCTCGCATGAATACCTCTTTCATTTAGCATTTAAACGTTTTCTTTTTTGTTCCTAAAGAAGAAGAAACTGACACACTATGGTAAAATGAGAAATTTAAAGTTCAGCTGCACTTACAGACAATAAATGCTACAAAGTCCTGGGACTTCCTGTTTCTATATGTTAATGTAAGCACTGTATGTAATGTTTATTCTCACCTGAATGAAACAGCTGATAATAAAAGTGGTATGACAAGACCTGTCACCAGACTGGATAGCTCGCCTGATGTTGCGCATTTTGTTTCTGGAAAATTCTAAGTCCGTGACCTTGATTTTGACATGACCTGGGTGTGTGTGTGTGTGTGTGTGGGGGGGGGGGGGGTGAGGGGGGATGCAATTCAAATGAGTACCCAAAACATATGCCTTTGTAAAGAAGTAAAGAAAAAAGTACACTGGTTGTAATCTGAAGACTACGGAATTTCTTGACTGTGCGCTTATAGGGGTATGTGCGGTAATTAGGTCGAATACGGTACATACATTGTGGCTATTCATTAGAAGCAAAATTTGGTAAGGCAATTCTTATGAGTATCAACACCATGTTTTCTTGATGAGTAAAATATTACTTAGATACTACTTTAATCTCTAGCTATGACAACTATGAAGCAAAAGAGGAAGAAAAGTGAATAGATACAATTTCAGGGGAGGCAACTTGGTCAAAATTGTTTTTTTGTATCCTTCTGCAAAATGGTCTACTCTGTAAGGAAAGAATTTATTCCTCTTGGAAGCAAATTATTTCCTTTAAGAGGGTCTTGGTATGTTGTAAAGAAAACAGGATGTCACAAAAGTTGTTTCCCTTGGCAAAATGACAAAAATCTGCCAAAAGTATCTGATCCTCTTAAAGTTATGATAACTGAGAGCAACAAAAAAGAATTAAACTAACCTTTTGTCTCGTATTTAGGAGATGCAGTAAAACTTTATCTATTCCACACTGAAACAGGCATCTGAAACATATAGATTATTTTAGGAACCAACATATAATTTCTGGTATTGAGGGAAACAATTTAAAAGATAAATAGAGAATTATCAACAGCGTTTGATTGATATGAAAAATTTGTCATTAAGGAGCGTGGTAATTTGGTAAAAATGAGTTCCAAAGGAACAAGTTTTATTTACCCAATTATCCATGCCCCTGAGTGACAGATTTTTCATATTAAGCAAACACTGTTGATTATTCTATTTATTATACACCTCTTTGCTAGTACTGTTTTCTTGAAATTGTTTCAATTTGAGTGGAAGAAAAATAAACAATGTAAAATAAGGCATTATTCAGTCTGTTCATTAGCAATGTTGACTTCACTTCATGACTTAACGTCAACAGTTTCATGATGTCATGGTAATGTCTTTCATTTGTTTGGGTTTATGTCCTTTTGTCAGTGGATGTCTGTCATTGCTAATAAATGAACTGAATAATGCCATTTTCTTATGTTGCTTACTGTTCTTCCACTCTAAGTGAAACAATTTTGTGGGGCTTTCAAGAAAACAAGGCAGTCTGAAGGACAGCTATATCCCCTGCCGCAGAATGACAATGGAGCGGCCTCAAAATTCAAAGCTCAAACTGGTGGCCTTCAACTGCCACCTTGACCTTGAGTCTGCATTGTTGAGTTATGGGTTCTGCACATCATCTCACTAAGGCGAACATTTGACCCAAATTTAATAAATATCTTTCAAAGGGTTCAGGAGATATGGAGTGAACATGAAATTCAAGGCTCAAGCTTGTGACCTTTAACTGTGACCTTAATCTTCAGTCGGCATGCTTGAGTTATGGGTTCTGCACATCGCCTCACTAAGGCAAACATTTGACCAAAGTTTCATGGAAATCTTTCAAAGGTTTCAGGAGATATGTAGCAAACAAGAAAGAGACGGATGACCTTCAATTATGACCTTGACCTTGAGTCTGCATCATTGAATTATAGGTTCTACACATCATCTCACCAAGGCGAACATGTGACCCAAATTTAACAAGGCAGTCTGAATGGTAATGGAGCGGCCTCAAAATTCAAGGCTCAAACTGGTGACCTTCAATTGTGACCTTGACCTTGAGTCAGCATAGCTGAGTTATGGGTTTTACACATCATCTCACTGAGGCAAACATTTGACCAATGTTTAAAGAAAATCCTTCCAGGGGTAAAGGAGATATGGAGCCGACACCAAGGCTCAAACTCGTGACCTTCAACTGTGACCTTGACCTTAAGTCCACAGGGCTGAGTTATGGGTTCTGCACATTGTCCCATTGAGGTGAACATTTGACCAAAGTTTAGAGAAAATCCTCCCAGGGGTAAAGGAGATACAGAGCAGACACAAAATTCAAGGCTCAAACCCGTGACCTTGAACTGTGACCTTGTGAGTCTGCATGGTTGAGCTATGGGTTCTGCACATCATTTCACTGAGGCAAACATTTGACCAGAATTAAAAGAAAATCCTTCCAGGGGTAAAGGAGATACAGAGCGGACACGAAATTCAAGGCTCAAACCCATGACCTTGAACTGTGACCTTGACCTTGAGTCTGCATGGTTGAGTTATTGATTTTACACATCGTCTCACTAAGGTGAACATTTGACGAGAGTTTAATTTTTTTTTTTTTTTTTGATTTGGGTTTTACGGCCCTTTCAAGAATATTTCACTTATATCGAGCCGATCGTTCATCGAAGGTGGGCGAAAACCGGAGTACCCGGAGAAAAACCACCTGACCATCCGTAAGCAGAACTTGGCTTTCCCACATATGACCCGAGCTGGGCTCGAACCACAGCGGTGAGAAACCTAATGGATTAAGAGTCAACTCTCTTATCCACTAGGCTACGGGGGCCCGCGACGAGAGTTTAAAGATAATCCTTCCACTGGTATAGGAGATACAGTGCGGACACGAAATTCAAGGCTCAAACCTGTGACCTTGAACAGTGACCTCGATCTTGTGTCGGCATGGTTGAGCTATGAGTTCTGCACATCGTCTCATTGAGGCAAACATATGACCAAAGTTTAAAGAAAATCCTTCCAGGGGTATAGGAGATATGGAGAGGACACGAAATTCAAGGCTCAAACACATGACCTTGACCAGTGACCTTCACCTTGAGTTGGCATGGTTGACTTATGGGTTCTGCACATCGACTCACTGAGGCGAACATTTGGCCAAAGTTTAATGAAAATCTTTCAAAGGGTTCAGGAGATATGGAGCGGACAAGAAAGTGTTACAGACAGATGGATGGACAGAAGGACAGACGGACAGACGAAGGCCATTTCTATAATCCCCCGTCCGCTTCGCGGTGGGGGATTAACAATGGCAAAAGAGAAACAGAAAATAATCAATGGCAATTTGTTTCTTTGGAACTTGTTATTTTCAGAATTACCAAACTCATTCTTGACAGATTTTTCATACCAATCAACTCTATATCTAGCACCTACTGCAAGCAAAAAGAGTCACTTGTCTTACCATAATCCAAATCAGTAGGATGCCCATGTGCCGAATGCCATGTGGACCTTTTTACCCACTAAATGCACCAGGCGCCTCTCTGCTTTTTTTGTTTTTGTTTGTTAGTTGTTTTTGTTTTTTTTGTGTGTTTTGTTTGTTTAATTTTGTGTGTGCTTTTTCTTTAGATTGAAAATATTTTAATGAAATATTTGTCATACTGCTTCCAGATTTTTTTTTCAGATTCTGTAGAACAGTGTTGCTAGAATGATTCTTATATGACATCAGAACATAAATGTTCATAAAATAGTTAATAATTTATCTGATGACTTAAATCTCAGAAATACGTGAGAAATGTCCAGTTCAAAGAGATATTTATTAACAAAGTTATTACAACAAATGAATGACTTTCTTGACATAAACAAAGGTCCAGATAGGGCACTTTTTTTCAACAAAAAAGTACCGTTTTTTTCTTATTTCACCACAAAAACATATGTTGTGGGTACTCATTATAAGCCCCTTACTTAGTGTGGGGCACCTAATAAGTACCCACAACATATGTTTTTGTGACGGAATCATAAAAAAATATTACTCTGAATATTCCTCTTATCTGATCTATGAACATAAACCATTACAGTGTTATTTTAACAGCAAGCTATTTCCAAATGAGCTGTGTCAAGCAAAAAAAGAAGTGCCTTTGAACATGTGCTAATTACACAGTAAGATAATCCTGTGCATGGGCAAAGTATCATCTGGGCAGTTGCTCTCCATGCTGTAGTATCCGATGATTCCGTTTGTGGACAGCGAAAGCCCTGATCAGACTATGCAGATGCTGATCTGGGCCTTGGCTGTCCTCATATGCCCAAAGACACGTTTTAGCATGTGCGGCCAAAATGATATTCTGTTCAACCAAAACAAATTGTTATTTTTTCTTTATTCCAAGAAAACACATTGTTGTGTCCAGCTTTAACCTTTACCACTGTCTTGGCTAATTTATCAGAGGACAATTTAGTGATATTTTTCTTCCTTTTCCCAGTATACAGGACTAGACATTTCATGCAAATTGTCTCTCCACTGGAGACAATTTGCATGAAATGTCAAATCTTGTTTTCAGTGCAAAATAAAAAAAAAAATTTCAATATGTCATCTGTTGAAAATTTTACCCGGAGTACTAGAATTGTATTATGCCCCCAACTATATGCTTGTCCCAACAAAATGCCAAATCTGTTTCTGATTGTTTGAAATGCCAAAAATTTTCAAAAAATTAATATGATTTTCTTTTTCTTTTTTGAAAGGTATTCAGGTGACCTACTTCTCAGCTCGAAAATATCACCAAGTTTCAAGGCCCTAGATGAAATAGTTACTGAGATAAATTGATAAGAAGATTAAATTGTGATGAACAAATGGCTGGATGAACAGACAAGGAACAGAGAAACAACCCAAAAGCTATATGCCCTTCCAACTTCTTTGAAGTTGGAGACATAGAAAGAAAAAAGAAAGAACTTTGTTTAAGTTTATGCCATACGTGTGTAAAATATTTCAAACAGTTTCGACTTCACTTGGAGTGATCGCTAGGGTGGACACTAGGGTTGATGCTAGGGTGGACGCAAATTCATGCATGAAGAAACTGACGGAAATTTGCAGGCTATTGCTAACACAATTGCAACAAGGCACTTGCATACCTAAGTTGCCCACACTAACATAGGTGCAACAAAAAGCATGCTATTGAATACCCCTCTTATCTGGAACATGGCCATTGCCCCGTTGTACTGGCATTTAACTGTAATAAAGCATCTAAATGGTAAAAAGCACAATAGCTCCAGAGAGGGTATCAAGAAAATATTTTTTCATATTTCTTCACAAAAACATAACTTCTAATGAGTACCCAAAACATGTTTTCATGGAGAAATAAGAAATATATCAATACTTTTTGGCTAAAAAAATATTGTTATCTAGCACTATGAAATATTGAAAAACAGTTAACACTTTGCATGCTGGATAAAAATTTGCAGCAAACAACATCTTGAAATATGTTTTCTAATTTTTCAGAGAAAATAGGAAGTGTTAGTTCCTATTTTCTGGAAAAAAGGAGAAAAGAATCATCAATCTATCATCTGCCTACAGCATGGTGTCTTAAATCAAAGCTGATGTTCCTGTAATTTTATAGTCTTTACATGCCAGGTAACTCTATGAAATTGCTTTTAATGATATTAATTATCAGGACCATTATGGCTTCCAGCTGGTTTATATACTTCACCTTTAATGCTTAGCACTTTGGGTATAATTTTCATAAGACGACAAATTGAAATATTTTTTTTATTTTTCACAGAAAACTGGATTAGACATTTCATGCAAATGGTCTCTTTAGGAGACCATTTGCATGAAATGTCAAATCCCATTTTCTGGTAAAAAATCAGAAAAATAACAACAATTTGTCGTCTGCTACATTTGCTCAGAGATAGGTACCGGTTAAAGTGAAAATATGGACTCTTATTTGATGTGAGACATCTGACTAACAGAATGACTCACATGAAAAGTCAAGCTTATTTTCTAAGAAAACTAAAACAAGATTTCTATGAAAGGTGGTGTGACACTTGTGCCTTTCAGTTTTATAAATGAGTTAAAAGTCCATGTAAAGAATGACAAAATCATTGGACCATGATATGAAGGCCCTGGTCATAAATGCAATAACAGTCTTTGAGTCCCTGTTAGAGAGTTAAGTGTATGCCAGGTTTTATGATAGGCCTTTTGCAAATAAAATTTATCTAATGGTTAATAACAAATGGAGCCAAGTGTTAGGACTGACATAAAAAATGATAGAATAGTCAGCCACAAATATATAGGTCAAGATAAAACAAGCAGCCCAAAAGGGAACAATCTCTCACCTGAGGAACAGTTAGCTGAACATATGAATACAATTTGAAACTCCATCACAGATGTTTTTGCCATAGGTTTCATCCTGTGCATACATTGTTAACACAAACTCGTCCTTTGTTGAAGGTTTCAAATGTTCCTAACTGATTGGAAATATATGTCATCTAAGACACCTGAGGAGAGAAAATATGGCCATGGAATCAAGAGGCCCAAAGTCAAAGTTACCTGAGCTTTTATGCCTGTCCTGATTACCAGCAACTTTGTTAATGATTCAATCAATAATGAACTCGCTAGCATGGACATATCCAAGATTTTATGGCTGGCATCATTGCTGGCAAGTCTGATGAAGATTTGATCAAAAATGAAAACCCTATGGTCTGGAAAACATTTTCCCCATTATATGCCTATGGAAGACTAAAGGGCAAGTAACTCTCATATGAATAGTTTGATCTGACCTAAAATCAAACTCGTCCAAGATTTTATAGCTGTTCTCATTATCTGCAATCTGATGAAGAGTCCATCAACAAAATCTGTTGCCAGACAGAACAGCTCGCCTGAATTCGCGCTTGTCAATCAAATAAAAAATAATGAGGTCCTAAAAACTTTGACTTAAAATTTTGACATGAAAATTCTAAATCTGTGACCTTGACCTTGACATGACCAAGGGTGGTGGGGATAGTACTGCACAAAATTTTGGACCAATATGTATAATCATACCAAAGATGAATCAAATCGGTGATAAGGTTAGGAAATAATGAGGTCTTAAAAAACTTTAATGAAAACTTTAACATTTGTGGACGTCGACACCAACG